>JAHLSL010000264.1:3802230-3894232 GCA_025920805.1 Petroica traversi
TGGCTCTGAGGGACAATAACCTGCAGCTCCCAAAGGCCTGTGTGCTGTGCACAAGAAAAACTGCTGATCCAGCAGAGATATCACTTTTTTCAGCTGCTCTGATGAAGGTAAAATTAACATTCTGTTGTAGTTGTAACTTAATGGAAAAGGTTTTGTTTAATAGGAAACTGTTGCTTTTCTGTTTACAGTAGTCTAAGATTCCACACTGAGCTTCCCATCGTGTGTTAACTTCCCCCCTGTGAGGAATCGCTGGCAGCTTCAGTTTGTTCTGGAGTTTGACATGGGATGGCTTTGAAGAGTTGCTTTTGAAACTGGATAAGGCAAGCAGAGATCCGCTATCTCAGTTGCTTGAAGAGAAAAAAATCCAGTGTGCTGGAGTCGTGCTCCAGCATGTCCTGTGCATGGTTTGCTGTGTGAGTCCTGTGCTTGGGCTGGGGTGCCTGATGTGCAATAAATTTGCTTTCCTGGGCTTGCTCCCTTGGCTTTTGCCTGGAGAAGGTCGGATCTTAGCAACCAGGAGCGTAAGCACCAGGCTCTTATCATTCCAGCGAGGAGTTCAGGCATGTCATGGTTTGATATGGTCTGAAGGCTGGGTTTATGTCACAATAGGTGCCAGGCCACCAGGTCCCAACAGGTTTCTTTCCTTGAGGGAAGCTGTGTTCGCTGGTATGAAGTGCCTTCTGTCTGGAGCTGCCTCCATCTATTTCTCCTTGGGTTTGGGATGGCTCTTGTGGGTTGGAGTGTGTGAGTGCTCCCAAGACAGCTCTTGGCTCAGAGAAGGTTGGCAGGGCTGCCCATCCAGGTGCTTCTGGAACAGAGCTGTAAGGGGACCTCACCTGTCCTGGCATTGCCCCAGAGAGCTGTCAGTGTCCCCATCACACGGCCAGAAGGTGCTGTACTTCTGCCATGGCTTTCAAAGCCTGTGCTGCTGCTCTGTGTTCCCTAATTAATGCGTTCATTAAGCCCTAAATGTCTTTGCCTGACACAATTAATGGTCCTTGCACTAGCTAGACTTTCAAGGCCCAGCTTTTCTTTTGCTGGGAAGGGGTTGTGGGATTTCCCTTCCCTTACTGGGCTCTTGTGGGGTAGCTGCAGGAATGTCCTTAGCCTGCAGCAGAGGGGATGTGTGGAAGGATGGTGTTGCAGTGTTCTCTTTGCTGGAGCAAGAAGCACGATTTAGGCAGTGGTCATGACAAAATCTTCTGTGGTTTAGACCTTGGCTGGGTGTGAAGAGGTGGCACTGTGCTGTGTCACTGTGCTTCAGCCAAGGCTCTGCTTGCGGAGTGCAGCATCTCTTTTTGCTGATATTTCTTCCTTGAAGTTACTGAAGGATGTATTAACTCTGTATTTGAGCCACTTTCTCATGAACTGCGGAAAGAACAATTCTGTCGGAAAGCCAAATCTTCAGTTCAGTGTCGATGCTGACCTTAGAAGAGCTTTCATAGGATCATTGCTACCTAGGGACAGGGAAGGAGAAACTTCTTTTGTAAGAGGCTTCAGGAAGAGACTGAGGTTGCTGGATGGCTTTTAGCAGGGTGGCATTGGTCTCCAGAGGAGGTATCTGCCTGGCCGAGGGGCAGAGAGGATAGATTCAGGCACACCAAGCTAGTGGAGAAGGGATGTGTGTTAGTGAAGAGCTTGGTGTGAAGATTTTGTCGGTGCTGGAGGTGTGGAAGGCAACTTGGTAGGATCTGAAATGAATATGAGCAATTAGTCTGCCTTGGGAAGATGCCTGGAGAGAGAATACCCTTTAGTGCCCTAATGCACAAGTGGATGATGGGCTGGTGCACTGTTGATGGGTCTGTTCAGCTGCTCAAAGCCCTGACAAACGCTGACTGTAGGGGGAGGCAGGTTCTGCCTGCGTGGGACATCTCCCTTGGCTCCAGGGCCCTGTGGGGACGCTGAGTTAAGCAACTCAAGTAGGTGAAAGGTGGGAGGGAAATGATTTGTGTGAAGTCGGCAGCAGAGCCCAGCCTTGGGCAGTATCAGGCTTTAGTGGGACCTTTCCTGAGTGGGAAGGAGAATGGGGAAGCAGGATTTTTTTGGGGTGGGGGGGAGACTTCTGCACAGCCTCTGACAGGTGCTTTCTGCCACTCAGCCCTGCCACTGCTGCAGCTTGGCAGGTGGCTCAGGAAGCTGAGCCGTCCCTTTGCTGAGAAAGAGCAAGGAAGCAAGTTACCCCTTCATCTTTGGGATGAAAGCAAGACCTGAGCTGTCAGTGTAAAAGCCAAGTACAAAGTTGTTAAGAGATAAAATGTTATTGGCTTGTGTCTTAAACTCTAGCAAAGCAAACGTCTCTGAGGACAACCAGGTATTGAGAAACGCGTGTGAAAATTCTTCCTCTTATGTCTTTTTTTTCCTGGTTGCTCCTCTGATTCTCAGTATTTTTTTTTTTCATTTTTTGGGGGGGAAGTGGGGGATGACATAGAATGTCACTTGCTTTAAGAGCCAAGCATCCAGCATTGAGGAAGGTGAGCCAGTCACCAAAAATATGTGGTTGAAAAAGGAATGTGTGTAGCTGGCTGTGGGAATGATTGAAGTGTGCAAAGCAATTGTTGACATAATGCAGTCATTGAAGATTGGTTAGGGATGTTTGTGATGGATGAAGTATCAGGTACAGCCAGTAAATGAATTATACCAAAAAATGTCATGTGGTCGAGTATGTAATTTTAATTAAGAAAGTGGTTAAGCTTAGCATGGTTGGAGAAAAATGTCTGAAACCTTCTAAAGAGAACAGATCCTAAAAACTGATAAATTGGAGAAGGATACTAAACTGAAAGATGGTGGTGGGAAGGAGCTACAGTGATTTTCATCCATGTGTGGGAGGGTGGCTGCTGATTTGTGGTGGTGGGTGAGGTGTGAGTACATGTGTTCTGGTCCTTCAGAAACAGGGGTGTTTCTCAGGCTTGTGTACTTGGCCACAGGTGGTGACTTCATGGATTGCATCCTTGAAGTCACAGAAAAATATTTTGTAGACTGAGTAATTGGTGCTGAGGTGCAGTCAAGGACTGCAGAACTTGCAGTTCTAACTTACTTAGGAATTTGCAGCCTGGATTTGTTGGTCACTTTTTCTACTGGTTTAAGTTTTTAGAAAGATTTTCGTGTTTCATAGCAGTCTTCAATTTCATTATATATTTTATGTATTCATACCTATTTTATATATTAAATATTCAGTTTATTTTATCTTTTTGGCACAAATCATAAGGATAGAAACAGAGGGAGATGCACAAGTGTCATATCTGTCAGGTACCTGACACTGGAGAAATTTTGTTTGTTGTTTTCAGGTGCTGGTGTCCCTGGATGGGGAAGTTCTCCTGAAAGCCCAAACCCTTTTGAGGGCACAGCTTCTCAGTGAGCTGAGGCTGGCAGCTCAAAGGGAGGGCTGTCCCATGGCAGCTGGGAGCTTAGTATCCAGTTTAGGGAATGAACCTGGCTGAGTATGAACCCTTGTATTTTATTTCTTGATGGCACACAGTGCATGAACTGAGTCATGCTTTGTGCATAAGGTGTGGTTTGTTGAGGGCTTGTTTCTTTTGGGTTGCTGCCATGGGCAGGCATTATTTTTGGGTGAGTACTGCTGAAATAGTGGTAGTTCTTTTTACTAGAATCTGTGTGGGATTAATTTAGGCTGTCTGGGGTGATTTCAGTGTTTCTGCAGAGTGGTGGCTGTGAAATGTTGTGATGAATTCTTCAGTATTGTTCAGAGAGTTGATGGTGAAGTTGCAAGCTAGTTAACAGTGACTGCTCTGATTATTCTGGTGTGAGTGTAAACAGCAGGGCTGTGATGTGCTAGAGCAGCACTTGAATTTTTGTCTTTCTGAGATGCAAACGTGCTTCTCCTTTTTCCTGTTCCTGAGCTGTAGTCTCTGCAGGACAGCTGTGTGTATGCCTTGGACAAGCAGGAAAGCCATGGAAATCCAGCTTTCCTTTCTGTTGGCACTGGTGCCAAGTGGCATCTGCTTCCCTGAGGGCAGTGGAACCAAATTCATGCCCTCATTTTTTTTGCGGCCTTCTGCAATTCCCTGTCTCCAGTGGTTTGTACTCACTCACAGCAGTTGAAGTGAGGACTAAGTCCCATCCTTTTTAGAGCTGAGATGTTGGTGGGAGTCCTTGCTGCAGAGCAGAGATAGGATAGAGGGGCTTGTATTAAGCACAGAGCTCTGTGCCAAGGTGGAAGAGAGCAGATCCCTGAAGGCTGCAGTTCCTGAACAATATCCCATAAATATTCTTGGGATGTGCTGTTTTTTTTTCTCAGCCAAGTGACACTGTGATTTTGTGACCTTGTGAGGACAGAGTATTAATGACACATTTTGGATGTATGTTAAGTCCCTGTTGCCATGAAGAAACTTCAGGGCAAGACTCCTTACATTGCAAAGCTGTGCAAGTAACATTTGCTTCAACTTCAGAGGAAAAAAAAATTCTTAACTCTGGCATTTTCACTTTACACAGATTCTGGTATGGCTGTTGAACTCTAAGCATAGAAGCAAGTCCTACAGACCCGTAAGGCTTTCAACTGGAGAAGAAATTTTATATGTAGGGTGTTAAATTAAGACAAGAAGACTCATTCTGTTGTTTCCTCTGGCTACAGATTCCCTTGGTGAACTGGAGCTCCAAATAGACCCAAAACCCGAGTTCTTAGCATGGGTTAAACTAGGGGCTCAGTTATGGTGGGAAAAGGATGAATAAAGTCCTGGGGAAACCCAGACTTAATAACACCTTCTGAGGATATGTTAGTGTTGTATTTGTGACTGATTGGGACTGAGGTGAGAGTGTGAATCAGTGGTACCAAGGGATGTGAGATCATCCTGCCATGGTGACCTGAACTGTCGTGCCTGTGTGTGACCACTCAGTGCTGTGCTGGAGCAGTGCTCCCAGTCAGGTGCTGCTGTTCTCCTCCTGGTGTTCCTCAGCTGTGCCTCTGCTGCAGAGATTGCTCACAATTTTGTCTTGCAGTGTGGTGAGTGCAGCAGAGCTCAGACCACCCACTCCGTAGTTTGTCTTGGTTTTGTTCTGCTTTTGTAAAGTGTATTTATTAACTCAAAGACTATTTTGCTGTCATGAGGGACTTTATCATGGGTGCCTGTCTCCCCCTCTCCTGTGCCCGGCAGCAGTTGAGATTTCCATTCTGTAGAACAGAAGTGAGTCCTAAACCTCCAAAAGAGCTGCTGAGGGTGGATTTGCTGTACACAAATAACATGGGCACAGCCCTCTGAAGCCCACAGTTGGAGGCTGTCACATCTTCAGCAGATAAAGCTGAAGGAATTGGGCAGCAGTAGCAAAAAAAGATGAGCCAGCACAGCTTTGCAGAGTGTGCATATGTGTACCTACCTGAGGCTGGCTCTAATTATCACAGCTCCCACGCTGTCCTGCTGTTGCATCCAGCTCTGTCAAAGTTACTTTCAACTACCTCCTGCCTTTGTGCTTACTCACCATGGTACTGGCAGCACGCAGGCACTGCCAGGGCTTTTCTGCTGCCCCTGAACCTCCTCATGTGCTGGATGCAGCTGGTGGTCTTAGTCTGCTCTGCTGCTCTAATGTGGTCTCTGAGAGAGAATTTGGGATGCACAAAAGGACCCCTGCCTAGAAGAGGGTCTGTAGCTGTTGCTTCATGCTGGGTATCTGCTACCAGACCCTCCCTCTCCCTCCTTCCAGCCCAGCCCATGGAGCCTTCACTGTGGACAAGAAGCTGGAAGATAAGGGAGCTGCCTCCTCATTAGGAACCTGGCAAGGATGAGCCCCAGCTCCACTGGGGAACGAGGCTTCCTTCCTGCAGCGTTTGAGAAGTGATTGATGGTAGTGTGAAAGAAAAAGGATGGATTTGCCTCTCAGTGAGTGGAGTGCTGCCTTGGAGAAGTGTATTCTATTGCTTCAGAGGTTCCTCTCCTGCCTTTTGTCAGTGCTTACAGATCAGTGTGAAAAACTGGGAGGAAAGGAGAGAGAGCTGGGTTTGGATACTGGTGATGTATAGAACATGATAACCCAATGCCAAAGAAATCAGGGTACTTGAAAGGCACCTGGTGCAGTGTTCCTGCCACAAATTATTACGGTACACATGTGGAAGCCAACTACTTAAAAAGTCTTAATTTTGACACTTTCTAACACCTAGTTTTGGAAATGCTGTCTTGGTGGTGCTGTTCTGGAATATTATTTGTGCTGGAACCAAGGGTTTGGGTTTGCTTGCTAATGCTTCAAATGGCAGTATGAGGACAGGAAATTCAGCTGCTGACCTCTCACTGATGAGGTGCTTTGATGCTGGAATCTGGATTGACCTTTCTGTAGCTGTCAGGCAGTTTGACTGACAAGGGTTAATGATATCTGAGGCTAGCAGGCAGAGTGTAAAACAGATTTGAGATGAGTCTTTTACCCTTCTGTGTCAGCACCTCATTCCCAGGCTGAGGGATGGGGCTGGAAAAGTGAAAGATGTCCAAGTGCAGATTGTTGGGCCAATCCTTGCTGAGTGCAAGGGGAGCAGATAAAGGTTCCCTCACACTGGGATATGGGGTACTGCATGAGCAGGGTGTAATTTGGTATAACAGTGAGAACAAGGTCCTCTGGCTCAGCTTGTCCTGGGGTAGTAGCAGGCATGAATTTCAGTGTTCTCAGCTGTGTTATTAATGTGCACTTCCAGAGAGATCAGGCATCTTGTCCAGGGTGCTTCCACACTCTGATCAGGCTTCTGCATTGTCCTTTCTAATGCAGTTTGATGTGAGCAGTGCTTGTAATTTGCCTCGAAGAATAGTGAAAAGGCATACTTTATTCATTTCAATTGCTAGGAGTCCATTCCTTAATAGATTGATTTAACTCTGAATGAAGAACGGAACTGGTATTTTTGGTTAAATTTCAGAGTTTGCTGTTTCCAAGGAGCTGAAAAGTGTCTGTGCTCCACCTGAATGCAGTTGCATGTCTTCCATGCAGAATGTTTATCACAGATGCAAGAGGACAATATGAGATTGTCCCACCTGTGGGAACTGGTTCTTCTGTGGCACATCCTCTCAGCCACCAAAGGAATGAAAGAGCAAAAACAATACAGCTTTCTTTGTTCTCGTCCAAACATCTGCCTGCTTGCCTCATTATTTATTGTGTTAAGAGCATAAATTTCACAGCAGGGATCAGCATTTTCTCTGTGCAGCATCAGGCCCAGGTGATAGCAGTGTCTGAAGTGCCACAGTTATGGAAAATAAGCCTCCAGATCTGAGTCAAAAAATGGCAGATGCTCTGGGGATGCAGAGAGTATTCTGTTATCTAAAGAGAAGTCTTCTATTTGAGTCAAAAGCAGTGGGTTGCTGGGCTGCCTTTGGTTCAGTGCCTGCCCAGTATTCCAGGGGAAGCCCCCTCCCTTCATCCCCAGGGAGGTCCCTGGCTCTCCCTGCTCTCCCTTGCTTGCTTCATGCAGTGGGTGCACCAGCCTCTGATGCCATGGCTGCAATGCCAAGGTATTTTCAAGGTTTTGCTGTGAGCTGGATAAAACCACCTGGATTCATTGCGAGAATTTTGTGGTTACTGCAAAGTGCTGAGAGTCTCATTCCACTAAGGTCTTGTGGAGGAAATGAAACCCAGAGTCTTTAATATTCCATGCTCTTTAGGTATGAATAATTTTTTCCTTGCCCTGAAACCTTCTCCTGCTGTGAAATCCATTCCAATCTCTTTGTCTAAGACAATCAGTCTCTTTCCTTTCCTCTCTTCTCCCATGCCCCAGCTTTTATTAACCTAGAAATGTGCTGACACTTCACCATCAAACTGGTTAGGGAGCTCTGCAGAGTGTTTTTGCAAGTTGTCAGTGTAGCTGCCTGCAGAAGAAGGGGAAGATGGCTCAGAGTTGCTCATCTCCTGGGGAATTTTGTTTTCCTACCTGATGGCTTTCTGCAAAAGTGTCTGACAGCCCTATCCATGTCCTTGTCTATTTGTTCCCCTCAAAAGGAAGGGCATAGGGTTGGGAGGTCCATGAAGAAAGAGCATCATTGTGTTTTTAATACATTTATTTTGGCAGTGCTCCCTCTTGCAGCAAATCCCTGTCCCACTATGCACATGTACTGACTTGAGCCTCTCTGGAGCTCTCTCCCACTCTCATGTCCTGTGTATCGCTCAGAGCCTCTGCAGTTCTTGCTCTGCTTTCTTGGCAAGAAGCCTGTGTCTCACACTGAAGCTCTTCCTGCTCCCCTTCCCAGGAGACTGAGCTATTCAACATAGGAGCTTTTAGTTCATATGTGGAATTTCTGCAGTAACATGAATTGGTGGCAGGTGTGGCTCCTTAGGGGCCAGAGTGAAGCCCCTGTGCTTTCCCAGAGCAGGTACAGGTGATTTCACTTTTTGGGATGGACTGAGCTGAAGCTTCTTTGGACCTGACAGTTGTTACCTTGAAGCAAAGCTATCGAAGTTATTTGCTGAAATTGAGAAACACCATTTCCAGAAGCAACAAGGACTATTCCAAAGCCCTTGACCTCCTCTGAATCTCCCTGTAGCCCTGGTATCTCCCAGGCTGAGCAGTGCTGGTGGTTGCAAAGTTTGAACCAAATAAGATCAGCTCTCCTGATGTCTTCCAGCCTAACACTGCCTGTCTCTTCCTGTGCTGCACAGCCCCATCCCCTGGCTAGACAGTCCTGTGGGGATTCACCAGAGCCAGGGGATTTGTGGGGATCATCTGAGCAGCTCCTGGAGGCAGGCAGGATGCCAAGAGCTGGAGCACAGGCTGGTGAGCTGGAGGGGGGAGGGAAAGCCTGTCCAGAAGGGACTCTGAAGGTCCTCTAAGGTCACTGTTAAGTCTGAACAGCCACTGCATTGCACAGTTGGGAACCTGACCTGCAAAACCTGGAGCCTTAAACGCTGTGACAGGGAAAGGAACAAAACACTCTTCTTGCACATCCCTGGGCTCTATGGCCTTGGGAATCCACATCCTTCTTGCCTTGTTCCTGTGCACAGCTGGGATTGCTGGGAACTCTGCTGGATGTCACTGGGACCAGCTGAAGCTAGTCAAGGACTAAGTGTGAAACTCTCAGAAGCAAACCAGTTCCTTTACTTTGGAAGCTGCAATGGGAACACCTCCTAGGCATTGGGGAGGGTGGTGCTGGTGCTGATGAAAGCAGATTCCTGACATTAGTACCAGATGGAATGCAGCTGCTCCTTCATGTGAGAAGCTGGAAGCCTTTGGGTTCCCCATACCTCTCACAGGTGCTGGGCAGCAGCTACTCCTTCCATGGTGCCAGGCAGGTCCTACATCCAGCTCTGCAGTGTGTTAAACCAAACATGCTCTGGTGATTGGGATGAGCAGAATCTCCTGTCAAATTATTTGTTCTGGCTACAATTTTGTCTGCTTTGGAAACATGTCATTTTCTAGCCTTTCAAGACCACCTCCCAGAGAGCATGGGAATTTTAAGTATTTAGACATGTAATAATGATGTAATTAAAATCCTTAATTTTATTTTTCTTGTTTGAGTGTAATTCCTTTGTAATTCCTTTGATTTAAAGGGTGGTAGTAGCTAATTGGATTCTAGGCCAGACTTGCATAGGCAGCCGGGGGGGAGGGACAGCAAATAAGTCTAGCCAGGAAATTGCACATTTAAATATAGTTCTTGGTAGGGTCAGCAAAACACCCAAGGGACAAATTAAGAGTAAAATTTCTGCTGTAATGTGTTCATTTAGCTACAGACATCATCTTAAGGAATACAAGGAAGCTTGGGAGTGTGAGGAGCAAATCTCAGGGTAGATCTCCTTCCACAGTGTGTTTGTGTACTGCTGCAGCTCTCTCATGGGCAAGTGCATCCTTCTCCTGGCTCTGGGCTGTCTGGTACATTGGCTGATCCCAAGAAGAAACCACTTAAGGGATTTTTGGGTTTGTGGGTGTTAGTGGCTTCACTGGAGGATGGAAATCCATAGTTCACATAATGCTGTGGGGCTGCTAAAGCTGTTACCAGCTTTGGTACAGATCACCTGGATCACACTGTCCATCAGGAAGGGAGATGGGACCAGCCACCACCTCATTGCATTGCTTGGGTTAATGGGGAGCAGCTTTCCCTGTGAGGCTGCTGCCTTCTTCCCAAATGGCTGGCTGGGATGGTGCATCTCACTCCCATGGGTACTGACCAGTTTCTCTGAACCAGTGTTCAGGAATGTGACTGGAGTCTGTGGCAGGAGGTGGATTCAGCCCGAAAAAAAAAAGAATTGAAGGAACTGAAGCACTGGGATTGTCCTTTTGGAAGTTTGCAGCCTTGTGCATTTCCTCTTGGGACCCATGACCCTTTCACAGATGGACAAGGTCATTGTCCCTGCTGGGGACATGTGTGAGGAGTGAGCAGCCAAAGCCCAGGATGCAGAGCATGGAGCATATCTGGAGTAAGCCCTGGCTGAAAGCCAGCACTGGTCTCCAGTTTGACTCACAATATTAATTTTCCAGCCCTGCTTATTTCTTGATTTAGGCATAGCTTGGACAATGTGCAGCAGAGCTCACCTACCTTGGTAGTACTTAGAGAACAGTCTGAGTTAATCCTTGGCAATTGTAATTTCCCCTGAAGGCTAAGGTAAAGAAATGCTGCTGGTGATGGGAGATGCAGAAGAGCAGCTTGTTTTATGTTTCCCAGGACCTCAGACACAGCTCTTGGTGCTCCCTCTTTCATTTTCACGGAATCCCCAGGGGAAGGCCACATGCTCAGAGAGGGAGGCAGAGCTTGCTGGGAATGAAGCCTGATCCCACATCTCTCCCTTTCTGGAGGGCTGCAGGGCTGTTCACTCTAGCTGAATAAAATTCCACAAAGCTGGGGATCATCCCACCTCGCCTGCAGTGTGTCAGCTGGAGGGAGAGCTGCCTGACTGGTCTGCAGGTGTGACCAATGCAATTGCATTGTGCATCACTTGTTTTGTATATTCTAATTAAATTATTATTATTATTAATTATATTCTTTTTCTAGCCTATTAAACTGTTTTTATCTCAACTCACAAATATTCCTTTTTTTCCCCTTAGTTCTCTCCCCCATTCCTGGAGAGGGATCTGTGAGCAAGCAGCTGTGAGGTGTTTACCTACCTGCCAAGTTAAACTACAACATTTAAGCTCTATTTTTAAAGCCTGCTTTGAGTCTAAGCTCTTTGAGCCAAAGCTTGCCTTTCTTACAGCATTAAGCACAGTGGGGCCATGAGCTCCCTATTAATTGATGCTGTTGCCAGGCTATTGAAAAGTTGTAATAATGTGGCCAAATTTTCAAGTGTGGTCTAGGCTTTCTGCCTGGATGTCAAAAAGGGAAAGCTAATTACAGTGTGAACCAAGGAGAACAGGCTGGCTGGAAGGAAATGTCATTAAGGTTCTCCTCAGGTGCCAGGTCAGCCCATGTCAAATCACAGCTGCCTCAACCTCTAAATTTCTTCCTCCTTCCGTTAAATTGCTACCAAGTGATTTCTTGCAAGTGTAACCACCTTTTATAACAAGAGAATGAAAACTGGCTGTTTTCTTTAAATACAAACAATAGAGGCTGGGCTGAGATTGCAGAAGCAAATAGAAGAGGGCAGTTTCTTCCCTGGCCTTGTAGCTTTGTATAGAGTGCCTGTGCTGGCTTCCTGCTGACCCTGGGCTGTGGTCATGGGGCAGGGGGAGTGTTGTTTGTGATTTATCCTCTCTGACACCATGTGGAATTGGTGTTGGGATGCCTGAACTCCTCTGTTTGTCTGGCAGGTGTGGCACAAATAGTGCTTCCTGCACACCACTTGTCATGTTGCAGAGCTCGTCATGTTGTGGAGACTGAAAAAATAGCTTCAGATTGGTTGTAGACTAATTCAGAGATGTTCTGTCAGGGCTCCCTCGAGTGACTACTTGAAGCCAGGAGGTGCTGACAGGAGGCCAAACTCTAAACTTTTCCTCATTATCATAACTATTTTTAAGCTCTTAGTTTCTGCAGCAGCACTCCTCCCAACATCCACTGCTGGCCACTGTTAGAGACAGAAGTCAGGGCAGGGTGGATACATGGCTTGACTCAGTATGGCTTTTCCTGTAAAGGATCTGCTGGCTTGGTTTCTAGAAGCTCTTGACCTACATCTCAAACTTGGAGCTGGTTCAGGAAGGAACAGCAGTCACAGTTCCATAATGCACATGAGGGGAGAGTTTCACCTCTCAAAATGGAAGGTCTTGGTGTCAGCTAGTGCCAGCAGGACTAGAACCATGTAAATCAGCATTCTGTAAAAAAAAAAAATTTTAATGTGTTTTCCTTCTGAAATGAGACCCAGTGTGAAAGACCTGCTGTGTGTCTGTCTGTTAGTCCTGTCTCTCACTCTGCCATCCGTCAGCTTCTGGAGCTTTTGTCCTCCTGGACTCTAGTGTCTTGCAGTCATTAGGGCTGCAAGGATTTCTTACAAGTTTTCAAGGAAATGGATGTCAGGGTAGAGCGGGAAGATGTTATGGTGAGGGAAAAGTGAGGGGCTCCAGTTGTTACTTCTGCTCTTACAAGGACAAGGTGGCTTATGCTGCTTCTCTCACCTTCAGTCTCTTTCCTGCCATCATTCTGTGCCCTTCTTTCCCATTACCTGCCCTTGGTGCTTGGTCCTGGAGGATCCTTGTCCTGTGACCACTTCTGAGGGTGAGGAGGGACTGCTCTGATTCAGGGCGGAGCTGCTGGGAGAGCACTGCTGGCCAAAATTTGGGTTATTTGGAGAAGCAGTGGACAGTGATGGCGGGGTGTGTGAAGACCAAGCCTCAGAGCTACTGCCTGTTCTCTGTGGTGGAGCAGAGAGCCTGGGGACACCTTGGAGGTCCAGGATGCAGGTAGGTTGCCTGACCACTAATTATGCAGAAACCTGAGCCCTAAGAGAGCTTAGAATCCTTCACTGCACTTCCAGCAAGGCACACTTGGGTCACTCACATGATGCCACATGGCCAAGCCGTTGCTAAACTCATTTTGTTGGTGTCACTTTTCATCCTCTAGGATGGTCCACCTTAGACTGCTGTCCTGAGCCTTTCTGGGGCTCTTTGTCCCTTTGAAAGTTCATGTGGGAGCTCCCACAGGACACAGAATTTGTAGTGCTCTCTTTAACGCTTCATCATCCTCCTGCATGTTGAACCCTCTTGCATAGAGGGAGGAAGATGCTGTGTTTTGAGGTCAGGGTGAGCTGAAGAGTGGCAGATCAAGGCACAAATTTGCCTCCATGTCTTAGATCACAAACTGTTGAAGGAGTTGGTGGGGTGTTTGCATGTGAGTAAGGAGTGGGCAAATGCAGTCTCACTCTAGTGCTGGCTAATAAAGAGTCTAGTACAGAAAATAAGATCCTCAGAGGAGATTTAATAACTGGGGAGAATAATTGTAAAATACTTCAGAATATTAACCAAAGGCTGAATGCATCCAATTAGCTTAATGAAGCTGGGTGGTTGGGTTCTTTTTTAATCAAACAGATGGGCAAAACATTATGCACAAAAAATGAGATCTGGATACAATGAACACATTTAATTAACAAACAAAAGACAGAGAAAGAGTTTGTTTTTCAACTTGAGAAGTGAAAGCTTCTATTCCACCAAATACTCAAAAAAGAGCCTTAAATGTCTTGAAAGTCTTAGATACTTACAATTGTTTCTTTACAGTGACTTGGGTGTTTGAGATAGGGGATCAGCCTGGCGCTGGCTGCATGTGCAGGCAGGTGAGTGGGTGCTGCACCAACACCACGGTGCTGCAGAGCCACAGAGCAGTCCCTGCCTGCTGGTGTGGGCTGTCCCCAAGGGCAGGCTCAGAAGCAGTAACTTAAGCACTGCTTAACCTTCTGCTCCAAAACCTTTTCCCTGCATGTTGGTGATCACCTCTGTTGTGCAGAAGGAGAAAGCCAGGACTCCTAGATTAATCAGGATGTGAGGTCCATGTCAAATGTGTGGTTCTGGTCACAGTGTCCTCAGTGTTCAGACCTGTGGATTGTTTCCTGATGCTGTGCTTGTGCCATCATGCGTGGAGTTGCTGCAGCCACTCACCTGTGATGCTGCTGGTCCCAGTCAGGGAGATCAGTTCCCACCCCTGGTTTCACTGTCCTTGCTGCAGCACAGGCTCCTGTCCCCGCTGGTGCCCAGTGCAGACACAACTCCTCTGCTCTCTCTCTGACCAGGTTTACTGGGCCACAGAAACCTGGTCCAAATCAGTGCCTTCCCTCTCCAGATGGGGAGACTCTTCTCCATACAAATCTTGAGTGCTTATGTAACTGTGAAATATAGAGCTGTAATATCAGTCTTGCTAAGGCTGGGAGTGTTTGCTCCAGCCTAATAAGCTGAAAAAACTATTTTGATATTAAGCCTACAATAGTAACACCTTGTAGCTAGAGTGTGTTTTTCTCCACTGGTGGATTACTCAGCCCTTTTCTTTTGATGCAGCGTTTAACAATAGCAGAGACTTTCCCAGACTATGTTTAATTAAACACAGCTCAGAGATCTCTTCATTTCAGTGCTGTGATGATGTTGTTCTGCAGTCTCATTTCCAGGGCAGTTGGAAATGGAATGGAACTTATGCTCTGCCAGTGCACGGGCTGGGCAGGTCACTGCTCCTGTCCAGATGTACCAGTGGTGTTGAAATCTCAGGGGGGCTCACATTTGTAGAGACCCACAGGCACCAGCTGCTTTTGAAGCTGAGTAGGGGCTTGGTCTGAGCTGTGTAGCTCGTGCAAATGTCAGCTCAGCCAACATGTTTTACACAACAACTAAGATTTGAGGTTCCAATTTCTACCTGCTTCCTTTTTTTGGCTGCTGATGTAGCTATGGGAGCATTTTGAGTGCAATGGCCTGGTTATCAACAACTGTATACAATGAGGAGCATACTGTATGCTCCTCATTTCTGCCTTAGGAGTTATCTGTGAGCAGATGGTGATATGCTCTGGTTTTGCTTATTCTTGCAGATTATTTGCCAGATAATTTTTCTGACTAATCCTTTGGCCCATAGACTGTTTATAAACCTGGAGTCAGGTTTCGGGTAAAAACACTTGTGTTTGCAAATTTTAAAATCTGTTCCTGTGCTGGCTTGCTGATGTCACTGAGAGCAGGAGACTGTTCTCTGAGTGGCAAATGCCCTCTGCACCATGGGATGGAGGCAGCTCCTCAGGAAGAACCTCCTTCCCAGTAGCAGGATGGGAAGAACAATGTTCATGCCTCATTTGGAGCTTCTTTTATTTTAAAGCATGATATGGCTGAAGTCCTAACCCCACCATCAGTGCTATCATACTGACACTTCCTGAGGTCACATTGCTGTTTCAGGTGGTAAGGAGGCACTTCTGCTGCCACAGAGTTTGTGTTCTGTGCAGGTGATGCTGCATAACCTGTGCAGAGCAGAAGGTGCAGGATTTGCTTGCATATGGCTGGGCAGGACACTGGTACCAGTACTGGTGGGGGAACTGCAGGCACTGGCACATCTTTCCCTGAAAAATGATGAAAGGCTGTGGTGATACTAATTATTATTATTGTTATTATCATTGTTGTTATTGTTTCCCCCTCATCCCTTACCACCTCTACCTTTGAAAAAAAAAAAAATTAGTCCCTTGGATGTCTCTGGAGAGCTGGCAGTGGTAACTGCTTGACTGATTTATTCTGGTGTTTTAACATTTACTGGATTTACATAACAGCCAAACAATCTGTTTCAGGAGTTTAATATAAACCCAGCTCTAGTGAGTCACATCTCTGTTAGCAGCAATGCAAAGAGAGGCAGCTGGGGGAGTGAGGGGGTGACTTTTTCTGGGTTTCTGCATGGGAATATCTGGCTGCCTGAAATATCTCTGACACCTCATAACTGAGTGATTCTGCCACTTCTCTTCTGCCATCGGGGGTTTGTTCTTAAACTTTGAAAGAGCAGTGGGTGCATCACTTCAGTGCTTCCATTGCTGCACCCAGCTGGGTCTGGGGGCTTTTCCAGAGCTCCCCAGGCACTGCTCTGTGTCCCTGGTACTCCACAGCCCCACTGTGTGTAAAATACCTTTACATGTATGTGCGTGTTGAAGGAGGGAGTGTAGCTATGGGAGCAGCAAGATGAGACCTGTAGAAATTTGCTGTTTGCTTTTTGAATTCAAAACCACGTAGCTTTTGTTTGTGCCAGGCTTTGTGGGCCTGGTCCCCAAGACGTGCAGATCAGCACAGCAGCAAGTGGGGTGCCAGCATTTCTGTGCCAGCATTTCCAGCTGGCGTGGTGACCCATGTGCAGGTTCTGGGGACAGAGTTTGAGCCCAGCCATGTGAGAGCTGGCCCTGTGTCCCTGGGCAGCAAAATGTTGGAGCTACTGGGGACTCCCTGCCCAGGCAGGGCCAGGTAAGCAGGGGACAGCAGGAGTGAGAGCCATCAGGGCAATTAACAGCAGGAGTTTCCCAAAGCATGGTGTATAATCTGTTGCCTCAGGTTCTTTCCAGGCAGCGTAACTTTGGGATTCCCTCAGTTATCTCCTACAGTTGTATGAATGCAGCAAATCTCTGGAGCAGATCTGCCATGGGCATGTCCCCTTCTAGTCCAGAGGCTGTGTCCAGAGGCTCTGTACTGGTGGGGTTGAAATGTGGTCAAGGGTCTCCAGCTTAAGTTGTCACTTTTGAAAATCCCAGGCAAGATCAGCAGGGCTGGAACAGCCTGGTTTGTGTTGCTGCCTGTGTTTGAGGTTGGCTGTTCAGCTAAGCAAGCGCTTCTCTTGCTGCAGCTTATTTGAATTCTTGTCTTCAGAATGGAAAATAAATGCTGGCTGATGAGATCTATTACAGCACTAATTTTAGAGCATGCCAAACAGTAGGAAATTGTTTTCAATCTTCGCTCTCATTTCTCCTTTATTTCACCCTTCCATTTGTGAAAATTGCCTTAGTCATTCTTTTAAGTGCCCAGTGATGTCCTGCTCACTGATATCTTCAGGCATTCTCCTTCCAGCCCTGTTTTCTGATATTTCTTTGTTCAGCCACTTGACATTGCTGTTAGAAGAGCTCTCTCCAGGGCTCAGGCAGCAGTGTTGGCACGATGCAGGCACTGAGTGCTCAGCCAGCTGGTGCGAGATGCCAGCAGAGCCCCTATGAGCTGGGGGAGCAGGGAAAGGCAGCACCACAGTGGAATTTCTTATCCTGGAGTGCCCAGGGCTTTGTAAGTCTTTCCAGCCCCACCCAAGCCTGCTTTCTCGATGAGCAAGAGGGAAAATACGAATTTCCCTCTGGCCTGGTGAAGCATTTAAGAAGCAGTCCCGAAGCTTCAGTGTTTGTCCTTGGCGCTAATGAAAACCTGAGCAATTGCTCAAGACGTTGGAGCAGGCAGCAAGTTAGGAATCAGAATGCTTGATCAATGCTGGAGGGAACAACGGTGCACAAAAGTCTAGATTTTTAGGACATGATTCCTCTTTATAGATGGAGGATCTCACTTGTTTGAGAAGAGCCTGAAACCTTCAAGGTGACTGCAGACACCAGTCCCTCCCTTAGCCCTGCTCCTGGCTCGCAGTGCTTAGCAGAGCCTCACTGAGCTCCAGATTAAAGCTGGTGGCACAGGTCCAGTTGTTTCACCCTGTGGACTTCTCAGAGGCTCTCTGGAATACATTTCATGGCTTTGGCAGCCGACAGTGGCCTTATCCCTCCAAAAGAGCTGTCTCTTGTCCTGGCTTCTTGTGCTGGAGAGGGGTGAAAAACTCCCTACTCCTTGCAATTACCATTCCATGCTTTTCCCAGGTGCACTCCAAGCCCTGCGGATGCTCAAGGTGTCAGTCCCCAGGAATTCAGCCGGCAAATGTCTTCATAGTCTGCCTTTGTGAACATGGCTGAGATAAACCCTTTACTGAACTAAATGTGGAAACAGCTAATCCCTTGGAGACAGTCACCTGGGCCCTGCACGATGAAAAGAGGCTTTGCTACTCTGATTAACTACACCGGCGAGAACATTAACTCATGGTTCTTTTTGGAAATGAAAAGCACCTCTCTAGGAGAGTTGAAGGGATTAGGTACCAGCTGGAATATTAAGGTAGGTTTTTTGCACCTTCCTGATAAATATGTAGCTTAAAAGTCTGGTCAGCCCTGGTGGGATGGGTGATTATGGCTGTGGGATGAGTGTCCCTGGGCTGTGGTGGAGAGGAGACTGAGGCCAGCGTGGGACCCAGGAACTTCCCTGGGAGGATGAAAGTGGTGGGCAGCTCTTGGGCCTGACTGGCCAAGCTGGGGTGTCTCCAGGGCTCTGGGGCTTACTGTCATAAATTGACCCCTGTCAAACTGGCCAGCCCTCCACAAAGGGCTGAAGCTCATTTAAACCTTGGTAAGAGCCAAATGACTCTTCGGGAAAGAAACTGACCTTACCCAGCCACTGAAAGCAAATGCCGAAGGCTGTGGAGAGCATTCCAGCTGTTTCCACAGCTCCAGTTTCCTTTTTTTGGCAAGATCTGCACTGATTTCTTTATTACTCCTTTTTAGCACAACACTTCATTTCAAAAGGCTGAACTAGAAATTCCGTGTACATTAAAAGCACAGCTCCTGTACTTCAGTGAAGGTTGCTTTGGCTGTGTTTTTGAGGTCAGGATTTTATCGTGGTGCTGGTTTCTGTGAGGTTGCATGGGCCAGCTCTGCTCTGGCAGGAGTGCAGCCTCACCAGTGAGCATCACATGTGTCACTTGCTGAAAAGAGCTGGAGACCAGCAGCCCGACTGACTGAATGGATCAAAACAGGTATATAAACTTTGTCCATAAAATAAGGTAAGTCTGAGAAAAGTTTAAACACTTGTGTTAAGCATTGTATTTTTTTGTTCAGAGCAAATTTGAATGCTCAAGCTACTTCCAAAATTCTGTTGCCCTTCAACCTGTCTTTCTCCTATAGAATTTTCTATTTTAAGTAAATAGCACACAGTTAGCTCAGAAGGGAAAAGATACAAGTGTCACTGTTCAAAGTGTGTTTTATTGGTTAGATATTTATGGGAAAGATTTAGGAAATGACTAAACACTAGAAAGTATATGTATTATTTATTGTTGTAGCTGATTAACTACCACTTGAAACCTTTTGTTTGGTGTTATGGCTCTCTGTAGTCTTCGCCAAGCAGTGCTTCAGCAGAGTGTAATGTCCCAGGCATTTGTTCCAGTTAAATGTTAGTTAAATGCAGGAGATGCAAGTGCTGCAGTTGATTTATGGACAGTGGCAGTTTGAGCAGTGGAAGGTGACAGTGTGGCACTTGGTGCAAGCACCAGGGGAAGTGAGCAAGATCTGCAAGTAGACAGGACCTGGGAGGTGCTTGGAGATTGCTCAGTCCTCCCAGCCCCAGCAGGAGAATTTGCTGGTCCTTGTTTGTGGAGAAGCAGCAAGCTGGGGCTAACGTGTCTGACTGTTTGATGAAGTGATAACAGTAGTTTAAACTTGGCTCCCAAGCATTGGGCTGCCAGCAGGGACTTCTGTAATGCTTCTTCACTGCTTCTACAGCAGGGATTCCTCCTCCAGGCTGGAATAGAGAAGGGCATGGAAAAACAAAGTGGCTCTTACCTGTCCCAGCTGTGCAACTGGTTCTGAATCCGTGGGATCTCAGGGCACACTGCAGCAACCTGCTGGCTCCAGGTGCTCCCTGAACCCATTGTTAGATGTTACTGTGTGTGAGACCATGCACCAACATCTCTATTCATGCCCAGGTTCCTGGAAAACCTCTTGAATTCATGTGAAGCCCGGTTGTGAGCAAAGCACAGATCCCATCCAGCAGTGCTTCCTGAAGCAATACAAGTCCTTAAGCATTTGCTCAGCTTTAGCAAGACTTAAGCATATGAAGCATGTGTTGAGATACTTAGTTCTAATCTGCACATCTTGAAAAACAGTATGATAAAATCACAGTGGAAGAGGTGGCAGGACTTCCCTCTGCCTTCAGCAAAGTAGATGTCATGCTCAGTTGCAATGGGAGGAATCCCCTGTCCCCTGCTGTCCCTGTTGAGACCAAAGGCCATCTCTTCTGGCACTGGCCATTCCTGCAGGAAAATGCTCATTTAACCCTTCTACCAAAAAAAAGTTTGCAGAATGTTGCAATCAGAAAAGTTCCTTCATCAAATGACTCCTCTGCAGGAGAGGAGTGAGTGGGCTTTGAGAGGAATGGAAGAGTCATAAGAGAGATGTACGAAAATGTTTTTTATGGAATGAATAATTTTTGTTCCGGAGGCGGCAGCATCAAATTTAATTCTAATTTGGGGATTTTTGGGGAGCACATGATTGATGCCCAGTGTGGGGTGCAGGATGCTGTCTCTCAGCAGGCTGTCATTCCCCTGCTCCATTTACCTGCCAGCTCTCCTGTGGAGATTCTCACTCTGGATGCCATTAACCATTTCCCATAGCACGTCCCTGCAGCCTCTCAGGTGCCAGTGGCACACGATGGGCACACCCAGTCCCTGCAGTTGTGGGGAACCACTCTGGAGTTGTGCTGAGGCTCTTTTCTCATGGCTGTACCTTTGGTGCACTGCTGAGCAGGAGCCTTCCTGCCCTAAGTCCATCTGTGTCTGTGCCTGGCCTCCCCAGCCCTGAGCTGGATTATGCTCCATCTGCTCCAGGCTCACTCCTGCCAACATGTGCTTTTCCTTACTTTGCACAAAGCCATCCCTGGCTCCCCTCTGTCCCTGACATGGCTTCATCTCCCAGGGAAAGGACTGTCTCTTGCTGTACCTGGGTTGGGGCTGTGCCCTGCAGCAGCATGGGAGCCCTGCACAGCACATTGTGCCCAGACTTTGATGCATCAGGAAAGGTGTTGCTGGCACTGGTGCCCTGTTTTCTTCCATACTGGTAGTCCTACCCTTATAAAAAGGGCCATTAAGAGTTTTGTTTTGCTGCAGTATAAACTTCGGTCAACTCCTTCCTCTTGTCCTGTCCTCTTAATTAAGGGTGTGTATTTTAAATGCTGTGAGCCCAAGCAAAGTCTCATTGCAAAGTAAACAGGAGCGTGGGACTTAGGCAGGTCTTTTGTTTCTGCTGTACAGGGTTTATGCTAATAACAGCTGCAGAGATTGAACCCAATCCCTCATGAGTTTTCCAAGAGTCTTATTCATTTGTTTTAACAATGGATCTGGGTTTTTGTTTTGATCTTTTCCATAGGAGTTAATTTTTTGTCCATTTCAGAGTAGCTGTGGATCATGTAAGCACAGTAGTATTGTTTTCCTAGTTGGCATCAGGTTTATCTCTACCTATTATGTTTAAGAGCTTACAAGTATACCCATCACCATGGCATCAAAATGCTTCCTATGCCAAAAACACGTGATAAAAACATACTTAAATGTGTGCACACACTTTTTTTGGTCTATTGGAAAGTGCAAAGACATTCTGCTGGAGAATCATATTTTTTCCTTTATTATATTCTCCAAATAGTCAACTTTGCAAATCATGCTTTTCTGCTCATGCTAGCTGTGGTCCGTGTGCTATTGGAGAGAGATGTCTTTCCAATGAGCTTTGGGCCAGTCCCTGTACAAGCAGAATTTTGCATTTTTATTGTTGATGGTTCATACTGGGTGATGGCACTAGTTCTGAACAAAGACAGGGTTGGTGATAGACCCTGACTCAAACTTACTGTCTGAAAGTCAAGATATAGCAAAGGGAGGAGAGAAAGGTGGGGAAGTAGGGGGAAGAGCACAAATTTTTTAGCCAGATGAGTCTCCTCTGGGCAGAGACCACAGATGCTCTGGGTCTGCTTTGGCTTTCTGAAAAATACAGCAGCAGTATGTGGAAGCAGAACATCTGAAGATGCAGATGTTGAAGGCAACAGGAATTAAAGACTACGTGGCACAATATACAAGAAATGCTCCACTATTTATAGCAGAAGCTTCTTCCTCTCTTGTTTCTACCTCGTCTTGAATGCACTCAATGACTGCTTTTCATGTGTGAACGCTTGTAAAAATGGAGCTCCCTAAACAGACATGAAATGTTTATATGAGTTAATGACTTCAGAGAGCTCTGGTTGTTTAAAACAGAGTGGCAGTGAAGTTTCCTTGGCTGCAGTCAGTGCCCCTCTGTGGAGCAGATCCAGTGCCAGCAGTGGGACAGGATGGTGGTGGCTGCACACAGATCCATCCCTGGGCAGCTCTCTCATTATTGACTTTATTAATGTGCTCGTGGTGGGGTGGGAAGGAGCCTTCCCAGGGGCTGAGAAGTCTTTGTGAAGTGTGTAACCTCTCTGGGATTTGTGCAGATTGAAACCTTAGCCTGAAATGGGGGGTTGTAATTGATGGTTTTTATGAAGTGTTTTACTCTGGGTGTTTTCCTGTTTCTTCTTTGCTTCCCTCTGAATTGAGTGGCCAGGAAAGAGCTGTGGTGGTGTGTTGCTGGTTACTTCAGGGGCAGTCCTGCCTTGTCCATGGGCTGCATGCAAACAGCTGAGGGGAAGGGTTTGCAGAGGTGACACTGTCCTTAGACCTCTGTAGAGAACTCTCTGGTGAGAAATATCTGTAGTTTTACTCTTGTATCTGTAAAGGCAGATGTTCACAGGGCTGGCCATTCAGGTGAAAACCCTGGCTGTGTTCTCCTGTGAGTCTGTTGAAAGATTCAGAAAACACAAAGCTGTGGAAATGCAGTATCAAGACACTGGTCCTGGTGTGATGCCATTGGAATGGTGCAGAACAAGTTAAATTAGTCCTTTGAAGTTATTTCACTTAGAAGTGTACTTTTTGTGCTGTGCTGATGGAACACAGAAATCAGCAGCCCTGAAGAAAGGCTGTGCAGGCTGTAAAACAGACTGAACAGACTCATCCTTTCAGGGGTGCCCAGGCTGTTTGCTGGGTGCATCACTGCTGCTGTGCTTGGGGCTGAGGTGGGAGGGCCCTTCCAAGGTCAGATCAGACCTGCTCACTCACCAGTGTTGGTGAGGTGTCCTCACCTGCATTTTAGGAAGGGGGCAGGGGAACATCAGCCACAGATCTTCTGTTGGATCTTAAGGTAGCATTTCGAAGGCATCAAGGTGTCTGCTGGAGTCTGTTAAGAAGGATTCATGGGGATTACATCTCCCCAGCATTGTCCCTGCCCGTGAACATATCCCACAGGATGTTGGTGAGGATGAGCAAATTTGCTTTGTGAGGTGCTCGTATTCCTCCAGAATGAAGAGATATTTAAGCCTCATTAGTGGTTGAACTTAATGCTTTTGCAGCTTCATATGAGAGCTTTTGGGAGAGTAACAGGAAGACATTGAAAGCGTTTGGCTGCAGTCCTGCTGGCATCCTGCTGCCAGCAGCAGGGCTTGTTTCTGCTTTTGCAGGGGTGCTGAGCTGCTCAAGTGGCTAGTGCCAGTACAGCTTAACTCAAGTTTGCTGAGGCTGGAGGCTTCTCCAAAGCTGACTTTCATAGCAGTGAATATGCAGACTTGCCATGAGGTTTTGCTCTGCTGTTTGAGCACGGGGTTTCCTGGCAGTGCTCTATTATAGCATGACAAGATCAGCTGCAATTACCCTGGTGCTGGAAACAAGAGCTTCTTCCTGGCCTTGTAGTGCTGCTGCATTAATGTATAAAATGGATAAATGATTTAGGTAATGAAATGACTTGGATATGGTCATGGATTGAATAAGATTTCCAGAGCCAATGTGCTTACTCATCAGATGACTCATGTCTTAGTCACTTTTAGAATAAGTGATTCCCTTTTGGGTGCTTCCAGAATGGGATGGGTGGAGATGAGCTGAAAATTCCCACCCCTGCCTTTGATAATTTTTTTAATAGCATCTAGAACGTGATGGAATGTTTCATCAGACAGAAGAGAAACAGCTCTGTCTTGCAGGTGTGGTGTATCCCAGATTTGCCTGAATTCCACAGCAATGTGAGACTAAATTTTGCTGTTTGCTTCCTGATCGGGCAGAGTGATCTCAGGCTTTAGATTAGACTTCTCAAGCTTTGTTCTCAGCCTACTCTAGTGAGTCCCTTTAGTGGGTAGGTGAAACTCTGAGCCTGTTCTCAAACTCCTGTGCCACTAGCAGTGAGTAAAAGCACACTCAGATGGAAGTTGCCCCCTGAAACAGTCAACATTGCTACACAAATAAAACCCTGCTCTCAACTTTTATTTATATCTAATTAAATTTTTTTCTATTACCAAAATATTGATGAAATTGAGTTATGGTTGTTCAGAAGCATGCACATGTGTAAACAAGTGAATAGCCTATCTGAGAGCCTAGGGAAATTTCTTTGTAATCCACTGTAAGCTTTATATAGCAAGTAAACCTATTGGGTTTTTCTTCTTCTTTCTAATCTTTCATCTCTCTGATCTCACAGTCATCCTGCAGCAAACATAATGTAGGCAATTCCTGATATAATTCCTGTTCTAATTCTGATTAATGGAGGTTCCCTGGTGGATCAGTTGAGCTCAGTGGCACAGGGTGATCTCTGCATCTTACTTGACCCATCTGTCTGGGCTTCAGCCAAAGTGAGAATCATCCTGGGAGTGAGGTGGGGCTTTGCTGCTGGCTTAGGCATAGACTTTGCTAAGCTGGATGTGGCTGAACTCTTATCACTGCTTCAGATATTGAAAATAGGGATGCACTGACTGTCAGAAACAGGTCTGAAAGCATGAGCTCGGTTTTGGTTTGTGTCAGGAATGATTATGTAGTGTTTTTATAGATCTGCTCTTACACATGTGTGTCTATTATGGGGGGAGTACAAAGGTGCATGAAATAGGCAGAGGTCAGGAATCAGAAATTTGGAATTCTCTCACTGACCATTGAGGTGGTGTCTGGGTGACTCTGAGCAAGAGTATCTTTTCCTAGCTCTGTGTAAATGTGGTTTTGGCCCTTGGTGTGTAGGCACTGTCTGTAAAACACAGGTAGGTCATGGCAGGTGACAGGCACTATGGAGATGTGTTAGGCAAGATTTTCAAAAACAGCTGAAGGATTGGATTTTATTGTTAAACAGAACTGGTGAAAGGAAAGCTAAAAATAGGTTTCCTATGGGTGTCTTTTGTCAGATAATAGAAATAATTCACAGGCTTGCAGGTTTTCAGTTTTCCACAGTGGTCTGTGCTAGATCTCCTGGGTCACAGCTGTGGAGGATTTTATCAACAGTTCCTCTCAGATAATTCAAGTCAAGAGGAATTTATCACTTCCTCAAGAAGTTTTCTAGTTTGCTTTGTCTCTTAATTGCAGAAGAAGGGTTTTTTGTGTTCTGTTTTAAAATGTTTTAAAAATTTACCTAATTAATTTACTTACTGTTGCTAACCTCAAAGACAAAAGAATAACAAAAGAATAAAAATATAATAATATTATTATAGCAATAGTAGTAATAATAATAGTAATAATTGTAATAATGTTAGTGTTTTGCTGTCGTTACTGTGCAAAAAACCCTTCCAGATGGGGGTAGTTCAAAAACTGCCTCCAAGAGCATCACCTCTCCTCACTGGCCACAGAGCTTTCTGTGTTGCTGTGCACTGGTAAAAGGAAAAAAGATGGATGGAGGTAGAGCCCTCCAAAGAGGATGGATGCAATGAGAATTATTTCTGATGCTGCCTTAACATAGCTGTGCTAGCCTAAGAAAATGCAAATGTGGAAGAAAATGTTGTCCTCCTCTCCTCCTGGGAAAGGAGCCCTGGGATGGCTCCCACAGAAACTGGACAGCTCTCTTTTAGACACATGTGAGACACATTTACCCAAACACTCCTATGAGCATTTCCACATTTTTTAGGCTGAGATTTTCTGTGTTGTTCACGCTTCGGCACATGGGTGATCGTCCCTTCTGTTGTCCTGAGAGCACAGTTAAAGTCCAAGACTGTGTTTATGTGTTTTGCTGGAGTGGGGCCAACGTCTCCATCCCAGAGAGGAGCGTATGTTGGGAAACCCAGCGGCTGCATACGGACTAATTGTTCTGGGATGCAACCTGGAAGGTGCTGAGCACCCTGGCTGGCAGCCAGCAAGGCTTTTAAACACATGCTTTGCTTAGGTTTTTTCACATTGTTACCAGTCTTGTTCTTTGATTTCTTTTCCCATAGCAACTGGAGAAGGATATCTGAGTAGCCAGAGCAGTGCAATTCATTTGCCAGTGACACCCCGACCTGTACCACAGGGATGTCTTCCAGGACATGGGATACAGCTGTTGGGATCAGGTATTACTGCCAGCGCCCAAGTCAATTGGCTTCAGAGTTTTCCTTCTTTGCTCTCTTCCTGGGCACAGGGCAGGCCGGGTTCTATGAGCGATGCTCAAGCTGCATTTTTAAACCTCATCCCATCTTTCTGTGTGTCTTTGCTTGCTATTAAACTGCACAGATCGTATTTCCTTACCACCCCTTCCTCTTAGACTGTGTTCACCTTTCCCCTGCCTCAAAAATGTTAGCAGCAAACAGCCAAATCCAGGTTTTATTTGGAAGTGGTATCAGCTGCAGCGGAGCCCAGGGCAGGGAAGAGAGAGCCCAAAAATCCTGTGGAGGTTGATGGTTTCTAATCCTCTCGTTTTTAAGGTTTTGGCTTTGCCTGGGTAAGGAAGGTGCTGCAGCCCAGGCTGGAGACTGGCAGGAGCTTTGATGGTGCAGAGATGGCCCCGTGTGTGCTGCCATCAGTATTGGCTGGGTCCGTTCTGTCCCTGCAGCTGAGGCAGCACCTCCCGCAGCTCCCTGTGCTCACTGGGGCATGCAAGGCACGACTCAACCCAGCCTTGTCAAAAACTGTCTGGACACCTCCTTGCCAGCAGATTTACTCCCTGTTCTGCTGCTGCACCTGCTGACTTGGTGACCAGAAACTTGCCTTTTTCCACTTCTTCTGTGGCTTTTCAGAAATGATGCATCATTTCTAACACTTGAGAAAGAGCCCAGCTGATCGAGTCCAATGCACAGTCTGAGCCACAAGAACAGGGGCACTGCTTTGGTGTCCCCAGGCAACCTGGGTTCAACCATTCACTGGGGTGAAATTAGGGTGCCCCAGGGTGGCATTTTCATAGCTGTGGTTTAACTAAAGCTGCACTTGGGAACGATTGTTGGCCCTTTGGTGCCGTAAAGCCTTTTTCATTGTGACAAATGCTGAGTTGTCATCAGCCTAAATTTCAGGGATAGCATTGCAGTGACTCAAAAGAACAGCTTTCTCCCCAGCAGCCTTTACCTGGATAATCTCCAGTCATTGACCTCCGGACTTTGAAAGTGCATTTAGGCTTAAAGAGCTAAAGCTTAAGGCTTCAAAGGAAGTGGGAAGCCAGCTACCCTTTACATTTCCAGGTGTGGGCTGTGTGGGCACACAAGGGTACTTGTCAGGGTGTACCTGGTTCTGACTCCTGCGGGATCTGTTGTTCATCCCCCAGAGCCTGTTCTCTCTGTACAGAGCCTCTCTGCTGCTGCTGCTGCCTTTGATATTGTGCAGGTTATCTGAGGACATGTTTTCAAGTCCTGGGGTTTCTAAAGACGTGAGGATTATCAGAAGATGGAAGTTATCCATGTGGAAATAGAACAGATACTTCGAGCTCTGAATTTGAAGTCCATTTGTCTTGTCGTACAGAGTTCCCTGTTTTTGCCTTGCCCTGTTTAGTTCAGTGCTTTGCCCTTTGCCTGGGGCTATGCAGATTGGCAGAGTTGATGAAGACCTTCAGCCCATGGACATTTAAAGATGAGTGCTGGGATAATTTCCCTGGTAAAAACTTTTTGCAGAGATCACCTTGAATAGAAATCTCTACCCATATTAGAACTGCTGGGAAGAAGAAAGCCTGCAATGTTCTGTGCTTACACTTTTATTGTAGATTTGCAGTCCTGGAACAGGTGGAAATTAATGTTTTTTAAATGCTGAAAAGTCTATTCACTGCAGCTGGTTTACAGAACTAAGCAATTTGATATAGCCCCTGAAATACCTCCAGATCTCTCAAATGCAGGTGAAAGCTTTCTCCTTAGCTGGGAGGAGATAAATCTCTAAGACCTACATGTATAAATGTGAACTTGTTCTGCCTGGTGGCTTGTTGTGGATGCTTTTTAAACAATTGTTTAAACAGTGCTGGTCTGTATTGTGAGATCTGAGCCTGGCAAAGGTGTTTGATGCTGAATCCTTTTGCTGTGTTGATGATCTGTATGTGTCCTTTCCCAGATCCCCCTATGCTGCTCTTAAACTGAATAGCCAGCATTGTTCTGCAGTGATTTGCTTTCTGTCATTGAATTCTTATGTACTGAGCAGCAAGAAGGATTCTGTGAGCACCTGGAAAGCAGAGTTAGCCATGGCAGTCAGTATAGAAGGAGCCAGTGGGTGCAGGGGCGGCAGGCAGGGTTGAGAAATGTGCTGGTGAAATGAATGAATTCAGGAGAGGAAAGAGATGTCCTGGAAGCATCTGGGTGCCAAAGTGCACCTTGGGCTGGGACTCTGCTGCTAAAGCAGCAGCCTGACTGTACAATTCCAGGTGGCTTCTTCCCTCCTCCTTAATTTATTTAATTACTAGCGTATCTCATGGGCTCTGCTGTGGAAGCAGGATGCAGTCCCACAAGATCAGCTGCTGAGTACACTTGGTTTCTGTTCCTCAGGGTGCCAGATTGGTGTGTGTGAGAGCTGGCTTGCCTGGCTGCCAGGCTCCCTGCAGCTCCAGACCCTTTGCTGCAGGCTGGGCTTACCAAGCTTAAAAACCAGACCTTACACTAAAACCAGAGGGCAGGTGCCTTGTGCTGTGGCTGTTCACACAGATCTGTGCATGAGCTCATTGCTGTGAATTCTACTTTCAGTTCTGTTTCTCTTCTATTCCCTTGTCTTTCTCTCTGTGCCACAGAGGTGCTTTCCGTAGGCTGCTTGCAGGTGCCCTGGTCCTGCTGTCCAGCAAAGTCACCCAAAGGCAATGGGTAACTGCACTGGCTTAGAGACAGGTTTGATTTGAGTGCCTGGTTCTGCTCCCAAGCGATCAGTGAGGATTTGGCCATTGTGGAATATTGGACTTCACCCTTGCAGACTGAGTCGTTTTTCAGGTCCCCTTGATTTCTTCATTTTTTGTTTATCACAACAGTGATACATGTGTCTGTATCATCTTCTGTGGCAACTCTGAGGTTCATTGCAACTTGCAGCAGAAGATGGCTCACCTAAGACCAATCCCTTCCCCTCAGAATAATTGAAGACCTTCTTTTTCTTTAACCTGCCATTTACCTTGCCATGGTACAGGTGTTTGAAAAGCCATTATTGCAATGAAGGCCCTAAATATTAAAGCCTCCCTGATTCTGAGGCAGTTATTTTGCTCATTAATCAATAGAGCCTGGTTACTGCCTTACTTGTTAGTATTTTACAAATAATCTAAGACTTTCAACTTTCTTATAATCTGACATTCTCAGTTTTTTTTTGAAGCACCCCCTCACTGACTGTTTAAATCCACCTCCAGCAAGCTGTGCTCCCTGCCACTGCTGCCTCCACTCCTAGGAATCACACTGCCTCTCAGCCCAGCAAGTGACAGCAGACCAAGGCACTTCTGCCTCCTCTTCCTCCTCCTCCTCTTCCCTGCTCATGTTCAGCCCCAGGAGCCTGCTCCCTCCATGGCACAGGTTCTTCACTGACCTGCATGGGGTCTGTCTGTGTGAGCTGATGTTGTCTGTGCCCACCTCAAGCTGTAGCACCAAGTTCTCTTACAGGTGCTGATTGGGAGGCTGCGTTTCCATTTATTTTTCAGCTTTCCCTGTGCAGCAAGCAGGTTGCATTTAGGGTATTTCCTGCACTGTTGATGGTGACTGGAAGAGGGGGTTGGGATAGGCAGGCTCTGAGGTCTGAGTTGTGTTGGCAGAGAGCAGCTTTAGAAATGGGTTTTTGTTCTCTTCTGACACCTAACTGAGTGGAGGTCCCCATGTTGTCCAGGCTGTGTGTGCATTAATATGCCAAAATCCTTCACATTGCTTTCCCTAGGGTCACTTGGAAGTGAGGCAAAACACCCAGTAAGTCTGGTGGTCCTTGGGCTCTCTGCCCACACCAACCTCCTGCATCCTCCCATCCCTCACTGCCATGGTGTCAGGAGCTGGCATCAGGCTGGCACAGTGGCCAAGGTCCTTCCCCCACAGGGCTTTTGTGTCCCTTGTCCCAAGGGCAAATGGGATTTGTTATAATCTGAGCTCAGGTTGTCGCCAGAGTTGATGTGGAGTTGGGTGCTTGGGATGTGCTGCTTTGTGGTCACTTTGGGCTGTTGCAGAGATGGTGAGTCACAGCACTTGGCATCATTTGTGGGCTGAGTGTCTCTCATTGCCTGTTCCTCGTGCTTTCCCAGCTGTAATTTTCAAAATAAAAGCAGCTCTGATGCTCATACACTGATAAACAGCTTTAAAAGATTAAAGCAGAAGTGAATATAGTCCAGCATCAGGATCTGATGCCCACAAATCTAATCGAACCTCTGCTATAAAACACAATAAAACACAGCAGCCAACCCTGTCTTACCAAAGTCATTTGTAGCCAGGGCTTGAGTACAAAGGAGCACAACTTCTCTTCAGTTCTTTGGTGTTGTCCCCCAAAGACATGGTTAAAATGTGCCAACAGAGCTACACTCTCATAATGCTCTGCCAGGGCTCCTGTTTCACCTGCGTTATCTGGAGTGTTTAATGTTAATCTAATTCTCACTTAGATAGACTTGGCTTTCCTCAGTGTTTTCTTGTTACAGAAATTTCCTTAAGTAGAAACTTTTTTCTTCAGAGTAATTTTTGGTTGATTATTGCTTATATATGCAATTAGTGTAATTGCATCTGATTATGCAAATGTATTTAACCATATAATTAGAACATGGAGGGATGAAATATAATGCAGTTGGGAAATCTTTTGTAAAACTTCCCAGGCTCTGGACTGTGTGCAAGGTGGTTCTTATCTCTTGAATTGTAGGCCGATAGACTGGAGGTCTTGGTTCAGCATCCTGACTAGTTTCAAAACATATTTTAAATATGATATTTATTGCTCTTAAAAGTGTTGCATGGCCTTCATGGTGTGTAACTTATTTTTTTTATATGATAATACTAGGACATCGCTGCTGAGCACAAACCATATCTTATGTGTGCATCTATACTTTACATCTAGGGTCATGAAAGCATCAGTCCTTCATCAGATCCAACCCCCAGATTCTGCCTTCAGATGGGGCCTCTCAGGGAGAAGAGAAGGGAGCAGGACAAGCACAGACTTGTGCACCTTGGGGTGCTTGTCTGTAGCTCGGGGGCTAAACTGGCCCCAAACTCCCTTTGGAAACCACCCTGCCTTGAAAAGGACAGAGGAGAAGGAGGAAGACATAGAATGCTGCTTTTTCCAGACCATGGTCTGGAGATGTTTGTTGTCATTTAAGAAGTCTGGCAGGAGCAGGGGTCTGAACTTGCTTTTCAGATTGCTCACGCAGTGCTTGAATTGCAAAAACTGCTGTTCTTTCTCATTCCCTGGCTCCTCTTAAAGCTCTGCAAGGGGCTTCATACAAGTCATCAAAGCACCTTGCTTTAGATCTGGTTTTCAGCTGTGGCACAACAGCCAGGCTCATTGCCAAAAGCTGTGGAGAGAAGAGAGACTGGATGATTACAGCAGGACTGAGCAATTCCTCAGCAAGATGTGCTTGTCTGTGCTCTGGAACAACAGCCTTGTGAGCCCCAGGACAAAGCAAACGTGTGTGCAGAAAGCACCAACAGTATGTGCTTATTTATCATTTAGGCTGTGTTAATGTCTTCTGCTTCTAGAAATTAGTACCTAAAATGATTACTGCTCCTTCCCAGGGAGGACACAGACCAAATGAGCAGTCTGGTGTACACCTGCCTTGATTATCTCTGCAAGGACTGCAGGGATTTGCCTCTTTTCAGCTTCATGGAGCTGCAACTTCTTATTGGCCTTTACCTCTTGGTTCGAGCTTCCTTTTGGCCAGGAATGTCTGAAACTGGTTTTCACAGATGACAAGAAGCTCTTTTGCTTTTCTGAGGCCTGATTCCTGGCAGCAGCAGCGTGAGTGGAGATGGGCAGGAGGCAGTCTCACCCTCAGGTGCTGTGCTTGGTGTGCCAGGGGTGGGCAGAGCTGAAATCTAGGCCAGCATGCTCTGAATTTAATTACTGCAGGGAAAATGAACCCTCTGGCTGCTCTTCCACCACAGCAATGAGACCCATTAATGGCTGGTGCATTATAGCTGGAGTTCCATGTGTTGCAAACCATTTGTGGTGGCTCAGATGTTGCTCTAGAGCAAACCTTCTCCAGACCAAAGGTATTGGAGTGAGCTGTCTGGGCTTGGGGCAGGTGCCTCCCACATGTATAGAATGTTGATGAGGTCAGGGTGGCAGGGTATGGAATTATCTCCCTCGTATCTGGGTGGCAGTGCTTGGGGGAGCCCTGCAGAACTGGGAGCACAGGAGACATTCCAGGATGGAAATACTCCTAGTCTGTGTTGCTTGGTGTGGGGACACAGCTTTGGCTCTGGAAGGGACTTGCTGACCTGATATTTCTAAAATGTCATTAGAGGAGGTGTCCAGGACTTGGCAGCCCAGCCCAGGACGTGCTGCTTCTCTCCTTAAAGGGAGTTTCTGCTGCTGTTGACAGCATTCAGAGTGGATTCTTCATCGTGGCTGTGCTGCTGGGGGCAGTGCCTGAAGGAAACACACACAAGACAGGGCTGGGTGTGCTTCCAGCAGGAGGGAGTGCCTGGGGAGGGGTCTCCCCTGAGCTGATGGATGCTGGTGGTGGGGATGACATCCCCTCTGCAGGCAGCCAGTCCTGGTACATGGATCACTGCACTGATTGGGAAACCTGACCTGATTCCTGACCTCGCTGGTGTAAAGCACAGAGAGAAGCTGCTGTGATCTTTGGAACCTCTCTCTGTGACAGTGCCTGTGGGTCTTGTGTGGTTAAGAGGTACCTGAAGGATGTGTCTGCAGTGAGACATCCCTGATGCTCCCTGTGGGCAGTGCCAGCCATGAGCATTTGAAGCCTCTGACAGCACAGCAGCAGAATCGCTGCCTGAACCCTTTCTGTGCAAGTGCTCATTACAGTTACTGTTCACTGGGATTCTTTCACTGCAGTGGCCCCTGGGGCCTCAGCACAGGGCAGGTGTGTTCTCAGGGACACAAAAGAGAATTAGCATCATTCCTCTTAACCTGGAACTGCAATAAAGTCACTTTCCTGCAAAGTCTAGCAAAACTGGGAAGTGAAGCTGGGTGTGCTGAAGCTCAGCACCACCTTTTAGCCTCCCCTTCCTTTCTGATAGGAACATTTCTAGTTAGCCAAGAGGATGGAGCAGGCAGTAAACTAGATTTACAGTTTTTTATTTTTCTAACAATGCTTTGGAATGCTTTATTGAACAGCAAAACAAATTGCATCTGCTCATCTCCCACTCCCACATAAAATACAGAGAGATTTTCTCCAGGATCATATTCCTTTCAAAAGGGTTTTTTGTACCATTCGCTGCTCAGTGCCAGTCTGGGAAACATGTGCAGCCATTTGATAAATATATTGTGAAAATCATGTTTGAAGTGGCAGTCTGCCTGCAGCAGAGGAATAGCTACGGGGGAAAATGGTAAATAAGATATCTGTAAGTAAATTAATTTTGCTCATATAAGCTTGTTTGCAGCTTTGGTTCATGTCTGCAGCATTATCCTCTGCTCTACAGCAGGTGTTCAGTGCTGTGGGGGATCAGCAGGGACAGCAAAGCTGCACAGGAGCTGGGAGATGGTGGTGGTAGAATTTCTGTTTCGCTGGATTTCCCATCACAGCAAGGTATGGTTGTTCCACAGCCTGAAAAACTGCAAATCCACAATTGATTTAGCCTTGCAGAAATTAATAGTTGCCTTTTGTACTGAGTTTAAGCACAATGAGGCTGGGCTACACATAACTGATTTGCTTATTCAGAAATCTTTGCTTACCAATACAGTTCTGGAGGATTTATCAGTGAAAAGGAATCCTTCAAAACAGCAGAACCTGAAATAAAGCTCAGCTTTACAGATGAACATTTATTTTCTTTAAAGTCTTGCTGGATTTTTTTAGACTGCTTTTAGCAGCACTGTATTATTTGTTTCAACACTGTATGGATCTGTTTTGATCGGATGAACTGATTTATGGGGTTTATCTTCAGTTTATCTAGTTCAGTTGTCAGCTGAAGATTTGTTTTGCAGTCTGTGCTGTGGGTTAGAACTGAGCAAGTTTGCTTCAGCTTTTGAGGAGGAGACACGCCAGGTGCCTGGTCTGGGTGGTGAGGAGCTGCTCAGATGACTGACATAAGCATCACTGTTTGCTGGGCTGCTCTTCCCAGTGCTTGTGGCCTTTTTTTTCCTGCTGGCTGAGCAGCATGAGGCTCACAAATGTTCAGTCCAGGTGGGTGGTTTGTGGGCTTTCACACCCAACCACACAGCAACATGGGCAGATTCTTCCTTCTCCTTGCTCCCACATATGGGGAAAACCTTGTGGCAGGAGGAGGGTAGAAGGTGTGGGAGCTGCAGGCTTCAGCTGCAGATTCATTTTCCTCTTGATGCTGCCTAGGAGTGAGGTGAGCTGTGACTGTCCAGGGGCTAAAGCTGCATCAAGGAAAGGCCTCGGGTTTGTTTCTCTGTAAGCAGAAGAAGCAGCTTTTAGCTCGGGGTGGCCTCAGAAGTCTCCTCCTATCCCTTGGGCAAGCTGGGTTAAATGGTGGAAGCGTTTTTTGCTCCCTCCTTCCCTTCATTTAGAATGATTTCTGTGATGTACCAGCCTGCCAGGAGAGCTGCAGAGGTGCTGGCAGAGCTGCTGACAGCAGGGATGGGGCTGGTGCTTTCCTGGCCATGCAGAGCAGCCCTGGGAAGCCCTGATCCACAGGGCTGGAGCCTGTGCTTCCCTGGGGCCCAGGAGATGACCTTCCCCTAGAGCCAAGTGTGCAGGCATCCCATGAGTGTCATTGGGAAATGTGCTGCTTCCCCAGCTCTGGAGTGCAGGGAAAGCCTCTGCAGAGGAAGCACAGTGACTGCAGATTTGCAGTTGCCCTGACCTGATGCTCCTCATTTAGCTCAGAAGCTTTCCAGACTTCACAAAAGCATTTTGCAGATAGCAAGTCCTTGGTGGGCTTCCTGCAAATTGGTTTTGAAGTGTTATTGCTGGCCTGCCAGCTTGCAGGCTGGGTTTGGGGGTTTGGGAGAGCAGGGAGGTCTGGCAGAGGGGAGGCTCATGCTGCTTTGGCCCTGGGTTTGTGGAACCATGTGCAGTGTGTGCTGGACTGAGCCCCACACCTCACTCCTGAGAGCCACCCCCAGTGCCTGCACCCTGCCTCCAAAGGGGATTTGTACTTTGAGATTGAAGTGTTTAAATATAGTTTTAATAGAAGCTTTTAAAGCTGATCTCACCATCTCATTACTGTTTTGAGTGAGTGACACTTCTGTCAATTTGTTTCAAGCAAGCCTGCAGAAAAGACAGGAGGGGGGAAAGGAGTTGAACAGTGGGATGTGGAGAGGAATATCTAGGATTTGGATATTCCCTTTCAGTGACACTGAGTGCCCCGCCTGTATCCCTATGATTGGCAAATGACCTAGGATGAAGCCTCCAGTCAAGATCTTAATCTGGTTTTCTCATTGATATAAAAAGTTGCTTGAGCTTGGCTGCCATGGGGGGACTCAGGAGGTCATCTCTGTGCAGCAGAATTCACTGTAGTGGGTTTAACTGAGCATTGCTGGGCAGTTTTGAGCCCAGCTCAACCTGTGCTCCTTGACAAGGGCTGTGTGAGTTCCCAGCCTGATGCTGGATGGGGCTCTTTGGACTCACCCACACCCTGTCCTCATGTAAATGAAATGTAGATGCAAGTGTCACCTGACTTGCAGGGTTTTATGCACAACCTGCTTTGAATACAGAGAACCACAGGTTACAATATTTCAGGGTTAAGCCTACTCTGGAATTCACTGGATGCAGGCCAGGATGCTGTGAGTAAAATCAAGTACTCCCCCACTGTCCCCAGAAGCTGGGCAGAGGGATGAAATGATGCAGTGCTGCTTCTTCAGAGGTGATTAAGTGTTGACAGCCATGTGCTGCAGAGGATCATTTCCTGCTCTGCACTGTGCTGGGAAGACTGAAAGCTGTTTTAAATTGAGACTGAAATTAGCATCCAGGAAACAGCGATTTTATGCAGCAGCTTTAGCTTTGTATTGCACTTTTGTGTTCTATAGGTTTTTTCCCAAGGAAGAGCTGATTCCCACCACACTTTAATCATTAAGCTTTGTTGATTTGCAACTCACTATAGCTTTTATACATGGTGGGCAGCAAGATTAACGTGTTTGCACATAGACTGCAACAGTATGGGGGGACCCTGGAACCAGATTTGCTTATAATTCTGCTTTTGCTGACTTTGTTGCAAATGGCAGTGTGGCAGTCACCAGGCTTGGCCATTCTGTGACACTTTTTAAGGCCCTACAGGGCAGCAGAGAGACTGCTGGGGAGCCCTAAGTGGCTGTGGAGTTGTTATGCCTGTTGGGTCTGAGTACATGCCAGAAGCTCTTGTATCCTATAAATAAGAATTCAAGAGGTCAAAAGTTCGACCCTTGGCCCTCAGCTGTTGGGATGCTTCTCACTGTTCTGTAAGCTCTGGTTGGCTGTAGGTCTGGCTGCAGAAGGAGAAGTTCTCTTTAGCTGTGTCACTTGTTACACATCAGATAATGTCTCATTTTTATCTCTTTCCTGTCTAGCTCAGTCCCTGGGTTTGCCTTTCAGTCTGAGTGTTTGTACCTTGTTTACAGCTCCCAGTGTTTTGCCATCACTTCCTTGCGTGCTGGAAGGAGCCAGAGATGACTGGTTATGTTTGTGTTGAGTGAACATGATTACTCAGTTTATCTCAATTTGTGATTCCTTTCAGATGTTTCATGGAGCCTTTGAGCACTGACATCACTGCTCTCTGCGTGACCATCTGAGACCAAAGAAGCAAGACACAACCATGGGGGACTCTTCAGCAAATGCCGTGGATGGAGGCATGGACACACAGACTGAACTGGTGAAGAGGGTAGCAGCCATAGATGTGTCTGTTGTCCCAGACAGAAGTGACCAAAATGGTGGAGACAACTCTGAAGAAAATGACACAGTCTTTTCTGATAACATAAAGGACATCCAAAGAAATGGAGTCAGCAGTGACATGGGAATCAACGAATTTCTGCCTTCCCAACAGTCAGAAGATGCTCACTTGAGGCATGTTCCCAAGAGACCTCTAACTAGACCTGGTCTATCAAGTAGGAAGTTGTCCCTTCAGGAAAGATCATCAGGAGGTTATTTGGCTTCTGGCAACACTCCAGGTTGTGGCCCTTATGCCACAGGGCCATCACCACGTATGATGAGGAGACCAACGATTGAGTCCAATCGGGTCTCCATATCAGACTCTGAGGTAGGCATGTTCTCCCCTATAGCTGAGGTAAGGTAAGTCTTTCTCAGGTGGTGATGGGAATCTTCAATCTTCTAGAGTCGTAGATCTGAAAGCACTGTTATTTCTAAGGGTGGGAAAAAAATCCCCTGGAATCAGGGATCATATTAGCTTGGAATTGGAGAGCTCTGCTGAGTGTCACCCTGGCCCTGACATTTGACTTCATTAGCCCTCACCTCCCTGGGATAGTCTTGTTAAGGAACCATGACCTCTGTGTTATGGTAGTATGCAGAAGGTCTTTCAGGTTGTTCAGAGAAAGGGCTGTGGCCAAATGGCTTTGCTCTCATGTCCCTGCTGTATGTGCCCTTCAGAAATTCACCAGTCACAGCAGCTTTCCTGATGGTATTTTATGGATTTAAATTTCTGGAGATTATGTATCTGCTATTGTGTTTTTTCCATAATTGAAGGCATGATTTAATTTTATAAAGAGCTTAAATGCCTGGCTCCTGTCAGGGTTTTCTTTTCTTTTTAATGCATTTGTAACACCAGTGGTAATGGAACGCTGTGACCCTGCTCTCCTTCAGAGGGGTACCAGGGTGGCTGTGGTTGTTCTGCAGCTGCTCTCCTGGTCCCTGACCTGCCCTGGGGGAGCTGTGACACGCTGTCAGTTGTTGAGTGTCTTGATGGCAGCAGGTGATGGTTCCAATTCCCAGTGCTGGACTTGCTGCAGTGGGGAGAACAGGGAGCTGTTCAGACCACACTGCCCAGTGTCGTGACCTGGGATGCCTGCAGGGACCCAAATCACTGGGGTTTAGACTTCTGCCAGTGTGGGTCCAAGGGACCTGGAGCTCAACATCTGTGTGGTTTGGTGTTTCCCTTTTGAGAAATGGGTGTTTTCCCCTTGCACATCTGAGAGGATGGTGGTGCACACTAAATCAGCCATTGTCCTTTGGGGAGTTGTGCATCAGCTGTGGGATGGGTGGTGCATCCCCTGCTGATGAGAGGATATGTGCACAAGGTGCACTGCAGACACTGCAGCTTCTTTGACAGGAGCCATATGCTTTAATAAAGGAGGCAGGGAGGGAAGGGAGCCAGTTCCTGGAAGCAGGACGTGACTTGAGTGCCAGCTCTCCCATCCTGCAGTGCTGTGACTGTGCCAGGAGTGAGGCTTTTCTGAAATCTTTCAACATCACTGCAGTCAAGTGTGACTGGCAAATTCAAAGTACTCCATCCTCTTCCACAGCATCTGCATCCTGGGGAGCAAGGGTTACTGCCTGGGGGTAGGAAATGCTTGGTTTGAAATGCAGATGTTGAGCCCTTGTGTCCCCGCTCCTGTAGCATCTCTTTACACAGTGCTGCCTTTTTCATGGTCACTTTGATATCATTGAGAGAGCTCTCTGTACTGATTGAAACCATCATCCATATTAATGGGTAATGGCTGTGGTAGGAATGGGAAGGGAGCCTGGGTGAGCTGAGAACATTCTCAGGTGGGTGCTTGCCCTTACAGAGGTGCTCTCAGGAGCTGTGCTGCTCCTTTTCACCTTGTAAGCATAGCATGTGTAACCTGTAAGGAGCAGAAGGATTAGGAAAATGCATGCTTGGATACAGGGTAAAATTTGAGGTTGGGCACTGAATGGTGAGCACTGTGTATCAGGTGTGTGACAGCAAAGTGAGTGTGCAGCCTGCACACAGCCCAGCTCCAGTGTCCAGTGTCACCCCTGCTTCTGCCCAGTGGCTGCTAAAGGGTTGTGTTGGTGGCTGTGAGAGGCACTGCCAGTCCCAATCTGAGCTGTGCAGCTGAGACAGACAGCAGGGAGCTCTGAAAGAAATGGAGAGCAGGTCTTTTGTTCTCTGTCAGGGATTCTAAAAGTTACCAGGGTCTCCATGTTGAGGTTTTTGGTCCTATTTGGGATAAAGTCAGCCTGTAATGAGAAATACAGTCACGGTGCACTTGGCAGCAGCTGCTGCTCACTCTGATATGCAGACCCTCAGTGAGCAGAGAGGCTGGTGGGTCACTGACAAGATCCAACTCTCCAGTCACAGCATTGCCCTGACCCGCCTGCAAATAGCTCTGTTGCACACCTTGTTCTAGGCAGGCTGCACATTTGTATTCCAGTCAGTGCCTTTCACTTGCATAAAGCCATTTTGGAGTTGGTTCTTTCCCCTTGCTTTGGGTTTCTGGCATCCTCAGTCGGTGCCTTTCAGTAGCAGAATATCCATTGCTCCAGCTCGTGGCCACTGCCCAGGCCAGTTACAGTCTGCAAAGCTGGAGATGAAGTTCAGGAGCATTCAGGCTTTATCAGCACCCATGTGCAGGCACTGTCTGTCAGGAGCAGGGATGGATGGCACAGCTGCATGTCACAATTTCCTGTTGTGCTGATAGCCATCTCAGACTGTCTGCTTCCCTCTCCAGCAGGATGGCAGCTCAGTGCCTGGCTGTCAGTGATGCTGGAGAAATAATGGAGGGATGTGCTATGCAGAGACAGAGTATGGGGATACAGCAGAGCTGAATGCTCTGCTTTCACTGATGAATTATGGAAGAACGTTGTGTTCTCCTAGAAAGACACTGCTGAGCTTTTTAATGCTGGTTCAATATTTGTTCACAGGCTGGGAGGAAAACTGCTGTTCAAGGATCAAGAGGGCCAAGAGCTGAAGCTGAGCATGTGAAGCTGAGGGAGGATTTATCCAATGACAGCAGCAGACAGTGAATTGAGGCTGTCCTGCCACTGGGACCGATTTCCAGACACCTTGCCTTCTGAGCAGGGCTTTTAGATTTGTTATTTAGGCAGGTAGTCGCTCCTGGGCTGGCAGGGCAGCAGCAGGGCTGGGGCTTGTTGTCTTGCACAAACATTATTCCCAGAGATGACAATTAACCAACTGCCCTCGGACAGCTTGGCAGCTGCTGGAGTCTTGCAGCCACTGCTGACAATCCTGGGTATGCAGTTTTAACTCTGCAAGAGAAGTAAGGTATTCTGCTCTCCCAGCAGGGTTATTGTGTTCTTAATTAACCTGATCTGTCATTTCTCTATCAAAATTTGATCTGTAATTTAAAAAGTTCCCTGTTTGTTCCCCTCCTTTCTTAGATTATTCATGGCCTATGGCCTGGAAGGTTCTCTCAGTGCTGCCTTCCCTGCCAGGACTGCCTGATGGGATTTCTGCTGCCTTGCTGCCTATCAGTGCTTTGCTCAGGCAAGGGAATGGCTTTGCTTCTAGCTGTGGCACAGAAGTGATTAAGCTGAAGCTATTAAGGATACATAAAGCTGCAGAGCTGAGGCACAAGCCCTGGAGTTTAGGTTGCTGGCCCACTTTGCCTCTGTTGATGTGACATTCCCGGCTCCTGCTCCGTGCTGGCAGCAAGTCAAGAGGAGAGGATTTTCCTGAGGCTGCTAAAAGCAGCTTCTGCTTTTGGGCTTTGCTTTTGCCCAGATGATGCCCTGGTGTTTGTACATACCAGGGAAAGACTCTCTGAAGATGTTTGTACATGGGCATCTTGTCACTGTGTGACTGACAGGGCTTGTCCCATCTGTAACAGCAGGTCTTGGACCTGTGAAAGGGGAGAGGTGCCACATTTTGGAATGTGGCATTTGAAAGTGCAATGCTGGTGGGTTTGGCTTGTTGATTTTTTTTTTTTTTTTAGTTAGCCAAGAGAATCTTATTTGAAAAGTGGCTAGGAGAAGAATAAAAGATGTCTTATTTTCAGACTTTCTCCCCAGACTTGCCAGCACAGTTAATTGCTTTACACAGTCTCTTCTCCAGTCACTTCCAGCTGAATTTCCTTTCCCTTTCACATGTTCCCTTCCTCTCCCTGAATCCCAGTTCCCCCTGCCGTGGTGTCCACACTGTCTCTCCACCCTCTGGGGTCAGAAGGAAGCATTCCAGTTCCCCCTGTCTGAGTGTCCCTGCAGTCGTGGTAATCAGCTGGAGCAGGACTGGAGAGGATGAGTCAGGCCAGTGCTTTCTCCCTCCTTAGAGATGCTCCTGGCCTGCGGATGCAGGGAGGAGAACAAGCTGACAAAGGAAATTTTCCTATGCTGGATGTCCTGACTTACTCCAGAGGCATGGAAAATAAATTGCTTCTTTGTCCTTTCTTTCCTTGGCTTTCCCCATCTTTATCATAGCCCTCTGCTTGTTTGGCCAACTGGTTTGAAGCAATTGGTGTCAAGAGCTGAGAGACAGTGCCTTGATGCTGGGTTGATCCAGGTCTCACACTCCTCCAGGGCCTGGGAGCTGCCTGGTTTTTTTCATAAAGTGATTTCCTTGACGTTCACAAAGGTGAACTCAGGTGGGACCTGGGCAGAGGCAGGAACTGTGCTCTTATTCAGCATGGGCTGAGAGCTTCCCCTTCCAGCCCCACAAGTCCCTCAGATTAATTTCTTCTAGAGGCCTTACTGAGGTGTTCGAACTAGAAATCTTGAAAATATTAAAGATACTTGGGAAGCATTTCTTCAAAGAAGACTACTGCACAGGCATTGCTAATTTCTTTTCCTTGGATTAATTAACCTTTATTTAAACTTGCAGTTCCAGCTTGTCCCAAGGGTAAGGTTTGAGAGAAAGCGAAAGACCCAAAGCTGCAGCGGGAGAGGGGCTGGAAAGGGTCTGCCTTGGTCCCACAGTCCCAGCTCCTACATCAGTTCTGGGGTCTCAGGTGGGTGAGCCCCAATGCTGAGCCCCAGTTCTGTGCTCTCTGCCCAGCCATGGCCGGTGCAGGGCAGCAGGGCTGGGCTTTCTTTTTGCACTTCTTTTTGGATTTTGTTTCAAAATCTCTTTATTTTTCTTACCACCTCGAGGTCTGGGCTTCCTGTCTCTCCTTCTCTGTCCCTGAACAACTCTCTAATTTGAATTCATTGGTGCCCTTAATACCCATTTTCTGGCTTTTATTTTGCCTGTTTTCAGAACTGCCTTCACTTTGCCTTCTAGGCAGGATGATTTTAAACCAGTGTTTCCTAATTTTTCTTTCATGCCTCTCTTTAAGGTGTATCTCTGAATTGCGGAAAATTCTTTTCAGATTGGGGAATTTGGCTTTGTTTAGGGGAAAAAAATTCTCCATTATATATGTATTCTCCATTATATGTATGTAGGCAATTTTCAGAAATATCTGGGTTTGGAAATCAGCTCTGGTTCTCCCTTCCCATCCATGCATCTCCCCTGGGACATCAAAGGCTCAATTCTCAGTTTCTCAGGGTTTCTGTCAACCAGTGGTGGTCACAGTGGACTTCTGGAATTAGGCCTGGGCTCTGGACTGCACTGTGCTATATGATTTTTGACCAATTTTTGTTTTCTGTGCCATTGATTCCCCCCCTTCCTTTCTTGACTAACACCTCGGACATGTTAACACAGAGGGCATCTTGTTTTTTAAGGCAAAACAATTATTGCACACTTGGAGTGGCTCAGTCTAATTTGGTGACAGCTTTTCATTAAAGGATCTAATTAAGGTTCTTGCTCTATTTGTATTTATCAGCAGTTGCAAATACACCGGTGTGATGAAATCAGGAGAATTGTACAATGTTATCTTAAAGAAACACTTGGCCCAGAGATAGGTGTTTTTCTCTGATAAAGGAATAGGACAATTATCCCACTTCCTGCAGGAGAACCAAATAACAGAATAACAACCCTGCCAGCCTGCAGCAGCACATGGCAGGATTTGCTTCAGCAGTGAATTATGCTCTTTTCAGCAAGGGGGAAAAAAGTAGAAAGCACCTATAATCTGTTTTGATTTTTGCTGTGTTCAGCTCAAGTGCTGGAAGCACGGCAGAAGCTGTGGTGATGGTGCTTCCCACTGGGAATTACCTGAGTGGAGAGCAGTGGGGGTGTGGGCCAGGGATGTGGTGACAGTGAGCGTAAGCTCTGGGATCAGCTGTGCTGCAGATCTTTTCATTGCCTTCCTCTTGCACCCTGGCTGGGTACTCCCTCCCAGTGTTTATCCATCCCTTCCAAAAAACTGTCCCTAAAGATGGGGGTTCTGGTGCCACAAGCTCTATTTAGCAGCAGTGAAACACCAGGGAGATGCTTCAGGTCATCAGTCTGGTGGTGGGTGAGAATGGTAATTTCTGGCCAGAGGTAAGAGGGGTGGTGGGAAGGTCAGAGTCAGAGGAATTGGTGGCTTGGATGCAGAGATATGGCACAGTCCCTCCTCCTGCTTTGTGAGGAGGTTTGCAGGGGTGGATGGATGAACTGCATCCCACACAACGGGCTCTGCTCCTTCTGGAGGGAGGGAAATCCACCATGGCTTCCTTGGCAGTCTGTGAGCAAGAAGCAGCAGCACTTAGTGTTTTAGATATACCACCTTGGCTTGAATCAAGATACTGAGAGCAAAGAGTCAATGGCTGCATGTGCAAGCTGTATCTACTCCTGCAAGTGATCCCTGCTCAGAAAGGAGGCTTCATAGCAATACCTGGTCATTTCAAGCTTGCTGGTTTGAAGAGCAGGAGATGTGAGCTGGTTGGAGGCTTTCTTGGAGGAATGGTTACTTTTCCTGCCATCCCAGCTGCTCCAGTGGGTGTTTCACCCTCTGCAGCACTGCAGTTTTCAAAGGACCAGGTGAGGGGTACAAAGCTGAGCACAGAGGAGGACAGGAGACATCATCAGAAAAGTGTTCCTGCTGAATTTGTGAAAATCACCACGATGCAAAGCATGGCCTCACCCTGGGAAGAGAATCTGTGCTGGCACAATGTTTGCAGGGGAATTTGTTCTCCACATGTCCATACCCTGGGTTTCTGCATGCTGCCCCCTCCTTTTGGGAGGGGTGTCCTTTCACGCCTTACATCTTGGCTTTTGCTGGGTCATGCTTTCTCCTCTCTTGGTGCTCCTAGTTCTGATGGATTGGCTTTTACCTTTGGAAAGACATGTGCTTTGCTAGCAGCAGAGTTAATACACTTCTATGGCCCCATTACTCACAGTTGGCTGCTCTTCCGTGTCAGGGAGGTGGAAAAAACTTCCTTTCCTGACAACAAGGTCAAGATTTAAACCATTCCTTGTATTCCAGAAAAGCCACAGCTTGTAGGCTTTGAAAGTCATCAGTTCCCCATTTCATTACTTTTTATTGTGATGATCTCTTGAGTTAGGAGCATTAGGAATGTTTTCTGGTTGGTCATGGAGAAAAGTCAAAATTATCATCTCCCACACTTGTGCTGGCTCCTGAGAGGCAGAGGAGTGTTGCTATCAGTGGGAATGCTGCCTGGGGCAGGGACTGTTACACCCCTGTTCTTACAAATGGACTGAAGGCATCTGGCACTGCTTTTATGTTGTGGTGCTGCTTCTGTAGATGGCAGGGCTATTTTGAGGTTTATGGGAAGGCTAATGTACCTGTCTGCATGTTTTATAATTGCTTTGTTCCCAAAGAAGTGCAGAGGCTGCCTGTGAATTTCCAGCCTGCTTAGTGCTTGGCAGTCTTGGGGAGAAATGTTCAAAAATGCTGGCTTGGGAAGTGCATCCCATCTAAGGCTCAGCCCACACCGTGTCCTGGGGTTGGAAACTCCTCCTTTCCTCACCCCACCAAGGAGAGGGCTCTTTCCTCCCCTGCAATGCAGTTCAGTGCTGTGTTCAGTGAGGACCAAGGCAAACTCCACTGCAGCCCACTCTGCCTGGTGCCAGCACTGCAGAGATTCCAGCAGGAGCTCTGCAGCAAGGTGTGAGCTGTGCTGGCCCCCACAGCCCCCCTCACAGTGCTGCTGACATGCAAGTATTTAACATCAGGTGACTGCATGGATCTTCTGTTCCACCTTGTTTTCCCCCCTTTGCTGTTCCTGGTCTGTGGAGGAGCTCAGCACCCATCATCACATCCCCACCCTGTGGGGTTTCATGGCTGGATTCCCTGCCAGCAGAGATCAGACATACTCTGGGGTGATTTATTTTAGCAAATAGCATGTCAGCTGAAGGGAATCCATTGTTTGTGTTGCACAGCTGAGGAATTTGGCTCTGTGTGCTCTGCTAGAAGAACAGCCCATATCCAGGTGAGGGTACCTCTGGGGGCAGCCACAGCCATCGTGCACAGCCACAGAGTGGCCCTGTCTTTGCCAGGCTGATGTGGGAAGGGCACAGGTTCATGCTGTGACCCTAGGGAGGGTGCTGGGAGCTGCAAGGCCATGAAAGCCCCAGGAAGCTGGGTCAGGGGTTTTCCTGCCTGGTACTGAGCACAGCCCAGTAGAGAGGGTTAATATAAACAGGGGCTGCTGTCAGGGCCCCTGGGCTGAACCTAGGACAGGTTGGGAATTGTAGTATTTTTACACCAGCACAATCAGAATCAGAATTCAGCTCATAATTATTTTGTCTTGGGTTGGGAGGGAAAAAAAAAAAGCAGTGCTTATAGTGTAACATACACCAGTTTAAGTAAGATTAAGTCTTTAATTATTTAGCACTCTGCCGCTACTTGAACCTGATTCAAACTCAGTCATTTCCTTTACCGATACTCTAATTATGTTCTCCTTTTGATCTGCAGGACTGTGTGCAATTAAACCAGTACAAGCTGCAGAGTGAAATAGGCAAGGTGAGTACTGGGGCTTGTGTTGGTCACACCAGCCTGTGTCACACACGTGGGGGTGGAAAGGCTGGGCCAGCCCAAGGGACCTCACTGGCCAAGACTCCTTGCAAGTTGTGTTTGGCTTTGTGTTTGGGGTTTTTTTGATTGTTTTTGGTGTTTTTCTCCTTATTAGTTTGAGCAAATTTTGTTCAAGGTCACAGTGGAGTTACTTCCTTTGAAATCTAAATTTATTTTTCCTCCCTCAGAAGGTGGTTAAGCTGGCTCCTTTTCAGGTGTTTGCTTGCCAAATGTAACACTAAGAGCATTTGATATATTAATACAACACAAGGAAAAAAATACAAAAAGATGAACAGGGCAGATGTGTGATCCCCATCAGGACTAGTTAAAGTTTTAACATCCTGTGAAATGCTCATTTAATTCTAGTGCATGTTTAAAAGCTGCAGAATGATTAAAAAAAGATTCCTCTAAAGTTATTTAGAGGTCTGGGCTGGTGAGCAGCTCAGACACCTGCACATTTGGTTGTATGCCACTGTTGCTGATGGGTCCATGAACAGTGGTGCTGTCTGGAATCTGTCTCTGCCTCTGCAGTAGGAACATTGCAGTCAGAGGAGGCTGCACCCTGAGCTGCAGAGACCTTCACCAGAAGCTTAATTAGCCCAAATGCCTCCAAAACAAGAGGACCCAGGCAGTGGAATGACACCCCCACCATCTGTGCCTTGGGCTGGCATTTGGCTGCTGGCAGGCAGGGAGGAAGGCTGGAGGTGCCACTGCTGGCTCAGCAGATGCCATCCCAAACTCACACACAGCTTCAGACCCACTTATGACTTTTGTATGATTTAAGGAGGGTGCGAAACCTTCTCTCAGGTGGATTTGTCTCTGCCTGCTTCCCTGTGGGTCAGAGCAAGCAGATGGGCACTGTGAGGTTGGTGAAGGATCTGCTGGGCTTCTGCATCAGCCAGATGGCTTGTTGGTCTCCTCTGAGACCAGGACCTTATTTCAACTCTCAGTGAAGTCAAGAGCAGTACTTTGAAGGCTCTGGTGTTCATCGCACTCATTTATTCAACAGGCATCTGTCAGGGATAATACCCTGTCATGGTGTCATGCCTCACTTGCATAAAATGAATGTTTATATGGAACTTTGAAAAAACAGCAGTTTGGATGGAGCTTGGCTTCAGGCTGTCCCTGGAGCTGTGGATGCAGCAGCAGTCCAGGTCTGCATCTGCCTGGGCAGCATGTGGTTGGTGGAATGCTGGTCATCACTGAAGCCCATTTGCAGTCAAAAGATGGAGGGGCTTGTGCTGCAAATGGTCTTGTAGTAGAACAGGCAAGGTGTTCATGCAGAATTTCCAAATTTGCACAAAAAATAATCTGCTTGAAAATTTTTCTCTCTGCTCCCCGCCCCTATCTAAGTTCAGGCAGGTGTGGTGGTTTTGGCTCAGTGCAGGAGGAGGTGGGCTAGCACTCAACTCCTCCAGACATTGATAACCCTCCAGTGCCCCACGGCTCCAACAGAGCTGCCAAAACATAGAGCCTTGCTGTAGGGTCACATCACCTGCAGACTGCTTAGGGGTCACCACGGCCTGGGGCCTTGGGAGTTGTTCTTTTTTTTTTTCCCAGCTGTGGTCTACCAGCCTTGAGCAGCAAGAACATGAGGTGAAGCTGCTGAACTGACTGTGCAATTCCTGTTTATTTTTAGGGTTCTTACGGTGTTGTGAAACTGGCCTACAATGAGAATGATGACAAGTATTATGTAAGTGTATCTCTCCTCTCTCCTCTTTGCTGCTGCTGTTCCCCCCCTGAGATCTGAGTCCTCTCTACCTGGCTTTCAGCATGTGCACTCCTGCTTTGGGGGGCTTGCTAGGAGTTGAATTCCTGCTGGCCACGGAGCTGCTGCGTGCAAGAGGGGCCCGGGTGGGTGCCTTATGTAACAGGCAGGCTGCAGAAGCATGTTGCTGATTTGCCTTGGCATTTTCTAGCTATGAAGCAGGTCACCTGAAATTAGAGGCGTGTGGGTGGTGGTATTCAGCACCTGCTGTGCATTGAAAGCCTGGCCTGGAACAGGCAGGCATGTTTTGTAGGGAAATGGGGGCGTTTCTCAGAAAAATGCTGAACAGTGTGGTGTGGCTGGGCAGTGCCAGGCTCCCTGCATCTGACCCCCTTGGGGGATGCCTGGGGAACACTGAGTGAGACGCCCTGTCAGGGCAGGAGATGTAGGGTGTAAGACAGAAGGCAAATCTTGGGTTTTAATGAAGCTGGAGTTGGAGAGTTTCATCCTCCAAAAGGCTGCTTATGCTGGAGGCTCCTGCTCTGTGCCTCCCCCCCCTTTCAGAGGCAGCTGAATCCCAACCATCCCAGCTGGCGAAATCCACCTGCAATTGTGCTCGTGTCCCTGAGCTTGCCCTGTGGCTTGTTTTGTTCAGGCTGAGAGCAGGGGCTGGAAGGAGGGAAAACTGCCTTGCTGTGTGTGGCTGTGCCTGGAGGCTTTTGGAAAGAGCTTCCAGCAGTTTCTGATGGATCCCAGGGCAGGAATCTGCAGAGCAGAGCTGCATGGTTGCAGTGCTGTTGAACCTCAAGCCAACATGGCCCTGCCAGAGCTGCTGGTCCACACTGCATTTGGTGAGAGTGTCCAGCTGATGCTCCTGGATGTGGATGAAAACGGGCCCATCAGTGCAGCCAGGCAGTCTCATGAGCTGCTGCTCGTCCCTGATGGCCTTGGGACAAAGGGGAATAAGAACGTGCTGTGGAACATAAAGCATGCTCATTCCCCACTGCTCCCCTGATAGTTTTCCTCCCTGACTCTTGGATTTATAAGTGGCACCCCAGGGTGAAAGGGTCAGGTGGGAATTTTATGCCTGTGGGTATTCCTTAGCCTTTCTGTGCTTCCAGCATGAAACCGTGGCAGGAATGTCTTGAAATGAAGAATGGAAGAGATGAGACAAAAATCTGGACAAGGTGCCCTGGAGCTTGCCAAGGAAAGGAGCCACAATTCTTTCCATCTCCTGTCCTTTCCAAGCTGACTCACAGCTGCACCGGAGCTGTTTCCAAGGGCTCCCTTTCTTTTCTGCCCTCCAAATCCTCTGCCATGCCCTGCAGCAGGGTGGTTTGTTCTGCAGAGACTGATAGTGCCAGCCCTGGCTTCCCTGATCCATCTGTCCCACCAGCACAGGCATGCCGGCACCAGTAGCACAGGGTGGTGATGCATTACATCCATAAATCATGTTTATTTCCAGCTGAAAATATTTTTCCTTTGAAAATTGTAATCTTTACATTTTGGCACTTTCCTTTTGTTCAGGAAATCCCATTGAGCTGCCCAGTGGTGGGCAGGGCATCTATCATATCTCTTGGCAGGGAGATGAGTTTAGGATAGCATTGCCTGCTGCATTCCTGACCCTATTTTGGGTGCAGATTAACTCCATGGATGTAGATTTAGCTAGTCAAATTGAAACCAAAAGTGAAAGCCTGTGTGCAGGTTAGCCTGGTGTGTGTTAGTTAATCCCCTCTTAATCTTGGTTTCTAATCTAAGCAAACACATTAAAGGTGCTGCAGCCCGGGAGGGGCTCTGTGCCTGGGGCTGTTTGAGCCTCACCTGAAGGCAGGCAGGGCATGCAGACTCCCTTAGTGCCAGCCCTTCAGGGATGTGCTCTTTGCTTCACCCCATCCTCCTTTTGGGGTTGAGCTGGACCCAGCTGGGATTCTGTGCTGTGAAGGTGATCCTGGGGGTGTATGGAGAGATGGCCCCAGGGCAATGGCTGAGATGGTGTCTGTGCAGGAGAGGAGGGGACAGACAGCAGCACTGCTGGGATCCCAGAACTCTGGGTCCCATGTCCTTGTTCCCCTCTTGGCTGGGGCAGTGGGGGCTGCCTGGCACCCCTCATCCTCCCACAGCTGCCTGTGCTTGTGTTTTCTGGGAGGGCAAGACACCTCTGCTTTTCCAAGTCATTAAACCAGCTCAGAGCTGGCAGACTTTTCAAAGCTTCAGAGTAACAGTGCCAGTTGCGTAACTGGCTGGTGGTTGTTCAGCTCCCCACCTGCCTGGTGTGCCTGACCCTTGAGCTTTCCCAGAGCTGAGACAACTTCCATCCTGCCCTGCTTATCCTTCCCACCACGGGCTGTTCCTCAGCAGTGCAACCCGGCCCCCAGGGGTACCTAATGCTTCTTACCAGCAATTAATGAAAGCAATTGTGATTTTAATAGTTGGGAAGGGCCTTTTCTGTGTGTTTGTTTCCCCCAGATTTAGCTCAGAATGGTGTTCTTTGTCTCAGTGGTGAAAAGCAATAAGAAGTAATTGGAGGAAATCAACCCTTGGTTGGCCTTTAGTGAGCAAGGCCAGGTTGGATGGGGCTTGGAGCACTCTGGTCTAGTGGAAGGTGTCCTTACCCATGGCAAGGGGTTGGAACTGATGATCTTTAAGGTCCCTTCCAACCCAAACCATTCTATGATAGGCTGTTTCTGTAACTGATTTTCATTTGGAGTGGTTTAGCATGAGGCCAGGGTGTTGCTGCCTTTATTGCCTTTAAGCTAGTGTGCTGCAATAACAAGAGTAAAAATGTAAATAAATAAGAAAAAAATATTTTGGGGTATAATTCAGAGTGTAGCTCCTGATTCTTGCTGAAGAAGGTGTGGGACCCTTTGCTAGCTCCCATAAAAAAGGCAGAGTTTATATAGGGAGCAAGGACTGAATGTAGCTCCTGTCAAAGCAAAAGGAAAGGTTGCTGCTGCTTTAATGAGTTTTGGATCTGGCCTAGAATTAGGAAAAACTCTCAAGAAAAAAAATTCAAACACCACATTTGGGAAAAAAGGATGGGTTGTGTTTCCTTAGTGGGTTTTTTACCTTCCATTAAAGATGAGGGAGTGCTTCAAAGAGCTTTGCCCTTGGTTGCTGTGAGCACCCACAGTTCCTGGGAGGGCTGTAAAAGTGTCCTGGCTCACATCAGTGGATGCAGGGAATGTGTTAGACCATGGAGGTGGAATTTCTGCTCCAGGTTTGTGACCCAGTGCTCGCTCCAAGGAGGAGACCCTACTGGAAAGCAGAGCTGGCTGCCAGAGCACAGGACCCTGCTGCTCCTGGGGCACATGAAGCTGTTACAGCAGCTTCTCTGGGCCTCTGCCAAGGAGCCCTTTACTCTGGAAAGGTTTCAGTGTCTCAGTTTGAAGGAGATGCTTTGACGATGACTAGGGGAAAAAACAAAGGCCAAGTTCGGTGCAAAAGCAGCAAATAAAAAGCAAAGGCAAATGTGTCCAGGCAGAGATTTAGATTGGAATCATGCTGATGGAATTTGATTCTTTGATGCCTCAGGTCATGCCTTCCTATTTTCAATCTCTAAATCAGCCTGCAAAGAAAAGTGGTTATGATGGGCATTTGTTATACTACTGCTGGAATAAGACAATAGCGTTTAGGTTGTCAGTGGATTTTTCTTTTTTTCATCCTTCTCTTTTAATCTTGTTTCCTAAGAAACAAGATTTGTGTGATTGTGCTCTCTGCTCTGTTTGTACCTAGCAATCTTTGCATGGAGGGCTGTTTCCTACCAAGTCTCAGTGATGGGAAGAAATTCTTTCCAAGTTTATAAAAGCAGTGGCTGAACAAAGGGCTGCTGCTGAGAAGGTGGCCAGCAGCAAGCCTTGAACTTTCCAGCCCCTGGAGAATCCACTTTGGTTGCCATCCAGGCGGAAGGGGAAGGCACAGCTCCTGTGTTTCTCATCCTCTTGCTCACATAACAGCTGCTGAAGCACTGCCAGCTGCACTCCAGAGCAGTGGGGAGCAGAGAAGTGATCTCTGGCTAACTCTGACACCTCGTGCTGTTCAGCTGAGGGCTTGTGAGGGACTGGGTCACCCGAGGTAACAGCAGGATCCTCAGGGGGCAGCTGCAGACTGGCGAGCTCCAGGACAGCATTCCTGCTGTGGTGGCTCGGTGTGAATGGGGCACAGACTGATGATGGAATTCTGCTGGTGGGACAAAAGGTGACAAATTCAGGAGTAGGACTTTAAAGCCATGGCAGCTAAGCCTGTCTGGTTTAGGATTTTCTTTTCAGCTCATAACACTCCTCTTTCCCAGCAGAGCTTCCCTCTCAGCTGCTTTGTCTAAGGGATGTTGTTGTTAGGCAGGACAGGTGAAGAAGGTCTGGAAACACTCTCTGGTCTGTTCAGCATTCCCACAGTGTGCCCTCATGCAAGAGCAGAGGATTTAGGTGAGAACCTTTGAGCAGCATCCCTCTCCCCTGGGAGCTGCAGGTAGGGACTGTGCACAGGCATCTGCCCTTGAAGTACAAGTCTCTCCCTTAGCAAATAAAATGACATTCTAGGCACTGTGAGAGCATCACAAGGACAGGTGATAAGTTCACTTGGCTCAATCTTTTTGGCACCCTTCCCTCCCAAAACTAACGGCCATTTTGGCATTGTCATTACCCACAGCTTGTGGTCTCACTGTTGTGAAAGCTGCTGTGTCACAGGCATTCCTTCTCTCCATAAGCCTGGGATCTCCTTTCCCTTAGGCAGCTTCCCTGTGGTTTCCAGCTCTAAGGTTGGTAGGACGAGATGAGTAAACTTAGATAATAAACATACATCAGAGAAAAGCACATGGTTCCTGCTGCTTCTCAAAGGGAAATGTCAAGACCTGTGTCCATGTGTGAATAGTCGGGAGGAGGATGTGTGGAGGAAAACTCCAGGCTCCCTCTTTTCCTGAGAAGACTGAAGCAGCATTTGCCTGTGCAAAAGGAAAATCCCTCAGCTTGGCTCTGAGCTGGTTCTTTATCAGAAAGGCATTATCTGGGTAATTAGCTCTACCTGTGAGTACAAATGTCTTTGGCTGTTTCATGCATGTGAGCTCAGAAGGAGAGGTTTGCTGAAGTATCCCTGAGATGCTCCCATTACAGCAGCCACAATTCAGGAAGAAGCCTGGTCCTGCCAGCTCACTATAATTAAAGAGAGGCTCCACAGCCACATGCCCTCCTCTCTGCTCTTATGATAATTAAGTGGTTTTGGCCTGTTGCGTGATGAATTTTGCTTTTTGTCCCTGTTTGTGTTTGTCAGTGCAGTGGGACAGGTCCTCTCTTCTGACCCAGCCCAGCTTGAGCAGGCAGATACTGATGCTTCAAAACTGGTATAAGCGTATCCTGGTGCTTCTTTCCCAGCAGTAGTGGTGGTTTGCAGTCAACTCCCCTGTGATGCAGTAACCCCCCATTGCCCCTCAAGTGTCCTTCAAGGAGTTTGGGTGACAGCAGTAGCTCCTGCTCCCTCCATTTCTGTCCCTGAGAGCAAGGCTTGTCTATAGCTCCTCTCTGTAGCTTCCTGCTCCCTCCAGCTTCTCCTGGGAAGGACTATCCTGATGAGGGCACAGCTGATGGTGATGGTTCAGTTCCTCAGGCTGAGGCCCCCAAGCTCCCAAACTTGGGAGCTTTCAGCAGCAAATTGCGCCTTCTATTTTTTCCTTTTTCTAAAGCTCCTTGCCAGAAGGCAGCGAGGAATCAAGATGGGATTGCAGCAAGAGGAGCCTTCTCCTCCTGGGTTGGCAATGGTTGAAAGAAAGGGATGTACCAATTCCTTTGATTTTTCTCATAAATTTTCATTATGGAGAGATAAAAGTGGGGAGCGTAGGAAGTCCTCCAGGCTCGGTCTTGGCCGTATTTGGAGGTGGTTGTGCACATCTTGGATCCTCTTTCAGCAGACCATGAGTCATTTGGCTGCCTGTATTGGACACAGAGCTGTGCTAAGCCAAAGATAAGCACTTCTGAGTCTGTCTCTCAACACCATCATTTCCAACAGTTGGTTTGGAGCTGTCAGGCAGGATTGAGACACTGCACAGTGTCTCTCCTCAATTACACGGGTGCAAATCCAGAGGATTTCACTGGATCAGTACCAAAAATAACAATCCTTCCAGTGAGCCATGAACCTGGCTGCAGTGGGAGCACTGATGGGAAGTGGGAATGCTTGGGCACGTGGTGCCATTGTTACCAGGAAAAACAACTTGGGAAGGAGCTCACTGGAATGGGTTTGTGACCTGTTCCTGGTGTATGTGTTAAAAACAGGTAGTGGGCAGAGACTCTGCCTCTCTGGTACAAATGCAAAATTCCTGGGCATTTGCCTGTGCCCTGCAGGACTCCTTCGTTAGTTACATTTTGTAGGGATCACTCCAGTGTGAATTATATATTGGATGCTTTATTAATAGGAGTAACTGCTTAGGCTAGGGGTAGGAGTGAGTGACCATCCTGCTCCTGGAAGCATAGACTGTTTTCCTAAGCAAATTGTACCATGAGCTGGTTTCTCATTAAATATTCATCTGCTGGGCCACTTGGGAGGTTTGAGTGGCCCTCCAAAAGGTTATTAATGCACAGAGCAGATGGAGGCACAAAGACTGTTTATTAAATTCAGATTGCCTTTTGCCACTATGCTGGATGGCAGGAAGAATTACCCTGACCCCTTCCCACGCCTCAGCTGCCTGGGTTCAGTTTCCTTCTTATTCCCCCTGGCAAGACAAAACACAAGATGAAGCAGCTTTGAAGTGGCTCTGACCTGGAATATGGCCATATTATCATCCAAAACAGTGGGTCAGCCAGGGGAAGCCACCTCTTCCCTCAAGCTTCTGCCCCAAATGCAGAAATTTGGCTCCTTTTTATTTGTCTGTTTGAAAAAAAAAAATAAAAATCTTTCATGGGGAATAATGAACAGAACAAATGGTTAGCAATGCTTTTAGGAAAGCCTGGGTCAGTGTCTGTCTGTTGTGGCCACCACTAACCAAGACCCTTCTCTAGGTTTTGGAGCAGCCTTGAGCCAGTCCCTGACGCCCAGCTTACTCCCAGGTCACAGCAATGAGCTCTTTGACTCTTGTTCAGTTTTAACACTATTATTTCTTCTTCCTCCAGGCTATGAAAGTCCTCTCCAAAAAGAAGCTCTTGAAGCAATATGGATTTCCACGTGGGTATCTCACATTTAGCAGTCTGCCTGTTGTCCTCAGCCAAATCTCTCTGTAGAAACATTGCAAGGACTGCAGAATGTGGCCTCCTGTGAAAGCTGCCCAGCACATGGGAGCTGGTGAAAATGCAGTGGGTGGTGAGGGGGCAGATACAGCCACAGGAAAATCTAACTCACTCAGTGTGGCTCTGATTTTTGTGAGTCTCTTTGAAATGGTGACTCTTCCATGTTCACCATTTCTGAAGCCTAATTAAGCACTGGAAGTTAGGCAGGGTAATCCCCCTCCTTTCAGTCTCTTCTACCCCTGGGGTAGCAGCTGGGTGCAGGCAGGGCCATGGAATGTGCCAGACCCATCTGGGAAGCTGGGAGCAGCTGGTCTGAATGGGACTTGGAGATCTCAGTTCCAGGTGGGAGACTGCAGTGCTTTGGGATGAGGACAAGGTGATGAGATCTCCCAGAATAGCTGGAGGTGTCTGCAGAGGGGCCAGTGGCTGCTTATCCTGTGTGCAGGTGCTGCTGCCAAATGAGGAATTCTTCCCTGTGCTGCCACACTTGCAGGTCGGCCTCCTCCCAGAGGGTCAAAAGCATCCTCCGGAGAGCAGCCCAAACCCATGGCACCCCTGGACAGAGTCTATCAGGAAATAGCCATCCTAAAGAAGCTGGACCACATCAATATCGTTAAGCTGATAGAGGTGAGCTGCTTCTCCACCCTAAGCTATGCTGAAACAAGTCTGGTTTGTATTGCAACAAGGGGATTTTTCTTCAACTCCTCCTACTTCAGCCAGAATTGGTTTAAAGTAGATGTTCAGAGATTTAGGCTGGTGATTCCAAGCAAAGTCTTACTGACTGTGTAGGACAAACTGCACACTCTGGGCTCTGGGCTAGTGCCCAGGAGAAGGCAGCAAACTGTGCTGGCAGAAATGCTGGCAGTGAGCTTTGATCAGTGAAACTTGTGAGCAGACAAGCCTGGGAAGGTGCACAAGTGCAAGGCTTCAGTGCCATTTTCATTATTGACTGAGGTCAGGTTAGGACAAATAGTGCTTTTATTGGTAGGCTGTTTCTCCAAATACAGGCAGAAGTCCAGATTTTTCTGGAGACAGAAAAATCTCTCCTTCCAAACCCCACTCTCTGCAGGACTCTCTAAATATTAGCCTAAGTTGTTCTCAGTGTTGTGCAGCTCAGCACAGTGTACTGGGAGTGTTACTTGCTTAAAAATCTTTTTTCCTGCTGTTTTTCACTTTTTCCTTTTTTCCCCTTATTTCTCTGTTATCTCTCAGGTCCTTGATGATCCTGCAGAGGACAACTTGTACATGGGTATGTGAGTCTCATAAGCTAACAGAACCATCTGGGCTTAGGCCGGGTGATGCAAGTGACACGTACCAGGACTCGGGGTCAATACGGGAGGAAACTTGTGCCAACTCCAGCAGACTTATTTTTTTTCTGCAAACTTAAAACGCCTGTAAATGCAGCTGGGATGGAAAGGCCCCGTGCAGTAGGGTAAGGCAACCTTGTGTCAGTACAGCTGTGCACATCTCTTTGCCGAGGGGACACTAAAAAGACCTAACAGCTGCTCTGCCCTCCCCTCTGTAGAGCTGATTCCAGTCCCAGAGCCAGGAGGGAAGAGAAGGGTGCAGGATGATTTCTTTGTCCTCCTGCTGTGAGACTTCTGGAGGCTGTGGATAGTGGTAGTGACTCCAGAGTCACTCCAGTCTTGTCTGGGGGTGTTCCCTGTGACCCCTGCAGAGACTCTGACCACCCTGGTGAGCCTCAGAACCTCCTAAGAGAGTAGCACTCGTGCCTTTGGTGGGGAAGCCATGCCTGACTTATGCAGAGGGCAAGGGAATTCCACCCATTTTGTCTTCCTCTCCTCCAAACCCTGAAAGTGCCAGCCACAGCCTAACCCCCATTTGGGTAAAACATTGAGGGACAGGCCAGAGTAGGGGATCACTGACCCTTTTATATCTCTGCTCCCTTGAACTGCTTCCTGATGAAACAGGTTCAAAGGCTGCTCCTCATGAAATAATTATGGGACACTTTCAAAGCAGCTGTGAAAGAGGACTCTGCCTAGCAAATGAAGCAATTTTCCTTTGAAAAGCCACTTTTCCCTTTGGGCTGAAGCCCCAGTGGCATCTGGCAGCATCTCAGAGTCATGGCACTCATGATATGGAGGGTGGCTGAGGCTGTTTGAAGGCCTGAACTCCTGGGGATGGAGGAGAGGGGAGAGATGAGGTAGAAAGCTGCAGAGGGGAAATAAAAAACAAAACCCCAAACCTAAACCAAGCTCTGTGGAGTGAGAGAACCATCCCAGCAATGGCAGCAGGACAGACAGGGAATGTCCTGGTCCTGTTGGAGGTTGTGCTGGTCCCTGAGTGACGAGCAGTGGCCATGTCCCTGTTGTCCTATTCTATCACCCCTTTCCTCTGCCTGGGATCCCATGAAGTTCAAGCACATCGAGCTCCTGCCTCTGCAGTTCCCTTGGCAGAAGGAGAAGCTGTGGAGGCTCAGTGCTGCTCAGGACTGAACCTCCTGCAAGTGGGTTTGCTCCCTGCTGCTGCTGACCCAGCTGATGATAACTGCACCTTTCTCCTTCCAAAAATGCCCCCACTGCAAAGCAGACCTGGAGGAAGTGGTGTTTGCTCCTTGCCTGTGGCTGCTGGGATCAGGCACTGCTGTGAGCACTTGGCTGTGTGGTCACTGGGAAGGGACCTGGGATGGGATGGGATGTCAAGAGGCACTGAAATCTTTCCCCCTAATCAGACACACAAACCCATGTGCTCTGTAAATCTCAACTCCCACCAGCAAATCCTCTTCAGTTGCTCCCACCAGGGAGTGTTTGGCTCTGACAAAGCTGTAGCTGTGGCTGCTGATTGACACAGCAGAAATGGAGCAGCATGTTCTTACAGCATCTCCTTCGCTATCAGCAGTTTTGTAGAAATATCACACCAAACACCCTCCCTTGGAGGTACAACAGGGCTCAAATCAACAAGGGCTGACACCCAGAGCAGCAGCATCGTGGTTGATAAATTAGCACCCGCTGTCTCCCTGTACAGAGCTGGCAGGAGGGGGGATATTTGTCTGTGCTGAAGAGATGAATATTTTCATTTTGCGTCCTCTGGTGTCCTTGTCACGGTGAGGGAAGAGAAATGAGTGGAGATAAATTGATTTTGCTGCTGTAGGAATGGATATATTTTTGTAGGTGATGAATAGCAAATAAGCCTGGGCTGCTCTTCTCATTCATTCATGGTTTATTTCCTTTTCTTGCAGTGTTTGACCTCATGAGGAAAGGGTAAGTAGCCCTCCTGGAATCCCTTCTGTTGAAAATTTTGGTGTTCATCATCAGGTTCCCATGTGAAATGGAGGTTTGGCATGTCCAGTGGGGCAAACCCTGTCTGCAGCGGGGGGCAGAATCCAGCTGTAGTTGCCTTTGCACTGCTACAGCCTGGAATGATGTGGTTAACAGAAATGGGCTGGGAGGACATGTCTTGGTGCCCGACTCTGATCTGGAAAACAAATTTTATGACAATTCTTCATCAGGTGCCCGGAAGAAAAGGTTTGAATAGGAATATTCTGCTGGGTTCAACCACATTGTGTCTTCCTTTGACACATGGGGTGTGTGGTTGCATCAAGATTTACTTGTCACCTGCTGCCTTATTTTGCCTTCAGCTCTAACCTCTCATGGGAGGCTGTTCTGTTGGTACATTTCTTTGACATAGTGGAAGAAGAGAGAAAGTGGTGAGAGGTTCCTCACTGCTCTTTGCTACACCTGCAATGATTCTGCAGCTCTGCAGTCCCAGTGAGGTCATGATTGCTGTGCCCAGGATGGAGGAGATTCTCAGAGGGGTTATTTTCCTTTCTGGCCCTGTGAACAAGCTGCCAGCTCCTGTGGGTTGCTGGCAAGAGGCTCCCCAGTCTCCCTGGTGATCAGGCTGATGCCTGTCCTGTAGGAGAGGGAGCTCCTGTAAACAGCTGATGCTGGGGAACCTGTGGCTCATCCGAGTGCAGCCTGGCTGCCTCTGGCAGGAGGCAATTAGACTCCATTAGTGGCTCAGCCAGCCCTGCACTCACATTATTTCTCCCTGGTTTCAACCACAGAAAAATGTGCATAAAAAAGGGAGGGAAGGCAGTGGCAGAGAAATGCAAATGGGTGATGAAGGTCATCAATCAAATGGGCAGCAAAGGAGAAGAGGGAAGTGCTGCAGGAAGGATTTGCTGCTAGGTACTGAGGGGAAGAGCCACAGGGCCTGGTTTTGGCAATGGGCTGTTCTCTGCCAGGGAGAGAACTCACTCAAATCCAGCTCCAGTCAGTGGATGAGTATCCAAATGCAAAGCCAAGCTGCTGAGCTCAGGCAGGGTTAGACCCCAGTGCAGTGAAGTCTTTAGCTCCAGCCATTCATCCACAGGGGAACAGGAGATTCTGAGTAGCTCTTACAGCCTCTTTGCCCTCAGCTTTCAGCAGGCACAGGCAGAAGAGAGTCTTTTAGAGCAGACTGTGCCTCCCTCAGCAGAGGCAGCATTCAGAGGAAAGGAGAGGAGAAGCTGACCAGGTAACCTTGGCTGTTCAGTGCTGAATGGCTGAGCTCTGGTGGTGGCTGAACCATGAGCAGCTAAATAGGTTTTTAAAGCAGTTTAGCACAATGCACTAAAAATATTCCCATTTAACCTTTGAGCCAGTGGTTCATGTCTAGATTCTGCCTCCGTGTAGACCAGCTGCACAATGATAGTGCATGAGAACTGAGCCCCAGCAAGGCAGGACATGCAGTGCACAGCAAAGGGCACCGTTCCCACTGCTGACTGGATCTCATGGGAATGCTGGTGCTCACAGCCATGAGCAGCTTTAGCAGGAAACCAAAGGCCAGGCCCAGCTTTGTTCTTCTCCCATTAAGAGTGTTTGTCCTATTTTGGGCAGACATCAGCAGTTAATCCTGATGATGATGAGGAGGGCTCTGTGGCTCATGCTAGCTCAGAGATTTTGCAAAGCCACCCATCACTAGCCAAGCTCAGTAACCAAAGCATCACCATGTCCAGAAAGGATGGACACCCCTCCATCCAGTGTCACAGCTCCCAGAGCTTTTTGGGAGCCTGGCCCTCAGTGCTGGGATATGGTGATGGAGAATGTACTGCTCCAGCAAGAGGTGTTACTGCCCTTCTGCAGAGCCCTGAGTTGCTGTCCCTGTTCCCAACAGGCCTGTCATGGAGGTGCCGAGTGAGCAGCCCTTCAGCGAGGACCAGGCTCGGCTCTACTTCCGAGACATCGTCCTGGGCATCGAGTACTGTGAGTACCCCAGCACTGGCAGTGCTTTGCAGAGGGTGTGCCTCGGCCCCCTGCTCAGCTGGGAAGGGGCATCTTGATCCAGGGGGGCTGTTTGGATGAGCCAGAGAGGTCCCTTCAGATTGCCTGTGATGGGGTTGCTGTTGGAGGTGGGTAAACCCACCCTGGAATGTCACAGAACCCTTAGGAAGGAGATAAGGAAAATAGCACCTCTTTTTTCTTCCATTTATTTCTTTTTGGAGACTGTCTTTGAAGGTAGTATGGTGCGTTTGCAGTGTCATAGACTCAGCTTCAGCTGGAACAAATCCCTGTCTCTAGCTTAACAGGGCAAGGACTGGCTGTGGCAGAGCTGATGTGCAGCACAGGGAGGGTGTCTGTCCTTGTCCACTTCCTTTGCACAATCCATCTGAGCAGCTCCCTGTCACTCAGGGCTGTGGGATGACGAGAGCCCAGCACTGCTGTGCCCTCCCAGGGAGGTGTGGATCAAGTGTTCCCAGGTTCTGCCCAGACTCCAGAGCAGAGTTCCTCTTTGACCTGTTTGATTACCATCACTTTTTTTGGTGACATCTTGTCCCGTGTGGCTGAGGCCGGATTCACTGCTGAGTGCCTGTTCTGCAGAGTACAAGGGAGGTCAGGATAGGTCTGTGAATGACAGCAGGGATTTTTCTGTCTCCATTGCCACTGACACATCCCTGCTGGCACAAACCTGGCAGGGGAGAGCAAAGAGGGGTCCCTGAATTAAAGACAAGGTGGAATGGTCTGTGGGCTGGCATCCTGAAAGCAATTACTGCTTCTGTACCTCAGCTGCTGGTGAGCTGAGCTTGGCTCTGTTTGATCCTGGTGTTCTCCTTGCAAACAGCCTCTGTGTGGTCTCACCACTGACTGCTTCCTCTGCACCCTGATACACTAAAGAATTGCCCATGGTGAATTTGGGGAGGAAGAAGCAGTACAGCTTTTGCAGAGGACATTCCCACCTTGCAGGTCTGGTTGTTTTCCTGAGGAGACAGCAAACGTGTAGAAAAGGTGATCCTGTTATTACCTTGTGATTCAACTGCCAAACAGCTTTTTATTGGATCCATTAAGAGTAGCTCATAGGGCAGCTCCTAAATCTCTTAGGTTGGATGGGCTCTTGTGGATTAATAACTAGACAGTCAGGAAAATTGGAATACAGCTTTCACAACTGAGGAAAGTCACTAGTACAGTTAAACAGGAACCCATAATGTGGCTGAGTTGTTCAATGTATTCCTAAATGACCAGAAGAAGGGTAGAGGACAGTAAGAGAGGTTGATGATGGCACTGAGTTATTCAGGACAGTTGTTAGAACTGACTGGGAAGACTGGCAGGAAAATGCCATGATAGCAAGGGATGGCATGATGAAATGACAGATAAGAATACATGTTGCTGTCTGCAGGGTAATACATGAGAGGGAGAAACTACATTGAAAATACATACAATGTGATGGGCTCTAAATTATCTCTTCTCACTCAGGCTTCATTCTGGATAGTTCTCTTGAAAATGTTAGCCCATGACTTATGAGATTCAACATGGCTAACAAGATTTTGGGAATTATTTGGAATGAAAGAAAGAAGAAAGTAGAAAATGTTATTATGCAATTATTTGGATTTCTAAGAGTCCTGAGGTACAGACAAGGAGTATCCTGAATATTATGTGCAACTTGGCTCAGCTTGTCTTAGAAACAGCTCCACAGAACTGAGGTCCAAGAAGAATGGTCAGGATGGACCTGGAACATCTGATGTACAGAGATGTGACCAAAGCTTTTAAGACTGGAAAATTATTTTGGGGAGAGATGCTATGGCAGAGGCTTATAAAATCCTAAGTCTCAGGGAAGTGTTGGACAGGAAATGAATCTTTTCTGTCTCTGAAAACACAGTAACTAAGGGATAGCAAACAAAACAATCAGGGAGCCAGTTTAAACCAGAAGGAATTACTCACCTGGCTTCAACCACCTAGAGAGAAAAGTCTCTGAGCATGATGGGCCTTGCTGAGGCAGAGGAACATGGTTTGCAGGGTCTGAGTCCCTCTCCACATTGAAATGCAGCACCACCTCACTTTTTGCCTAAAACCAGCAGGGAATAAAATCAGTGTTTGCAAGTCTGACAGTCAGAAGATTCCAGGTGCTGCCAACATTAGTCAGGTCGCCCCAGAAAGTTGGTAGAAGGGAGTGTATGAATGGGAATCTCAAGACTTTCTTTGAGCAGAGCTCTGAGGGTGAAGATGCAGCTTTTTAAATTCCCGTTAGCATTCAGATTGCAGCAGAGCCTGTGTGCCTCAGCTGGGAGATCCAAGCTCTGCTGTGCTGGATGCTGCTGCAGGAACAGTTCCTGCTCAGAGGAAACTTTGAGTTTAGTAGATAGAAAAAAAAAAAAGAGCAAAGTGTGGGTAGTCTAAGCAGAGGGAGTGAAATTCAATAGTAAATGATAGGATACCCAAGCAGTCCCAGCAACAGGAACAATAGGATGCTTTATTTTGGGCCATTGAGTAACCACTTATTTTATTAGCAAATGAAAGTTAAAAATGGTGTTCTCTCTGAACTGCTGGGTAAATGCATGGCAATTATTATATAATTAAGAGGAAAAGTGCACCGTTTGTGCATGCTGAAGGAAAAGTGTTGCCTGGCAATCCAGGAATTGCAAGGTAATTTTAATGTAAGTATCCATAATTGTTGTGTAATTTGGGGGCTCAATAACCATGCAGCTGCTTGAAGCTCACAGTCATCACAGCAGCAAATGCATCATTGCTGGTTGGATTTTATTAGGTTAGAAATTGCAAACTGGATTCCTGTTGGAGCCTGAAAGGTGTTAATGGTGAGCAGGAAGGGGCTGCAGGAGCCAAGGTGGTGGGAGACCTTTTAAATCACAGGTAGTGGCACATGGTCCCTGACCATTGTGTGTCTGTGGGGACTGGACTCACTGCTTTTTCATGGAATTTGCCTGGGGTGGAAGCCTCTTGCAAGAGGGCTGGCTGTGGGGGGAGGATTGGAGGGAGGATTGGTCCAGGTGATGAGAGCTGGGTGGGAAGCCTGGCTTAGGGATGGTGGGAGGCAGGGACAGAGCCTGGAGAGAGCCAGGAGCTCCCTGAACCAGGCAATGGCACAGTTCCTGCTTTTGGCTGGGTTTCTGGGTTTAATGTGTTTAATGCCAGGAGTGCACTTTAATACAAGCTCAGTCCCAGCCTTCACTGAGCAGTGAAGAAACAGGTTGAAGGCCTGAGAGTCAGGGAGACCTGCCCATGGTTGAGTCTCCATCCTCCGGCCTCTGCAGCACTGGGGGTATATTTTGAGTTTAGGCCTGGTGGTATTACTGATTCACGTGTTCTGTTTTAGTGCATCTGTCTGTGTCTGTGGTGTGGGCTGTGTCAGGAGTTGGTAAGCACATGCAAACTGCAATTGCATTCCTGGTAAAATGGGCTCTTGAAAGAAAAGTGATTTTACTCCCACTTTCAAGACTTCCCCAGTACTGCTGACCCTGCACACCCCCTCAGGAACTGGGGAGGCATTTGGCCTCTGTGTAAGTACCACTGGAGTGGTAATTCCAGAGTGTGCTCCAGTGCTTTGGATGGGAAAGTTTGCTGGATTATTTATGTCATTAACTAAAACATGTGCTTAAGCATTTCTGTGAATTAGGGATATGTGCAATTGCCACCCTTTCCACTTGTAACTCCCCTCTAGTAGTGCTTGGCTGGGGTTATTCAAATTTCAGTCTCCCTTGCAGTAAGGCAAACTTTGTTTTCCTAGCGATACTCAGCAGAAATGGATAGGAAATAGTCCTCATGCTTCATCAAAAGACATGAGGGGTATGCCAGGCAGGTATCCCAGTTTGATTTTAGGATTTGGACATGAGTATCTTCATTCAATAAGAGCCTGAGTTAGGAATAAGCAGGCAAAAGGGCTGTCTAGGCAGGAGCCTGGCTGTGACACTGGCCAGGAGCAGACAGTGCAGAACAGCAGGCAAGTGTGACCCAGGGGAAAACCCTGCTGACTTGCACAGTCCAGATGAAGCACAGAGACTGTCCCTGCTGCTCTGGAGCTGCAAGCTCAGTATTCGAGTCACGAGAAGCTAAAACTGTTTCTGTCAGAGTGGCTGAAGAAGAAAAAACCTTATTTCCTGCATTCTCTGAAAAGTCTGCAGTGTGACTGTGGCTAAAAGGGAGGGCAGCTTTGGTCTCCCCTCTGCAGAGGAAGGCTTGTCTCCTCTGAGCTATGGGGTTGAAGGGAGGGTAATGACATGCAGCTAAAGCCATTGAGAAATTACCTTTCCAGCAGCAGCTCTCTGCAGTGAGAACTGCAGTGACCCAGGGCCCTGCATGCTGAGCCTGGAGCCTTAACGAAGGGCCTGGCTTTTCAAAGCTGGCTTTTCTGAGGTAAGACTTAATCTGCTTGGTCATCAATATATAATTTCCATTATCTTAAAAAGAAATTTAAGCAAATGAACCAACAACTGAGCCAACACAGGCTTGTGTCTTCTGAAGAATATCTAGTGCAGGGTAAGTCCAGGATGAGTCCACTAAAGCATCAGTGGTGTAGATGGTTTGATCTGGTTTGGCTCTTGGTAGAGGTGAGTTCCTCAGGTTGGTGTGGGTCAGCAGAGCTGGGATATGAGCTCTCTGGTGGAGCTGCTGCCTGCTCTGCTGTGATTCCCTGCAAGCTGCTTGCTCCCATGAGGGAAATGGGAACCTACCTCTTCTCTACTGCCTCTTGCCTGTACGAGTTTGGAGCTCCTCAAACAGAGCATGTTGAGGTAAGAGCTCCAGCTGCAAGGTTCTAGGTGTTATAAATGACACCACCAGGAGAAGAGAGGCTGGCTTGTGTTTTATCACACAGCTCTCTTGTGCAGACAAGCTCTCCTTAGCTGATAAAAACCAAACAAAAAACCCTTTCATGAGCTGCAAGTGTTGCTGATACTGATCAATAAGGACTCTGTACAAGTGTGAGAGTAATTAGCTGATGGAGCAGATCAGAGAGATGTGCTGGAGCCTCTTAAGAAAGATCAGGCAGTTTGATTTTTGTTGTTGTTGTTTGATGCAGTTCTGTGTCTGCACAGGGGTTGGAAGCAACCCCTGGTACAGCCTGTGCAGGTTGTTTTGTCAGTACCTGCTGCTTGTTGTACCCTTCTCCCCTTGTTCCCCGTGCTCTCTTGGACACTGGTGTGTGTTTGTAGCCAGGACAGGGAGCTCTGTACGTCCCCTGGGGCTGGTGATAAGGCTGTGCTCCTGTGAGCTGCAGGGCAGGTGCAGAAGGATAGCCTTTGGCAAGGTTTCCTGTCTCTCTTCCTGCTGGCACTATCCCACCGCAAGTTCTGCCGGGAGCACGGTGCTCAGGCAGTGCTGGAGATGGAGCACAGAGGGAATCTGAGCTGTTCCAAAGGGTTGGGTGGGGCTGGGGGTGTGGGACCCCCTCTGCAGAACTTGGACTTAACTTACCCAAGTGGCAGAGGCTCAATGGGTGCAGCAAAACAGTGGAGAGAGCTGGCAACACCACAGCTGGGATCCTCCCCCTGCCCTGCAGTGAGCTGAGCGTGGGATGGGGTGTTCCCCTTGGCCAGCCCACCACACCCCTGTGCTCCAGCCCTTCTCAGCAGAGCACTGTGGATGAGTGGCCGTCTGATTTGAGCTCTGGTGGTGCAGCAGTTTCCTTGGGAGGGTGTTAAATCATTGCTTTGCTACAGGGGCGATGTGAGAGTAATACTAAGCAGACTCTGCAGTAGCACCATATGGATTGCTTCTGCCCTTGAATGGGAATGGGATTCTGGTTTTAATCGAGCAGAATTCAGCACTGGCCTCAGTAAACAGCAGGATGTGTCAGTGCATTGCAAAGTTTTATATGTACAATTTTTAAATGAGCTTTTAGCAAGTTTGTGTTAACCTGCTGGTTCTCCAAGGTTTCAAAAGGGGAATGCAGTGAAAAGCACCTTTTCTAAAATGTCTAAGGAGCAAGATCTCTTTCTGCCACTTTTATCTGTGCTCCCTCTGGGTCTTCACTCCCTGTTAGTGGATTTGTTGGCAGACAGTTCCCAGGCATTTGCCTCTGAGTGAAAGGGAAAGCCTGTGTAGTCCTGGAGAAGCCTGTGGGATCTAGAAATGAGGATTGTTTGTAAAATGTCTATTTTGTCCCACTGAGAGCAGCTGAGGGACTAAGCAGAAAGGAATACATGCTCAGTAGGGCCTTGCTAAGGAGCAGTGGCAGAACTGTGGAGAACCCAGAGAGGAGTGTAGAGATAGGGACCAGCACCAGAGAACTTCCCCAAAATCCTCCCTTTTCTCCAGCCCCATCTACTGGACCACAGCTGGCTGCTATTACCAACTTAATTCAAACACACTGTAGTGAAGAAACAAATAATAATAATAAAAAAAAGCCCTAAAACCCCAGATTTTCAGGGAGACCTTTTATTTTAAGCAGTTTTTTTCATATGGGCTTGAGTTTGAACATGCAAGTGCAGGTTTGTGCCAGCTGCAGAAGGTGCAGCAAGCCTGCTAAAGCTCTCTCTGAAATCAAGAGGGACAGAGGAAAGATGGTCCTTTCCAAGCTGTTGCTCACACTCTGAGAGCTCTGAATCCTCCTTTGAGTTTTTATCTCCACCTTCAACAGGCTGTTCTTAGGCAATAGTGCTCCATGCCCAAGTTTAGGAGGCAGGTCAGACTTTCAGGCATCATTTCCTTGTTTTTGAGCACCCCAGAGCTCTAGGGCTTGACTAAGTCCAACTTTAGATATTCCTGGTCAGACTTTCTAACACAAATTGTGATAAAGTGTAGTACACAGGCACTCACCTGCCCTGCCTGCTTTGTTCATGGGGTGGCTGTGAGGATTAACAAACAAGTATTTCTAACATATTTGAGATCTTTTCCTGGATGGTGCTCTAGGAATTTATAGGATTGTTATCCAGATGCAAATAGGCCTGAAATAGTTTTACCTTTCCACTGGAATGAAGAATGGGTCTAATAAAACCAAATTTAACAGAGCGCTGCATAATGAGACTTTGTCCTAAGGGCTCTGTGATATCTTAGGTGGTTTCATTTTCATTATGAAGAAATACCAATCTATGCTCTGCATCAGGTCTGTCAGCACACAAAGTGCAGGGTGTTTTGGAGCCCAGGGAAGTCATTCTGGTGAGCTGCTGACCCCTGCTTTAAGAGCAAAACCCTTTCCAGGTAAACAACACGTGGAGCCTTTTTGTCAATTTGCCAAAGCAGCTTCAGCCAAATGCTCTGCTTGGGCAGATCAGCATCGATTTTACCCTGGGGAGGGGTGCAGGCAAGATCATTTGCATGGGAAGGAGTGTTTTTCAGCTGTTGGTGATATGTGGTGGCCTTGTGCATGGAGGGCAGCACCAATAGGATGGTCCTTCCCAAGGCTTCCTGCATCCAGCAGTCACGTCCCTGTGGCAGGACAGGGTCTGAGGGCAGTCCCTGCCTGGTTTGTGACACTTTCTGTACTGTCCCAAGCAGAAAACCCAGAGCTTTGCTCTTTGAGCAGGACATAGAGTAGCTGGAAGCTCTCCCAAAGACATGGATTCAGTTTAGGGGTCCCAGTTGCCCAGGAAGGGAACTAAGGGGAGATCATGAGTTGGTCTAAAAGAAAAATAACCCCCAGACTCTCATGGAGTATGTTTAAGTGCAGCAATAGAGATCATTATTTTCGCTGTTTGTTTAGAGCACATTTAGGAGTTTTATTTACATGTTGAAAGTGCTTTTCCTTCTCTGCTGAGCCTGATGCAGTTCTGCTCCTCTTTGTGTCACAGTGTGTCCTTAATTCCAAGGACAGGACAAGTGTTTTGTTTCTGGGACCTCTGGTCCTGGCTTCTAGTCCTAGAACTGATTCTAACAAGAACTAATCCTAGTTAGAACTAATCCTAACAAGAGTGCCTTTCCTACCTGCTGCTCTCAAATCTACGGAGGATGCAGCTTGCTCCCAAGTGCTTCAGGATGGTGAAGGTTAATTTGTGCTGGTGATTGTGTTAGATTGACTGTGGCTGTCACTTGCTCCCCTTGGGGTGGGTCCTGTGCTCCTTGTCCCTTCTGAACAGCCATTAACAGTCTGGAGGGTGCCATTAGTGGTAGACTTCTATTTCCCAGATGCTTAGATCTCCCTCTGGAGTTCTGCATTGTTTCCTCTGTGTGCTGTGCTGGAAATGCAGATCATGGTGGTTTAACCAGCACCTTTCCCCCAAGACAGCTCTGTCCCTGGGCTCCTCTGGCAGCCTGTGGCAGTGATGGGTGTCACTGCAGGCATGTCCAGGCAGCTTTTGGCCAGTCCTGCTGAATCAATTGATCCCTGCCTTTCTCCCTGCAATGTGTATCTGCAAGAGGGCTGGACTGGGCTGGGAAGTTTTTCCAAGCTTAGTTGTGTTGGTGTCCTGCAGTCCTGCTTCCTTCCTGCAGCTCCCAAACAAGCCAGCTTTTGTCTATTTCCTACAAGCAGACTGGGGAATGATTTTGGGGGAGTATTTTACTCTGTATTGTGCTGAACTGTACCAGTGGTGAGGGACAGCACAGGAGAGGATGAACCTGTGCATTTTGAAGCCCAAGGCCTATTTTGGAAAGCTGTGAAGGGGAGGATGCCCACAACAACTGGATGGCTGGGATTTGGAGTTGTTTCTTCTGAGCAGAACAGGGATTTCAGTTTGCCTTCATCAGGTTAGCAGCTCCACACCAAATCATTTCATGACAGATGTGAGCACTTGCTCTTTCAGTTTTTATGGCTGTGATGTTCATTTACACCAGCTGGTGCTCAGTCCCATGTCCTTCTGCCTTCATGGCTGTTGCCTCTGCACGAGGCAGCAGGATAGGGAAGGGGATTTGCAGAGAGCAGAAATCCTTTCAGCCAGCTGGAGGAGACTTTGGCTGTCACTCACAGCAGCACAGAGTGTGGGTGGGACACTGCTCCCAGCACTGCTGCTCCAGACCTGCTCATTCACCTCCCCTCTGCACCTCAGTTTGTTATTATTTTAAGTGGATGCCAGGTGTTCAAAAGCACCTGGGATGTGGCATTCCAGAGGCCAGGCTCACTCCTGGGCCCTCAGCCCTGCAGGCACTTGGGCTGAGTCTCTTCTCTGAGACTGTCAGACTGTCACTGTTCCCAGCACACCTGAATATTCTCACCTGGAAACTCAAATATTCATTGGCCAAATGAGCCACTGTTTAATGGTTTTGATTTTTGCAAAGGATGGATTTCTTATTTCTGTGTTCCTTCTGTGCCCAGCAGTGAGTAGCAGAGATAGACACTGAGGAAACACACAGCAGCTGGAAAACTGCCCACAGTGTTCCTCAACTTCCATTAGATGGTGCAGAGGCAGGGAACGTATTTTACAAAATACACAGTTATAGGATAAAGAAAATGGTTTGTGGTTTTATTTTGCTTGTGTTTTTTTAGTTTCCTATAAGCAAGAAATAATAACAAGCCTGGAGTACTTGCTTGCCTTAATTTTCACAGATGAAGCTCCAGGGATGTACTCATATGCCCCATGTTTATTTTGGGTTTTTTTTAGAGGCTTTGGGAATCTTAGCCCTGTGGTATCAGGCATGAAAGCTGACACCTGCCTGAAAGGCAGCTCATCATCTCTTGAAGGAAAACTTCACTCCCTGCTCACTCTTATTTGCTCTCCCTATATTACCATAATGAAATGTCAGCTTGCCACCAGCTCTGCTGCTGAGCAGATGTCTCCTCCTAATTACTGTTGTTGCAGGGTTTGGGTGTTTATCCTGACTGTCTAGGCAGGCTGTTACACCATTAACTGCCTCCCATCACAGCCTGGCCATGCAGTTGCTGAATATCTGGAAGAAGATGTAAGTACTGGTGCTCTCCAGCAAGTTTTTGTCTGTTGGATCTCCAGAGCAGCTCTTTAATGTGCCCAGGACAGCATCCCCAACAGTGCTTTAAACTGAGGAAAAGGCCTTGCAGAGGAAAATATCTGCAAGTCTGACTTCCCCTCCCCAAGAGTGGCCTGCTGGAAAGGTGGCTTGAAAAGAGGCAAAACTTAAATGAAGTTTGTTCATTCTTGGTCCTAAAGCACAAACTAGGATGCTCCATAGGGCAGGCTGCCTCTGTGACAATGTGTGGTCAGATCTGTAAAGCAGGAAAGGGTTAGACCAGCATTTTCCTCCACCCAGTGTGTATTTCCTAGGAGATATGAAAAGTGCTCATAGGGAGGTATAAAAACAAACATGCTCTGTTTGCAGGAAGGAAATGTGAAAACAGTGGTTGGAGCTAGGGGAGGACAGAGGCCAGGAGGTCCTGGTCCTCTGGGGAGGGCAGGATTAGAGGATTTCCTCCTCCTCCTCCTTCAGTGAAGTCTCCTGGGTTTTCCACAATTCTGCTTTTGGGGTCATTTTGTATTGTGAAAGTTGGTGGGTTTTTTATTTTTCAAGTTCTCCAAGTTCTGAGAAATCAGCCACTTTCCTGCAACTCCCTGCTTCACTCAGTGGCCTGGAAATGTCTTTCAACTGCAATATTGCACAAGAGGGGTGTTTTTGTTCTTGTTTTCAGTGCATCTCAGCCTCCAAGCTCTTCACAAGGGTTTGTTTCATGTTTGATGCACAAGCACTTCAGCTGGTGCTCACAGCTGGCCTCATGGAGCTGAGACGGAGCTGGAGTTTTTGCTGGAGCCTCATGGAGTGAAGGGCCAGGTTTGGCCACAGCTCTGGGTGGAGGGGTGGTGGGAATGGCTGGGAGCTTTGTGCCAGGATGGAAGTTTGGGATGATGCAAAGCAAATTTAGGTTGTTTCTCTGTGGGCTCCACTGAGGAGCTTTTCTCAATAAAGAGTACCTCTTTGGGGTGCTGGCACCAGCCAGCTGGTGATGGCTCCAAGCTTGGAGCTCCATTATTCCATCTTTTGAGCTGGAAATGCCTGCTGATTTCTGCACTCTTGGCTGAATTTGGCACTCAGCTGCTTGTCACCTGTTTCATTCTGTCTGTGGTTCTGTCCCTTCTGATGAGTTTCACACCACTGCAGCTTCAAAATAAATATAGTAAAAGTGAACCTCTTTATTTTGGTCCCATAAACCTTCAATACAGCAGGTGGCCCAAGCCATCAGCTGGTCTGATGAGGCCAAGCAAATCTGCAGGATTTGAGTGTTTTCCTTCTCTGGCAGCATTGGTTGTTCCCACTGACTGAGCTTTTCCTGAGTCCTTTGCAGAATTCCTAGTTGTATTTCTGAGAATTGTGTCCCAGTGAGGTACTAAAAAGGAATGGCTGTAGGACTTGGCCCTTCTGCTCCATTACATTCCATCTCCAGCAGGAGCTGGGAGTGTGATGCCTGAGCTTGCACCTTTATTTTCACCCTCCTGAAAGGTTTTCCCTGGCTGTGTTGGCTGCTGTGGCCGACTGACCTCCTGTTTTTGGGTGTTTTTCAGTGCACTACCAGAAGATCATCCACCGGGACATCAAGCCTTCCAACCTTCTCTTAGGAGATGATGGCCATGTCAAAATTGCTGATTTTGGTGTCAGCAATCAGTTTGAAGGGAATGATGCCCAGCTTTCCAGCACGGCAGGGACTCCAGCCTTCATGGCACCAGAGGCCATCTCACAGACTGGCAAAAGTTTCAGTGGAAAGGTAGGTCTTTGCTCACTGCTGGTGTCTCCTGGGACCAAGGCACATAGGGCAGTGACACTCCTGCATCCTGACCCTGGTGCAAATTAGGGCTGTCATTTATTAAAAATTAAGCTCTAATTCTGTCCAATCCAGGCAAAACTCACATTGGTTGTTCTGTGCAGTGGGCAGACACTTTGCTGTGGATCCCTGCCTAGGCAGAAGCCATGCTGGAACCCTTTCCCTGCCCAAAGGGAAAGGAAGAAGCCTTTGATTCCCTTCCAGAATAATCAAGGGGCACAGGGGGCTGCTGAGCACCAAGGTCATACCTTGATTCCCTGAAAGTGAGAGGCACTTTCACTGAGGGTGGTGATGCAGACACAGGGATAGGTCTAATGGGGATTTTTTTGTGTGGAAAAAATCAGCCCTGAATGGTGTAATTTCCTGTAAGAAGGGGCTGCTTGCTGGTCACAGTGGCACAAGGGAGCAATGTCTGGCCCAGCACAGCCTTCATTCCTCAGGTGTGCAAGAGGTCCCCTTAGGAGCCCAACTTCAAGGTGGTACAGGAAATGTTAAATCCATACAAATGGTGTTTTCAGAATTGGTGGGAAAATCCAGCTGACTCAGATCATCTGTGTTGCCTGTCTTTTACTGGCTGTCCATGCTCTCTTTCAGGCACTGGATGTGTGGGCCATGGGGATCACCCTGTACTGCTTTGTTTACGGGAAGGTAAGCTGCCTTTCAGCTGCTGGAGCCCTGCACTGCACTCTCTGGCTTTTGACTCATTCCTTTCCAAATAAAGGCAAATATTAGAAACAAAGACCCACCTTCTGCAAGCTCACAAATCCCCCTGCAGATCAGAAGGGGCTGAGGCTGTGATCTGTGGAAAGGATCATTTCCAGCATTAGTCCCTGAATGTAGAGCCATTGCTTGTGCTACAAACCCAGAGCAGCATCAGCAGCACCACCAGCAGTTTGTGAGGGGTTTATCCACACTGCCTGCATTTAGAAATGAGCCACAGCATGGATAGAGGTGTAGGATTGATCCCAAACTGCTGCAGCACTTTAGGAAGCGGATTACAGAGAGCTCTGTCTGCCAAAGCTGAGTTAGGCCTGATGTGGGGTCCAGTTTGGCAGAGGCAGCTCTTGGGTGCTGCCCTCTGCAAACTCCATGTGCTGTGATGGCTTTTCCCTCACCTGTGGCCAGAACCCCCATGTCCCACCCATGTTCTCCCAGATGAGCAGCACAGCTGGTGTGTGCAGTCTCTGTGGGCTGATGTTACCTGAACCTCTGTCCTAGCACAGACCCCTGCAGATCCCACCACCCAAGCACCAGGCATCCAGCTCTGGGGTAAGAAGTGGCCAGGGAAGGTGGCAGAGGCAGTTCATGGTCACCTGGCAAGCTGGATGAAGGAGGGTATTCCAGTCCAGTCATGTATTCCCTAGATGTCTCTGCTGTTCTTTTGAATTTATTTTTCAATAAGGAATGACTTGATTTATTGTGTGTGGGGATATTTAATTTATTTCCATCTCTGTGTAAAACCCAGGGAGTGCAGAAGTCGTACTTGGTGTTGCATGAATGACAAATGCCTGGATTGTGGACAACTGGAAAATCTCTTGTTTGTTTTGCAGTGCCCTTTTATAGATGAATATATTCTGGGTCTTCATAACAGGATCAAGACCAAGCCTGTGGAGTTCCCAGAAGAGTGAGTAAACTTTACTCTGCTACTGTAAAATAAAGTTCAGTTTTCAGCATTATTTTGTGTGGCACAGTGGGTCACCACGGAGGGATGGACATGAGTGGGTGAGGTGTTCTGTGTTCTCCTGGGTCTTTCATGTGAGCTTTGTGCTGGGGATGTTGTTGAAGTGTTAAAAGTGCTTTTGCTCTTCCTCTGTCCTTGTTGTGCAGACAGGGACTAAAGGAAATGGTTCTTTGGAAGTGAAGGGATTCCAGGATCTAGGAATCTAGGATCTAGCCCCACCTACTTGACTCTGGAGATTACTTGGGGTTTTCTTTCTCCAGGTGCAGCAGCCACCAGAATGATTCAATGTATTCATTTTCAAAAGCAATGTGATGATAAACCTCAGTCTTGGTCTAAGGAAAAACATCCCTCTCCTTTGGACTTCCCTTGGAGCCAGGGGAACTGTCTGATGGAAGGATGCTTGTCCTGAGATGTGCAACCACAGCTCAGCAAATCCCACTCCTCCAGCACACCCCAGGAAAATGTGGGTTTGTCTTTTGCACTGGCAGAGAGGGGCCAGTTATTAAAAAAAACCTGGAATTAATTTACCGATGTGCTGTTGAGGGGCTGCTCCCACCCTGCTTTGGTCAGTGAAGGAAGCCCCCGTGGGGCACAGTGGCAGTGCTGGGATGTCAGCTGGGATGGCCAGCTGTGGTCACAGCAGTGCAGGGGACAAGCCAAGGCCACTCACAGGGCATTTGAGCAGGGGAAGTTCAGTACTGAGGTGATGAGTGTTTGTGGTGGTGTCAGAGAGTCTGGCAGGAGGTGATGACACTCCCTGTGTGCTCAGTCATGCTGGACCAGTGCTCACCATTTCTGTAGCTTCAAGTGCTGGGCACTCCCCAGCATTTTCCTGAGCTTCAGGCCTTTGGTGACTTTCTGTTGGTGAAGAATTTGTTTCCCCTGGTTCCTGCCAGATGAAGTAGCCAGAGCTGGACTCTTTGTTTTCCTTCCCAAATCTCCGCAGTAGTCAGGCAAAGAATTCTTGATCTAATTGTTCATTCTAATAAATACATATAGATAAAATTACTTGATTTGGAGCAAGAACAAAGAAATTATAACTCTAATGAAAGGCACACATGGTGTTAGAGAGGAAGGGAGGGGTGTTGTCAGGCAGCCTGTGCCATGTGCATGTATCCAACATCTATGGCAAGGCAAGACTTTTGGTGAGATGCTCATTGAATTTTCACATTACAGTAAAGGGCTGGGCCTCTGCCTTGGCAGTCCCAGACTTCCTTCTGATTCCACAGAAAGCAAAGGATACTCAGGGTGCCCTGTTTTAGACATGTGGGCTGACTGAGCCATGGCTCCACGGGCTGCACTGATTACCCTGCACTGACCAGGAGACAGCTCAGCCACCTCTGCCCAGGTGGGGCCCACACAGGGACCTGGGGTCAGCACTTGTGAGACGGCACACACAGACCCCAGTGTGGGTAAGGAGCAATTCTGGCAGGACCTGATGACCAGGTTTGAGGCTTTAGGAGCACAAAGGCTGCTCAGGCTCCACTGCTGGGTCCCCACCTGCAGTTGGAAGACTTTGTCTTGACAGCACTGCAGCCAAAAAAAACCCAAACCTGTTTATGTTTTTCTGGCAGTTTTCTCCTTGCTCAGGGCTGGCAGAACTCCCACCCCTCCCTCAGCCACCATGTATTTGGGTTAGCAGTCAGCTTACAAGTGACTGTTCCCATCTGCCTCTGCAGTAAGTTATTAACATTTAATGGACTGAGTTGTGCTGAGATCCTTTCCTTCATTCAGGCATTTCCTTCAGCGATAATTGGGCTGCATGATTTATGTGGATTCCTCAGTGACCTGTTCTCCCAGTCTAAAAAAAGCTGCACCCCTGATTAGGTTGTTGGAGGAGCTGAGGGTTACTGGGTGTTGACAGCTGTCCAAACCACATCTATTTGTTAGAGGCAGCAACAGAGACATGGAATTCACTGGCGTGGATCCACCCTGACCTCCCATAGAATTAGCACCTCTCTATAGTGAGGAGTATTTTGGTTTCAATTTATTTCACCATGGCTACAAAAGACACATTCCTGTTTGCAGACAGCCCATGGAAACTCATTGCCTGTTTCCTGACAACCTTTAGGACAGATGGATCTGACTGTACCCGTGTCACCATCCTGTCCCTTCCCTTAGAGACACCAGGATAAATATTTATGGCACTGGAGTTCTCATTCATGTCACTGAGTCCTTGGCATGACATGGGGTAAATGGGCTTAGCTCCCACCCTGAGGATCCTGGCATGACTAAAAAGCAAGCTGAAGTTTCTGTTCAAGCATGTTAGTAGAGTCAGAAGCTCTGCCTAGTCCCTGGTGAAGCCCAGGACAATGTTCTCTGACCTTCAGGCACCCTGTAAAGTGATCTGTGGTGCTGGCAACCTGAATGGATGCTGAGCTCTGTGCTTGGCATTCTCCTGAGAGCTCTTAGGGGACTATGGCTGTGAGAAATCCATAGGGTTTTCCAGTGAAAAATGCCATCAGGCACAGTGTTCACACTGTGCTGCAGACTGGAGAGAAAGGAAACCAGAGACAGGGTGATGTGATCTGTTACCTGGCCATAACCCACCTGATACTTGGTGATCCTGTTTACAGGGCTTTTCCCTGTGACTTCAATCCTGTATTGAGTAGAAATCAATCTGTTGCCCAGAGATGTTAAGTGATTTTATATTATATTTATTGTATTTTAAGTAAAGCTGTTGACACTTTGGCACAGAATTGATTTTAAATATGTTTAAAGTGCTATCTCGCCTGCATCAGTGTGGTGTCTGGAAGGAATCTGTTCTGACCTGCTAAATGCACTGTCACTGCCCATGGCTGTTCCTCTGGAGCTCATCTCAAGAGCAGCACTTTCCATTCCCACTAAAATTGTCACCCAAGTCTCTGAGGACTCATCCTGTAATTCCCGTTGTCTGGGCTGTATTGCCTGTGTACAGCAGACCCTTGGTGCAAATCTAAGTGTTTAGACTCCAACTGAACCCCCCTTCTGCCTCTGAACAGGCAGCATTTCCTTGTGGTTGTTTGTAAAGATCTCATAGCCAAAGTCCAAATAAAATATTCATGAATTATTAAACAGCAGCTCTGATTTCATCAGGTTGCAATATCCCTTGCTGTGATGTGGTTTTCATTTTGGTTTGTGGTAGTTTATTCCCTTCTCTGCTTGAGGAGGGGATGCAGAGGAGATGGGCACAGCACCTGGTACTCACCACTGTTTTCAGTCTCAAATCAACCTTCCTGGGGAGTGACATTTTATGCTGCTAAGTTCCATCTCATGCAGAAGCACAGTTCTTCAAGAGTCATTTTGACACAGACTTTCATCTGCCTTATACAATTCAGTCACATGCTGGCATTTTACTGCAGTAGCACTTTGATCATCCAGATCTTGTGTGTTTTAAAGGCATCTCCACAGGAGTCATTGCATCCTTTGGGCTGCAGGACCAAGGGCTCCTTGTCAATAGAATGGCTTCTGGTTCAGGTACTCTCACATTTAGACCTTGGAAATAGTGTTAAAAAGCAGATGTATTTCTCTTATTTGCATTTCTTCATTCCCTCCTTTTCATACTCCAAGGCTGAGCTTTGCAGGTAGGGAATATTGAGTTACAGGCTGCCTGCAATCAGTGTTCTGGATGCAATTTAAATAACACAACCTGGAAGCCTCGCTGGGAACTTGAATGTCAGATGGGAATGTTTCATCCAGCACACCGTTGCTCATGGTGCAGTTTCAGCAAATCAAGCTGTGCCCCTCTCGATTCACAGAGTTCAACTCCAGTTCTGCTCTCAGGAACACTTTATTGTTCCAGAATCTCCTCTCCGAAATTCCCCTGTGGTGTGCTGTCTTGAAGAATGTCCTTAGACCCGTTCACCTGACCCCTCATCCTGCATTTTCAACGGTGCTGTTGAGGGCAGAACAGGATCACCAAACAGTGATTGTGGTGCTTTCCTTTTTCAAGCCAAGTTTGCAGACAAAATATCTCCTGAGCAGAGCAGATTCTCTACCAAGTAACTGCAGTGAGACTGTGCATTGCTGCACTTAAAATTCCCCTGTTAATTGAGTGCTGCTGCTTTCTTCCCTCAGAGCACAAATAAGTGACGAGCTCAAGGATCTGATACTGCGCATGCTGGATAAAAATCCAGAAACAAGAATAACAGTCCCTGAAATAAAGGTAAATTGGATCTTGTTATTAGAGTTTTTAGTCTCAGCTGATTTTGTGTTCTTTGGTACCTTCTAATGAGGCAGAGCTGTTCCCAGTGTTTGTTTTAGGAGCTGTCTCTAGCACCCTCCCTCGGAAAGGGAGAGCACTCATTTTGCAGCCACAGCTCCTTTGCTGCTTCTTGCTTGGGGAATATTGACAAAAGCTCTCTTGTTTACTTATTTAAATGAAAATTATTCAAAAGCTGGCTGATGTCAGTGAACCTCTGGGAGAATCAGCATTGTCAGGGGAGCTGCTAGCCTGTGCTGGCAGTGTTGGATGTGTGTTCCAGGGACTGGATGTGTGTTCCTCCTCTGGTCCTTGTATGGCCAGTGGCCTCAAGGCAGCACATAATTTGGGAGATGTTTAATAACAGAAAGAATGAACTGGCCTGGCAGAGCACAATGCTTCGCAGGCTGTGGTTTCATTCTGGGTTTGTGTGGGCTTGCTGTCCTCTTGTCACCCCTCACCAAGGCTTTAGACCTGCTGGAGGATCTCAAAATTTCCATAGAGATCCATCAGCATGCTCTGCAGGGCAAGCTCTGCTTTGCTTTGTCCCAGGCCAACACCAGTATTGCCACCAAAGCTGGCAGTAGAAGAGTTGAGCTTTTGGAAAAAATTGTGACATCCCTTCCCTCCATGCCCAGGAGGCCAAAGCCAGGTTTGGAGCTGTATTTATGGGATTTCACTTGACAGCTCTTGCAGGTAGCCTGCAAGACCCTGTGGGCAGAAGAGCAGAGCTGAGTGCTTGGCCCTTGTCCCTGCCTGTGCACAGATGGCTGCTGTGCTTGGGGACTTGCCTTGGATCCTGACAGTGGACGTGTCCCCAGTGCCAGGCTGGGCTCTGTGCTCAGCCCATGCCCTCAGACAGGGCTTTCTTCCTGGTCACTGCCAAGAAGCCATCCTGTGAGAGGCAGCAGGAGAAGGGGGCTTTGCTCTGCTGCATGCCAGAGGAAAAACAAAAATGCTCCAGAGATAACTCAGATTTTCAAAGTGTTTCAAACTTGATTCAGAGGCTGCTGGTTGGTGGCAGCAGGTGTGACAGCACTGAGCCTGAGTGCAGCCATTTCCCAGGAAGCTGCTTAAAAAGCATCTCTGGCAGTAGGAAACGGAGCAGTTTCAGCTGCCCCCATTTCTGCCCCAGCCCAGAGCTCTCTGTGTCCCCTGTGCAGGTGCACCCCTGGCTGAGCAGGGGTGGCACGGAGCCGCTGCCGCTGGAGGAGGAGCACTGCTCCGTGGTGGAGGTCACCGAGGAGGAGGTCAAGAACTCTGTGAAGACCATCCCCAGCCTGCCAGCTGTGGTACGTGTGAAATACACCACGTCCTCTGAGCTGGGGGCTGTGCTGAAGCCTTCAGCTGGTGGGGGAGGTTGGGAGAGGGGACACGTGTGTTCCTGGCATGAAATCCTGGCCTTTTGACCCAGTGGGACTCTCTTGTGTCTGAGTACTGCAGCAGCCTGACCCTCTCGAGCAGCTGCTCTCTGGGTTCCTTTGCTTCGTGCTCTTTGCTGTAATGCTGTAAAGTGTCAGCTGAATTATTAAAGAAGCTGTTGTTACTCCTTTGAACTGTCTTCCAGGAGTCAGTCCTGCTGTTCTCACTGGTCTCTTCTCTTCCTCAAAGATCCTAGTGAAGGCCATGCTAAGGAAACGCTCCTTTGGGAATCCCTTTGAGGTCCAGACGAGGCGGGAGGAGAGATCCATGTCTGCTCCAGGGAACCTGCTGATGTAGGTACCCACAGCCATGCCTGGCTTGGGCATGGCCAAGGTGTGTGGGGAGGGAGGGTGGGGGAAGCAATTTGCAAATCTTTTCTGTAGCATTTAAAGACAAAACTCCCTTCTGCATCAAACCCTGGAGATAAAATCCTACCTCAAGTCCTCTCAGGTTGAAATAAAATGCAATACTGCACCTGGAAACTCTTTTAAAGATGCAGTTCTCTGTGTAAGATGGGTTTGGCCTAAACACATGCAAGGTGCTAAACTTGAGTCTGTTTTTTCACCTGTTAGTTTATAATAGGCTGTGATCAAAGATCCATTAGAGATTGGTGAATTAAAATAAGTTTATTTAGGATCTAGTGTAGATACATATTTGAGGTTTAAATTCTTCTCTCCTTTCTATGGACAACAGGAATGGTGCCAAATAAGCAGTTTATGTTGGTTTTTTAACTCCAAATGAGATGATGGGATTTGACCTGTGGTCTGGGGTCCAAGTCTGGCAGAGTCACCATGCTCAGACAGAAGAGACCACTTTGAAATTGCTTTTTCACTTGATAGCACATACAGTATTTTTTTACACAGTTTTTAGCCAGTTAATGAAATAGTGGAACACATTATGAGGGATATTTTGGAGGTTGGGTATAAATTACTATATTGGGATTAAGAAGGGAATAGAGATGCTGATGACTAATAGATTCATCAACAGTTTCTAACCATGGTAGTGTGTACAGGGATGGAAAGAGAATTCTTCTGATCTTTACTTGGTACTTACTCCTTCTCCCTCATTTTTGTCACTGATTCCTTTCAGAGCCAGGGTTCTGGGCCATCAGTCAATAAATAACAGCTGGACCAGGAGCATTATCTGGGATGATTATTTTTATGTAATTGAAGTTCTTACCCCAGAGGATCTGTAAGGCTGTGGTTTACAACAAAGCTGTGCTGTCCCAAAACAATTCTTTTCCACTCAGAATCCCATGCCATTCCTAGCAGATTCCCACGAGGGTGTGCTGAGTCTCACTTCACCATTGACAAGGCAATTAGAGGAGTCTCTCTCTCTTCCAGGTGTGTGGGGATTTAAGGGCTCAGCTCAATTAAGGATGATAATGTTCTAGGTCTCCAGCTGTGTATTGGAGATTTTAGTGAAGACTCTGCCTTGGTGTCCATGACCAGACACCAGTTTGACGTTTAAACATGAGTGCTGCTCTGGGACATATCTCTAGCATGGCAGTCACAGCTCCTTTGCCATCTTAGCACAAAGCATTTGCCCTGATTTGTTCCTCTTGGCTCAGTGCCTTCCAAATTAGTTATTGCTAATTGGACACATGTCCCTACTGTCATTCCTGGTCACTGCATTGCATTGCTCTGAGATGGGGAAACATTTAGTAAATCTGAAGAAAAATGTATTTTATGCTTTCCACTCTCCCAGACAGGTAACTTGGGGCAAAGCAGGATTTCTTTTCAAACCCTGCCTGAATTGATATTTCAGGGTGGTCACCCCGAGCCTGTTTCCAAAAGGAACCATTGCCTTCTACCTTCATTTGAGATGCTTGAAAACTCACCCAGGTGCTGCGAAAACTCCTTGATCCTTGATGCTGGTTCCTGTCTGGAGTTGGGTGCTTTAGTATCTGCTCAGAAAAAAACAAGTTCATTTGATCTCAGGTAGCTGTGAAGTTTCTGATCAGCCACATTATCAGTGTCTTGTCCTTTATAAAATATTCTTAGGCATTCAAGATGAGCTATAAGCCTCCAATTTTGTCTCCTTTTTAAGGTTGCTGGTCAGATTCTTCTCAGATTCAAACCCAGCATCTTTCCCTGTCTCAGCTCATTCTGGCCCTGTGTGTTTTCAGGCTCCTTGTGCCAACTAAAAGGTTTATTCTTTAAAGCAGTGTGTAATTTCCACTCTTGTGCTGCTGTGTCTGGTGCCCTTATTTTACAAAACCATGCCAGGCCAGGGATGGAGCTGCAGCCATGCTGGGCTGGCCTCTGCCCAGCTGTGTGAGCACTTAGAAATATCCAAAATCAATGTGAATGTGCCAATTCTCCACTGCACTAATCCCTGTGCTTAACTTCTCAGTCTCATGCCATCAGTGCCAATTTTTGGCAGTAACTGTTGACTTTATCCTAAATTATTTCATGCACAACTGCAGCTTTGAGAATCCGTCTCAAAACTGTTGTTTAAAAGGAAGATACTTGCCAAGTCTCTCCACCAAATGGTGTTGTATATTAAACACTACAGCAGGGATGCTCCTTTTAAGGCATATGGATGATTATTATTTCAAACTTTGGAAAATGCTTTACTGACTGAATCTAATGAAAATAACTTCAAATTTCAATAGATGTGTTGGATATAATGACATTAATTTCAAGTGAACCGTGGCTAAATGGGAAATATTCATTGTTCAGTGAGTTATCTCTTGATGACAGTGTTATTTCCTCAGGGGCAAACAGAGTAGACACGAAGCTCATCGACTTCTTAATTCATATGGCGTGTTCCCTAAAAAAACCACACTCAATACACATGTAAAGTGCCAATGTTATGAATAGAGCTGTTAGTTAAAATAAGTTTCAAATTAGTCTGGATTTCTGTAAAGTTTTAGGATCTTGCAGGAGCAGATAATATTGCTACAGTAAGGCTCTGCAGAGTTTCTGCATGTCCATCACCCTTGTAGCTGGACAGGGGACCCCAAAAGTGGGACATGCCAGAAAAGCAGAGCCTGCAGCCATCCCTGAGCTCTGGACATGGAGCTGCCCAGGAAGAGCTGAGAGAAAAGTGAGCCACACATTCCCAAGCTCTCCTCCACAGAGCTCCTTCTCCCCAGTGGCAGTGTCTTTAGAGGGACATAAATCATCTTTTGTAATATTGCATTTCCTTCTGATTGAAGGTAGGAAATAACTCGTTGTATTGCTACAGAAGAAAAAAGGAAAGCAGTTAGAATACTCCAGTTTCACATTCAATTTATTTAATTAGGCTGCATGTGAAATTGCCAGAGCCCCACTCACTGCTGCTTCAAGCATCTCACATCTGTGCCATTTCTGAGGGTATACTCTGTAGGAAATCCTCTGGCAGCTGAGCTGATCTCTGGTACCAGAGCTTTCTGGTATTTGATGCCTAATTGATGACTCTTAAAATGGAACTGTCCTTCAAGTCACTCTTTGGGATTTGGAGAGGAGGAGACTAAATCATGTGGCTGAATCTTTTTTTAATTTCTCCCTGCATTACCTACACAGCGTGCTGGGCTCTGTTCCTGGCAATGCTCTGTGCAGATGTCTGTGGGAGCAGCAGGGCTCTCCTGTTGTAGCCTTGGTGCTTTTAGAGGACACCATTAAGACACCACTGATATGAAACAGTTCTTAAGTTAGTGCTGGGAGGAGAGAAAGTTTTTTCGGCACTCTTTAGACCTGGAAGAAGCGAATCCTCTCCTGGCTGTTATTTATTGCTCTGTTTATCAGCCCTGAGCAGTTCAAAGGCAGATGTTCAGTGCAGACACACTCAGCAGGTGGAGGGGAACTAAAATGAGGATGCTCCATTTAGTTTTACACACTAGAATGGTGTGAGTGCTGCCAGCTGTCACCTCACCCTGTCAGCTGGGCAGTAGCCAGGTGTCACTGGATCTGCCTTTCATGCAGGATCTCCCAGGAGAGGCAGGGATTCATGGAGTCTTACAGATCCTGCAGACCGTGGCCAGGTTCAAGCCCATCATTAACGGTGCCTGCAGAAGCAACTGATATTTTCTAATTTTCCAGCTCCAGAGTATTTCTTAAGCCCAGTTCAGCATTCACAGCTAAGTTCTGGGTTTCTGGTAGCAATGTTTGCTGCATTTGTTCTGCCTGCTCCATATTTCTCCTAATTGAGTCAGCACTGGCTTCACCACATTTTATTGCTCTCATTTATTGCACCTACTACCTATCAAATTAATTGCTGTGTTTTGACAGACCCAATTTACTTTCTCATTATGGCTGCTATTACTATTGATGAAATGTGTTTGTCAGCTTCTCTGTGGGGGATCAGTTGGTATTTAAAAAGTCTACCCTGTTTCCAGCCTTCCCAAAAAGAGACCAAAAGGCTGTCACTGCCCTTAGGGCCTTATTATCCATGTAGGTTAAGCACAAGGAAGCCAAGGGGGAAAAGGAGATTAAAAAAGTGTCTGGCCCAGGTCTCCAAGCAGAAACAGCTTCTCCCAAAGACAGAACTGCATGTTTTGTGGGAATAGCCATGCCCAATAGGCAGGTAGATATCCTGACAGGATTCTCCTCCGGAATGACCCACCACTGAGGGCCCCAGTGCTCCTGGGGCTCTGTCCCATTGCACAAGGTGTGACAGGACACAAAAGTCCAGAGATGCCAAATGACATGGCCCAGGGAAGCACAGCTGGGCATCAGCAGTGTGCTGGAAGCCATCTGGAGCTTTCAGCAGTGGTAGGGGCTGCAGTGGGTTTGTACTAGTGCAGTCAGTGCCAGTCCTCATCTGTCCTTCAGGTAAATGCAGCTGATGGTCCATCCCCATTCCACTCTGCACTCTAGGCTGGATAGGCACAGAAATACAAGCTCCTTCATCTGCTGCCATCATCTTCTTGATCATTTTTTTTCCTTTGTCTCATTGTTTTGCTCTCAGGGACAGATTTCTCTTAAATTCATCTGTATATTTGCATCCATCTTTAAGGTAATTCCATGTCTGTGTTCCCCTGGGTGCTGTAGAAACCTGTGTCCCCTCCTCAGCCTGTGTGATTGTGGTAGTGAGAGCATTTGGCTCCATCCTTCCTTCCTGTAGGAGCAGTTTCAGTGCAGTCATTCTGTATGTGTGACACTAATGTTTATTTATTATATATGCTTTTTATTACTATTTCTATATGTGATTCTTTGGCATTTCGGCAGCTTTTAGGGAGGGGGGGTGAAAAATGCCAATAGCATTTTAGCAAGAATTGGCGCTCTGCCCCATATTTGCAGAGGGAATAGCTACAGATTTTGGGAAAAGCTGAGCTTTGTATTTGAGTATAATATTTAGTGGTTATGCAAGAAAAGGCTTGAGCCACCTCTGCTCCAGATGCTCCACCACTCCCTTGTGCTTCTGCCTCTGGTGCAGCACTGGGAGGGCTCTGGGCAGGCCAAATTTGGTTGCTCCATGTGACCACCCCACCTCCTCCAGGGCTTCATCAAAACATGGTCACTTGTCCAGCCACTCCCACAGACCCTTCTAGGAAGTGTTGGTCCAGTTAATTCTGTTAAATAACAAAGCAATACTAATGCAAACTCCATGATGAGCTGCTTACAGACACCTCAGTGGGAAGCCCTAGGATCCAGTGGTTAGGCAGGACACAGCCTCCAGCCAGGCTGGGAAGATCTGGGCTGGGAGACTGGGAAACAACCACACATCTGTAAATAGCTTTGGGAGCAGCTCCAGCACTCTGCAGACAGTGCCTGGCCTGGTTTGTTGCTCTGAGACAAATGGATGGGCCAGAGCCAGGATGTCGCCCGCTCTGAGTGAGGAAGGACTTGCAAAGATTCTCCAAAAATAGCCAGGAGAAGGCAGGCAGAGGTGGGTGGGGACTGATGTGGCACCAGGGCGGGGACAGTTGGTGCCACTGCCTCCTGCTGCTGCATTTCCATGGGGAGGAAGGGACTTGAGCAGCCTGCACGAGGGCAGATTATTGCATTGAATGGGGACTCAGTGGAGGAGTGAAGCAGTTGCCAGGGGTGGGGGTGTGTTTGTGCTCTGTAGGTTTTTCCCACACCATCCCTGTCCCGTGCTCCTGTGTTTGGGCGGGCAGTGTGGGCAGGCTCATTCCTTGCTGGACACAAAACACATGTGAATCTCCAGTGGCTGTGAACCCCACCACCCCCAGCTGCTGTGGGTGACAGCCATGTACTCTCCTAGGTAATTGCACAGACCAGGCTTTGCTCCCCTGTGGCTTAAAAAATGTAGGGGAAATAGTCTTATTTCTTACCAAGAGTTATTTCCTGGAGATTCCCATCCAGCCTCAGGTGTCATAGCATGAGCAGCTCCTGTGCAGACGTGGAGCTCTGCTACTGGATCTCTGCTGCTTCATGGGCAGCACCAGCTTTTTGGCTGGTGTTTGCCACCTTTAGGGTCCTCTCGCCCTGACAAGAGGTGTTTGGAGAGGCAGAGGCTGCTCAGAGTGGTGGGACAGCACTGAAGACACCCCTGAGAGGAGGAGGATCAGCAGGATGTGCCAGGCAGGGAGCCAAGCTGTGCTGAGCTTACACACAGAACAGAGCCTCTGCTGCTAAATGAGGTGATCAATCATGTGAAGAGGGGGATGACTGGCACTGAAAACAGGACTTGTTCCTCAGCCTTCCCTGCAGGAAAATGGTACGTAGGTTCAAGGTCAGGTTTATTGCACGGCTTTGCTGAAGTGGAGGGAGAAGGGAACATGATTTTTGATCATTTTCTCCAAAATCAGGTTAGACCTGTGTGTACTTTGTGTTGCTCCCAGACAGGAAATCCACCCAGAGCCCCCTACCCACCCCCCCCAAACACTGTGTGCTTCAGGCACACACAGCAGCACTGACACTCCACTGCTGAGCTGGTTTGTCCAGGCAGATTCTACTGAACACTCTGGGCACAGGTTCCCAGAGAGGCTGTGGCTGCTCCATCCAGAAGGTGTCCAAGGCCAGGTTGGATGGGACAGTGGAAGGTGTCCCTGCCCATGGCAGGGGGTGGAATGAGATGATCTTCAAGGTCTCCTTCCAACCCAAACCATTCAATGATTCTGTGATCAGCCAGACTGGTGTGAGCAAGGCCGGACACAAGGGAGACACAGTTGCTCAGAAATATCTCCTCCTTTGTGTTGTGGATATCTTTATGGTGGAGCAATGGGTGTTTTAGGTGAAGTTATCTGCCTGCAATCGGTTTCTGGTGTGGGTGGCACCTGGAGGTGTCCCCTTTTCTCCATCCACACAGTGACAGTCACAAGCTGTCTGGGGGTGGCTGGGCTGGGAGGAGCTGTTGTTCCTCATGGATGCCCTGGAGTGCAGTACAGCTCAAGCTCTCCTTCTATAGGAGAAAACATCAAAAGTTAATAGTAGGAGGAAAAGGCTGAAGTTATTGTAATATGTGCAATGCAAGTAAGTGACCTTGGCTGAGATTCTAGGCTGCTGCTCTCAAGTTTTGGGGACTGCTGTTTTGGGGACCAGACAAAGAACTAAAATCACACAGTTTTTGTGTAGGTCAAACTGGGTTCTGGTAGAAACACTTAGTTTTACTGCCATTTACAGTGGGGCTTTGGAGAAGCAGTTGTGGGATCAACCCACCACTCTGATCTTTATTAAAAAATCAGATAAAAGGAGAGCAAGCCAGAACTCTCCAAACACAAACTAGATAGTTTGGAAATGATGCTGCTGGTCTGCAAGACTTTCCCCTAGAACCAGATACCTCCTTGTGGAGTAGGGCATTCAGAGAAGTGGAGGGCTCAGATTTTGGGTGCACAGGCCAAGCAGGTGTCCAGGCACAAGCTGTGTGTCTGCAGGGCTTTGTGCTGGGATATTGCTGAGGTGTTTACATGCTACCAGCACAACCAGCTGGTTCCCCGTGGATATTGCTGACCCAGGTAGGAAGAAACACCTCCTCTGTGCCTACAATCTCTTTATTTCCTTGCCACCCAGAACACAAGGGAGCAGAGAAGCAGCCAGGGATCCAGAGCTGCCCGACGTGAGCGAAGATGAAGCCGCGTCCTGAGGCGGCGCCGCTGCCCTGCCCATCCTGGTGTCGTGTAGCACATCGCCCTCATCACCCAGCCCGGGGCCTGCACAGCAACAACACAACCAGATTAACCCACAGAAACGGAGCCAGAAAGCCAGGCAGGAGGGTCAGAGCAGCGCCCGGGAGCAGAGCGAGCCCTGGGGCAGCGTGGCCGCGTTCCTCGGGCGCGGTGTCGGCGGCTCCTCCGTGTGTGCCTTGCTCTCTGCTTGTGCTTCACCTCGGGCTCTCTTGGGGGTCTCGGCCGAGGAATGGAGGTTTGTTTGTCTCAAGGGTCCTTTTCCCCCAGAGACTTTCTCCTTGCGGTTTTGCATTCTCTACTTCAAGCATCGGGGAAAAAAAATGGCTTTGGAGCTAGGTTTAATATCAGAGGGGAACTGTTTTATTTAATGCACAGGCAAAGCACTTGTGAACGTCACGAGTCCTGCTCCTGGTGTGGAGTTGATGGCAAAATGTCTACGGAGTTAAATGAGGATGAGATCATGCTGTTGGAGTGAACACTGTCCCTCCCTATGCCTTTCCTTCTCTTTCTTCCCTTTTCCTCTTATCTCTCAGTTCTGCACAGTCTCATTCCTGCCCCAGCCATGGCCTCAGTCAGGGCAGTGCTGTAAAGCAGAGGAGTCACACGAGATTCCCTGTAAGTGCAACGAGCCTTGGAATGTCAGAGAGCTCTGGGGCATGGGGATGTGCTGCTGCACAGAACAGCTCAGTGCTCCAGGGACATCTGCCAGGGAATGCACCCAGTCCTGCACCCATGGACCATGTTCTCTAGCTGAAAAGCATGGCAGATTTGGACTTTATTTTATTTCATTTCCTTCTTTTCACTCATCTCTTATGTACCTGATGCTTTTAAAATTTAATTTTCTGGAAATGACCCAAACTGGGAGAGGTTCCTAGGATGGAAAATGTTGGTGTGGGGTTTTTAGAAACCTGCAGAGCACAAGTTCACAACTTCTTCGTTTGATTTTTTTAAAGGCTTTAATTTCTAATTTTGTTTTAAAATTCTGATTTTATGCATGTACTGATGCTGCTATTTTATCCATAGATTGCTTCTAAACTTGGTTTTAGAAGCTTCATCTCAACAGTTTGACAACCAGTAGGAGATTGCACTTAAAAAGGCAAATGCAAAAAGGCAAATACAGCCATTTCTATGGCTTTTGACTGTACAGACTGTGTGGATAATCAGGAATTTCACTCTTCCATTCAGAGAGTAAAAACCAGTGACATCCATCTGTCAAAATTTATGTCATTATTTTCCCTTGAGCCTTAGGGGGTCTGACCCTGCCCCTGAGAAGCCAGTGGGATTGGAATCTTATTTTATAGTACTTAAAGAAAGGACACAATTAAATTTGGTTCCTACATAATCATCTTAGTGTCTGTTTTTAGGTTAATCCTGAGGACTTGGGACTTTGTTCCCTCATTTTTTGTGCAGGGGGACACATGCACAAAGGTTGTTGGTAGTGACTGGTATATCCTGCTGTTCCTGTTCTGTTTGCTGCAATTGAATTTGATGGTTTCCAACATTCTATAGCTGGGCTTTGCTGCCAGTGCCTTCTGTCTGTCCCCAGCCTGTCACCTCCCCTCACTCATCCTCAGCCACCTCAGTGGGATGCCCAGCAGTCACCAGCCTGGGCTCTTCCTTGCATCTCACCTGTAAATATTGGCAAAATGGGAAATGACATTGCAGCCTCTCTGTTTAATGGAGACCTTTAATATTGAAAGCTGGAAATGGTGTTGGATCCTGTAAAAGTTACTGCTGTGGGCCTGAGCTCTGCACTGCTGCTTCCAGGTGCTAAATCCTGCCAGTCTGTGTCTGCACCAGCTGTGAGCTCAGCATCCTCTGAGGAACCAGGGGCATGCCCTGATCCTTCCCCCAGCCTGGGACACAGAACCTTCTGCTTGGATCCTGCTGCCTTGTAACGAAGATTTAATTACCCAGAGGTAGGGAGTTAAAAGTCTGAGAGCACAGGGGATTCTGCCAATGGGAAACATTGTCCAGGTGGCACTGCTGCCTGTGGAAGAGGCAGTCTCTGGATACAAACTGATCTGTGCTGTGGTGCCACCAGCTCCTGCTGCACACCAGGGGCCAAGCTGGGCAAACTGTCCTCCAGTTTGTGGAAAAAACTTGCTTTCTCCAACCAGTGTCCCCAGGACAGGGCTAGGGAGTATCCTTGGAAGAAGGACACATCTCAGGAACGTGCCCTACCCCAGGCAGGAACGGGAGTTCTGGTAACCCACATCCCTGTGGGACTTCTGAAGTCTAACCCAGTCTAAATCTACCTGGGTTGTGCTCAAAGAGCTCTAAGAGTTCAGACATGGGGTTAGTTATTGTATTTTTAATCTGTGGCAAGAATAATTTGCTAATTTAGGTAGTTTGGGTTATTTTAGTGATGCCCAAGGGGTGGGAGCTGGTGGGGCAAGGCTGCAGGAAGGCTGTTCTCAGCCTCAGTTAAGGCAACCAAACAAATCATAAGTTACAAATGAACTCCATATCATGTTCCTTTTGTGGCACGTAAATCATCACTTCAGTTTTGGAGAGGAATGGGTGCTTTTTATGAATATCTTAAAATCTACCTTAAAATATTTGCCCTTTCAGCTAAAAGAAATCCTCCTGGAGCTGTTCTCACAGGTCCAAGAACCAACCCTTCGAGTTGTACAGCTGAGCTCAAGCTCGTGTCACACCTTGTTTCTTCAGCAAATCTGCCAACAGTCTTTCCTTTATACTCCAGAAATCACCCCTATCTTGTCACAAACAGCAGCCTGAAAACTTGCATGAAATGAGATGAAAAATGTGCCCTGGCAGCAGGAGAGACGCTCAGATAGGCAAAAATAGGCTCTACTTCTCACTCAGCTGCAATGAAATCCTTGCTTGTTTATGTGCATGTCAGAGCAGCTCAGAGCAACACTGGTTCTGCTCTGAAGAAAGGAAGAGACTGAAGAGAGGCGATTTATTTGAGAATAAACATCCCTGGCAAGGTGACGCTTTCAGCTCTTGAGTAAAATCATTCTCTTTAGCTGGATGGGTAAATATTTGTCTGCTCCTCTCTGTGATGGAGGGGATGGGGTTCAGTGAGTGCTCTGCAGAGCAGCAAGCAGAGCTGGCATGGCATACACGTGCTTTGGGGTGTGCTCTGTTTTTCCCCTCCAAATCCTCACTTTTGCTATTCCTGGAGCAGTGGGATGCTCTGGCCTGAGTTAGCTGGGCTCAGAGTCACCAGGAGGGCTCCTCTTTACCCCAACACCATTGCATCTGGTCAAGTTTTCCAGACTCTTCCAGCTTGATTTCCTTGAAAGAAATTTCTCACCTGGGAGAATAGCACGTATCTTTGATCTCCAAGAGGTGGATTTCTTTGTCTTGCTCAATTAATGGCCCTAGGCCTTTGGTTTTGGGGGGTAGTGCTAAGTAAAAATCCTGGTCAAGTGTCTTCTGTCCTGGACTAGGAATGCACAGTCCACGTCTTTAACCGTTTGAGCAGGAATGTGCTGCTGTGAATGTCACACTTGCAAACAGAAGAGGTTTTCAGCATCAGGGCTGCTGGTGGGAAAGCTGACTTCAAGAAGGGCTGCTACCAGAGGGAGCCTGCCAGAGGATACTGGAGCTGCTCCATGCAAAACAAACACTGGATCAATAAAACAGCTTCCAGGTGGGATTTCATTCCTTATTTATTGCCAGACTTGCAAGGAGGAGCTGCTGGGAGAAATTTCACGTTCCTTCAGCACAGCTCTGTCCTGAGGCCGTCAGCAGCGCTGCCATGGGGGGGTTTCTCTGTTTGTGGTGTGAGGCTGGGAGCTCGTTTGCTCTCCCCAGCTCAGTGCTTTCCCTCCTATCTTGCCCAAAAACCCCAGAAGCTTTGTCCCACCAGCCCAGGGGCTTTGTCCCAGCCCCTGAGAGGCTCTGACTTCCCCAGAGATGGGGATCTCAGTATTTCCCAAGGCAGTAGGGCTGTGCTAGAGGATGCCATTGAGAGCCTGAGCACCTCTGGTGTGCAGCAGGGAGACTGGAAAGCAGAGATAGGAGGGTTTGTGTGGAAATAAAACTTGGTTTAGGTGCCAAACTTCTCTGCTTTAGCAGGGTACATTTGCAGAGGAGTTTGCTGAGCAAAGCAGTGCAAGGCATTCCTTTCTGGCCCAGATCCTCCTACACAAGTCCATGCTCAGCTCGAGTCCCTCCCAGGCTGAATTAACCTGGATTATGCTGTGACCCTGTTGCTCTGAATGCAGCCTTCCATGGGATGAGGGAAGGAAAACAGCTCATCAGTCACTGCCTTGCTCCTTCCCTTCCTGAAGAAAAGCCATGTATGCTCAGAGCTGCTGCTGGCAGAGCCCAGACCCTCCGTCGGTATCCACAAGCCATCAAAGTGCTCCCAAAAAATGGTGTAAATTCAAGAAAACGTGAATTGCAACTCTTGCGGGTACAATGCAGATCCTCTGTGCCGTAATTTCGCTGCTCTTTCTGATTTCTAGGCCTGTTCTGTTGGTATTTCAGTCTCTTGTTGCACTTGATGTTGAACCTCTGCCCCTGTATGTGCTCTGCTATGATTCCAGCATGATGTAAATGCACTCAGTACTGTGACAGCACGTGGCTGTTGCACTGTAAATATGTACCATGAAGAGAGAGGCTATTTTTTGCATGCTTTTGTACTGTAGAACTGACAAGAAAATGACAATAAATTCCACAGAGATGACCCTGGGTGTAAGTGCAATTCCTAAAGCAGCACTGGCTGCTGGCTCTTGGGTGTTCTCTGCTGCTCTGCCCCTCTCTGTGCGTGTAGCTTGGAGGGATTCCTTTCATGGCCCTTTCCATGCTGGGCTTTTCCTGGTTGAAGAAGCTCAGGGGTCTGTCATGCTCAGGTGACACATTCCCAGCTTTTCCAGCCTCTTGCTGCAATGGGACTGGTAAAATGGTCTCGCCTTCATTCCATTTGCTTCCAAAGAAGAGTGCAATTTCCTTTGCGGAGAGGCTGAGGCTGGCCTGGGCTGGAGCTCGCTCTGCACAGTTGTGGAAACAATGCCAGCTCCAATTTAAAAGCCAGCCCTAACTCTAGTTCCAGGCCCTTCCCAAATGCTCAGCCCTAAACCAAATCCCATGTTTAGCCCTAACCCCAAAGCCAGCCCCAGCGAGGTGCTTGGGAGGGAGGTGGGAGCGGTGCTGCTCGTTCCACAAGCCCTTGGTGCCCTCCTTGTGGCCCCTGCCCCTGGCAGGTGCCTGCCCTGGACCTCCAGATCAGAGTGGCACAGAGAGCACCCACCCCTGGCCCAGCACAGGTAAGTGGGACAGAGAACAGCGGGGGCTGTGAGTGCAACAGGAGTGCCAGGCCCCCCAAATTGGAGGAGGATGGAGAGGATGCAGTCCCCCCAAAATAGAAGGGGGACAGAGCCCACGCCGACCCCCCC
>JAHLSL010000264.1:3959232-3975077 GCA_025920805.1 Petroica traversi
TCCCTTGCAAATACTCTGGAGTCATTTGCTCAGACCTTTCAGACGCTCATTACAAATTTGCTTCCAGCACGTATGGCAATTATTCCAGCTAGCTGAAGATTTCATAATGCAAAATCTTTTGGTTTCTGACACACAAAGAAAAGGCCAACCACTAAACTACAGATGCAAAGCTTGAACTCTATAAAACTGATTCCCGAAATGTAGATTAGTTTCAAGTGATACTAGCAAAGAACCTCACAATTGCTGTCTTTATTGTTATTTTTACCCTCTGAACCACAATCAGAATACAGGCTATATGTTGTACAATCCAGATATATTGTGCACCAGAAGAGATGGACCTTATTCTGCTTTCCAGATACATACCCTGTTTTAAAAGCAGTAATGTTCTGTACTCCACCATTTGTGTCTGCCTGCTGGCAACACTGCCTGCAGCTGATCCAGATGACCATAAACCCAACCTATGGAAGTTTCCCAGTTCTTGGAGCAACTTTTGTAAACATTCCCCTGGGTACAGACTGAGAAAAGAGACTCAGTGGTCTGATCCAAGAGAGAATTGGCCTGGTGGGTGGGGTTACATGTGTGTCTATGGCTTCTGACAATGAAGAGGTTGAAGTTCTGCAAGTGTTTTCTGGAGTGAGAAGTATTGTAAGAAAAAAAAAAGTTAGAAGCAGATGGAGCAAAAAATTTCCCAACCTTTACTATGTAAACACACTCGACAGGCTTCAGGCGACTTTTACCTTGGACTCTGTTTTTGTCAGATCAATGACAAGTCAAGTTAACAGTGATGTTTAATTCTATCAATACGTGACCAATTGTGTTAGATTGTTTGGCCATTGATTTCACTTAGTGTTCAGCTGAGCTCTGAAAGGAACTGCTTTCCCCTGCATTACCACACACGGTGACAAATGCCCAGCGCTGACTTTCAGTATGGCATACACAGGAGCTCTGACCACTTAAATGCTGAGGGAATACAGCAGGACAGTAACATAAATGTTATTCTTTATTTATTTTCTAAATTGTCGGGCCATGTCATGCAATTCTATTTAGGTTTGAAAGAGGTTGTTTACAGAAACAGCTGAGTAGACCATAAGACCGATGACCATTTGTCCAAACGAAAATGATAAGGCAAACCTCGAAAGCTGCATAGTGAAGGAAAAAAAAAATGGAAAAGCCTAATTTCTTTCATATTTACTGTGGCTGGGCCTGAAATGCCTGACTCAGTTTCCAGAAACATTCGCTAAGGCAAATGCACATCCCACATGAGAGTTTTGAACAGCAGTTTTCTAACAACAGTGGTTTTCAGTATATCAGGTTTGCAATGAAATTTCTCTGCCCCAAATTTCTAGCAGAGATTTATAGAGGGTTCATACATCCACCACAACAGATCCAGCTGTCAGACTGTGGTTTAAAGAAGAAATTCAGGATTGGCTATCGTTGCTCCTGACAATGAATAAGTTATTTATAAAATACTTACTAAAGTAAATTTGTTTGCAAAAAATAATAAAATCACTAAAAATGATAAACCCCTCATATTTTGAAGTGTTATTCTTCTTCTTGTAATTCTCTGAATCTACAGAGATTTCAAATGACAAATAACCCAGAAATCCATATGTTTTTACTAGCAATAGGGTAAACTACTACATATAAAGTAAAACAATTCTTAAGTTATTTTGATATATCCTTATTATTTAAAGCAAATGACATAACAGAAAAATAATACTCCACATTATTAAAATTTATGCTTCTTGAAGAAATATTGCTTCTTTCAAGAAAAAATGATGTTGCCTTCAGGTACCCAGTTTATAATTTCATGGCAATCTACCCAAACCTGCTCTTATGATCAGCACACTTGTAAGAGGGAGCAGTGTAAGAGAAAGTCTCAATCTTCATAGGAACATACTGACAATGTTTAATTTTAAACTATCCCATCTGCATCTCTGTCCTGAGTCATCTTAGTGACTAACAAAACTGTTTTAAACTCTTAAAGCCGAAAACTTATGTTTTTATTTAACTATTTTTCTTTTTTCATGTAGAGATAAAATAAATTAAATGGCTTTTGTAACTTTCACATGCCCATTCACCATCTTCAGAGGTATTTCTGGTACACAAATGGTGGGCGTGCTGAGGCTCCATGAGGAGCTCACAGGACTTTGCACAGGGACTTTGGCCAGGCAGGGTGCTGGGTTGAGGGCTGCTCTGTAACTGCTAACAGTGCCTTGATGGTATTCTGCTTAGGGAATTCTGGCAAGTGTGTGATATACAAATCCATTAATTGTTCTCTTGATTTACAGCTTTGCATGCGCATGGCACATCTTAGAGCTGCCACCAACACTGTCAAAACAGATGTTCCCAAAGACCAGCAGTTAGGCTGGAAATCTTGGAGAGATAAGAAATCCCACAGTTTATATGAAAATACTAAGTGATCAGTTCTTTTATTTATTTTATTTTATTTAGTTACTGATTTCTGTATCTCTCCCCAAAAATAGAAACATACTGTAATATTTCTTATGATTTTTTTTCTGAATCTGAGTAATGTTGTTACACAGCAAAAACAAAATGGAACAAAATCCCAGACAGGATCTGCAATAATGTGACTCATGTAACTCTGAGTAGTCTATCTTGCTCTGTCCAAAACTATGCCTCAGAACATTTATATGGCATTTACTGGCCACCTTGAGGAAGAAATATTTGCCTGGATAACAGTAACTGTGTCCAAAAAATCAACACAACAGAAATTCTTTTGGGTTTTGGGCTTTTTTTACTTTTTAAAAGTGCAGAACAAACCAAAAACATTTTTTCCAATCACCTATTATTTGCTGCAATCCTGCTCCAAATAAGATTATGACACTCTAAAAACTGAAGCTGAAGAAAAAGTAGATTTATAAACCACAGAATTCACAAAGAGAGGTTTTTCACTTATTTTAGAAACCCAGGATCAATCCCACAGAACATGCATGCACTTAAAACACAGTGTAGCTGCCTTAATTGAAAAACAAAATACAAATACATATGATTCCAAAAGAAATCTGCTCTCTCACTGATCTGCATGCTATTGTTAATGGCAGAAGAAATAGCTCTCCAACCTTACCCTCCAATGAGCTGGCAGCTTTCATTTGTTTCAACCCTGTTTAACAAGTTTCTGATCTAACAATGTCTGTTTCTAAATGTAAAAGGGAGGAAAAGTGCACTTATTCACATCCATTGCACCACTGCCATGAGAGAGAGATATAGTGGAGAGTTTGAGTGTGTTTCCCATCCTCTCCCTCCTTCTGAACCACACTCTATTTAAGGAGGCTGGAGGACAGCAGCTACCGTCCACTCTTAATTAAGATGGTCAAGAGGTGTGTGTGTATTAAAATAGCAGAGTCAGTGGGCTGTTTTGAACAGCTTCCTAAAGCCTTTAGCCCTTGTGCGCCTTTACAGCATTCAACTTATCAATTTACTTGCAAATGGCTCCCTGAAGTATTAACCCGGGTTAATTATTCGTCAAATATGATTATGCAGTGGTAATGTAAAAAATCGGAAATGCAGGATGGAATTTTTCACTCCAGCAGTTTGGCAATTGTGGCAGCTGGTGGAGAAGCCGGAGTAATTACCAGCCTATTCCAGCTGGTGGATCAGCACTCTGGTTCAGGGCAGGTGGGGGGAAGAAAAAAGCAATAAAGAACCAGAGGAGTGGGAATATGAGCCGTGCCAATCGACGTGGGGAAAATTTCACAGCTGCTGGTGGTGATAAATGAGAAACTGTGGCCCTACTTCTAATCAATACATGTAAATGCTACTCATTACAGCTTTTATACACACTTCTCAATTAGCCTTTCCTCCCACTGGTAACAAGGAATGTCATGCTTTCTGGACTGTGAAAGTGGTTCAGCAGTAAGTTCACCTGCATTGGTGAGACGCAGGAACAACACTCACAGCTCAGCCTGGCAGCAGGTGGTAGAAGTGGAAGTCTAAATTCCTCCTGTAATGTGAATTAAATGAAATCCCAAGTGCTGTCATTTAATTAAATGGGTTTTTAAAATACCATTTCCTCTTTCTTGCAGCTAGAATAATCTGTTCCCAGACATATGCACTCTCTTGCCTACACCCAAGTCCTTCAAATGTGGGGTGGGGAGACATCAGCTGAGATAAAGATTTGGACTTGTAAAACAAACTAAGTTCACTCTCTGAAAAACAGACAAATAAAAAGAAGTCCAACCTGCAACCTAATAAAGAAATATCCTTTTATTCAGAGTTGAAAGTTTTTCTGTTTCATTTTCTCTCTGGCAAAGTAAGTTTTTTACCCCATTCCCCTATGCTGTTTGTAAAAGGAATCTAAATGGGATGACCCCATGCAGCAACACCTCCTTTCTAGGCAGGGTTAAAAATTGTCACTACCCACTATTTTCTGGGAGTTCAGTGCAACAGAAGCACATTCACTCCACAGGCTCACCACAGCCATCTCCTGCCGTTTCTAGTGCCAAGCTGAATAACCCCCAAAGATCACCTTGTATCTATATTGACTATCTCCTGACACAAGACAGTAAAGGATTCAACTCTAAATGGAAATTCATCATTATATCCCATCCCAGTATATAGCTTTCATCATAAGCCTTAGACTTTCTGAGGACTCACAAAGTCTGCTTCTTTATTAATCCTAGAAGTTAATAGTCACAATAACAAAAAAGGAGCCAACACATCTGATAATTTTTTACAAGGTCCTCTGCTTAGTGCCCTCATGTAGCCTTAACACTCACTTTGCTTGACTGAGACTTTAGGTATTCAATGCTTTTCTAAAGGTCTTGCTGTGGGAGTCAAATGAATACAGATTGTTTTTCTCTCTTTCCCATTCTTCATCCACACCAAAAAAAAAAAAAAAAGTCTTCCTCTCATGGTTTTCAAGAATAGAAACATGAATATAAGGTCCATGAAGCCTCAAAACCCAGCCAATACACCAAAAAGTGGGAAAATACTGTTTAAAAAAATCAAAACTCTATGATTTTTATATCCGTTATTTCGAGAGCTGATGTTTCTAGTTACAGTGATCAGCTGTAAGCATCCTGCTCATGAGAAACAATACAGTTTTTTCGGAATATTTTCTTAAGGTCACTATGTATTTCTAAAAACGTGGCCACACATTTTCTAGTTCAACTTCAAGAGCAAAATTCCCCAATTTCACCACCAAAGGCCTGATTCATTTATCATCATGAACTAGACTGGTCATGCACAACCAAGAGCAGCATCTGATCCTACAATTTAACTCATACATGCAACCTTTCCACTTGAAAAAACTACCACTGCACTTTGGAGAAACAATGTGCAAAAAAGGCCACAGGACAGGATTTTTGGTAGGTTCTTAGAAGTCAGTTAATATTTCCACTTTACAGAGAAGTCAGAGGTGAAAATAGAATTTTCTAAGCATCATTAAATAAGAAGAATCCTTAATTTTAATCAATTTTGATACATTTGATTTGTAGATTTTTTTTTCTGAGGGTCACAGACAGACAGCATATCATGATGTTTAGAGCTTACATACTAAGGCTGCCTATGCATTCAATCAGAGATGGCTGAGAGCTTTCTTGCCTTGCTTTTGAGTACAACGTACTGTATAAACACCATGCAGCTATGTAAAGCTGAGGTATTTCCAACCAAACAGTGAAAAATTATGATAAGAGGTATACCACAAAATACAGTCTGGTGTGCTTCTTCTAGTATGAGAGATGTGCTTGATTGAACCAACATGTGATAGGTGGGGTGTATATGTGATACTAACTGCATTTTAAAATGCACTCTGCATTCTAATTTCTTTAATAATAACTGACTCAACTGGCCTATTTAAATTTAGTATAAATTTTTCTCCTTTGCTGATGAGTGAGTATGGCCAAATAAAGCATAACCCTCAAGCAAAGGGTTAATTCAGCCCTTAGCACTAGTTCAGCTACAGAGACTTTTCAAAGCTGTACTAGAAGTGGGACATGAACAATCCCACACTCAGGCAAGCCCTGAGGCAACTCGCTATTAGGAGGCAGTAGTTCCCTGGCAAGAGGTCAGTGGCTGTAATAAGGACAGTTTCTCAAAGCAGGGAATCCCAATAAGCCATCCGTGTCAAATTGTTATCTAGAGAAGATGCTGGCTACTCTGGAGCTCTATAAAACAGTAGCCTCAGTTAATGCTGAACCATTCTCCTACTCCACCCATTGCTGTTTTCTGAGAGATCATTATGTTTAGTGTGACATTTTTTACAAGGTGAAAACACTAATTATTTGTGGCAAAACTTAATCCAAGCCCAGATACTCACATTAGCAGCTTCCTCCCTTTAGAAACACATACTTTAACTAAGATACAGCCTTTCAAAGTGTTTGGACTGATGAGGATCCACCATATCTCCTGTCCATTGAATGCATCAATATTGAATTATTAGTATTCTATCTTAACACAACATATTTCTGATACACATGCATTTAATGAAATTCTATATATATTTGGTGCAAAATTATTTTTAAAACACACTGTTACTGATACTCTGGTTTACATATAGTCAACCATCTTTTTACCATGTGATCATACTTATAATTACATATCATCTTAGCTGTTTCCCTATGCATATTATCATGGACCTACATCCACTTTTGTTCTATAAACAATGCTTATATTATTTATTAAGTCTACATATACGTGTATTCTTTTTACATGTTGACATGGTCCATAATGATAGAAAAATGAGTGAGGAATAAGAGGTGTCAGTACAAATAGAAACAAAAAGATGTTTTGCATAATGTTTTACATGTTTTTAAATACAGTTTTCTTCTAAATATACTAAATATACTTTGTTATACTGACAATATTGTGGCTCTTTTTATTGAACACTTACCCATATATTCGCTACATGAATAGGAGAACCCCAGCACACGTAATACTTCCTAGTGAGCCCCTTCTGTAACTGTCCTAAACCTACAACATCCTGGATTTGTCTTTCTGCCTGCTACGCAGTACTTCTTGTCACTACAAGCCACCGAGGTATATGCTGCTACACTGTCAGTTACATTGTTTCAACTCTTCTACTTTAAAGGCCCAGGATTTGCCCTCATTTCAACTTCCATGTTAAAAAGAGAAAAAAAAATTCTAAAAGTTCATCAAAATGGAATCTTGCATCTTAAAATAATTGTGTCACATCTTAAAATAATTGTATCACATCTTATAGCTTTTCATTAACTCATATATTTAGATTGTAAGCTCTAAAAAGAAATGTATCATGAGATTTTCTCATTATGTTACCCATATCTGATGCTATTTCCCTTATGTACTGATAAAACTTCCCATTTCAACTGCACTCCAATCAGTCTCATAAATAGTTAGGGGCGAAACCAGGGAAAGAACTTAAATGGCAGCTACTTGCAACTTGGCTGCCTTTACTTGTTTGCCTTGCACACTTAGCACTCCATTTCTGAGGTTTGCTTCCTTCAGAATCAGGGCTTTGTACTTAAGGGTGACCTGTTTCCCACTGGAATTTCCAAACTTTTCATTCTGCCTTCAGCAAATACCTACAGACTATTATATACTCTCAATTCCAAGAAAGCCTCCTGTTTATAAGTGCTGAAGGTGTTGAATACTTTCAGTTTCACTCAGCTGAAGGAGGGTGGATAAAATCATTCTTACAAATTACTCAGAGAAGGCCTCTGAGTGTACTTTAATGGTATATTTTTGTTAGTCTTTGAGCCTACCCGGATATGCTCATAACCAAGATGGAAGAGATGGAAGCACCACAGATTTGTCCCCATAAACTCATCACAATTCAGACATCAGCATTGCCTCTGATTTGGGACACACTTCCAGGTTCATCAGCTATGTTAGAATTACTAGACCACACTTGGTTCTAGGTCTTGCTCCTCTCAAAGGTTTGAGTGATGAGGAACACCAGTGTGCTCTGGACCTATTCTACTATTCTGTTCAACACAAATGCCACATCTGGAAATGGAAAATCCAAGCTTTTCTGTCCTGTTCAGTGGATTTGTTTTTCTAACAAAAAATATTTAAAAAAACAAAAGTCCTGCTTTCACTGCTTTCAGGACTGCTAACCCATGCTGGAAGAATAAATACTCCCGTACAAATTAAAGCAAGACTTTTCCACTGTTTTTGAAGGTACCACAGTTGGTTACAACTTGGTGGTACTTACAAAGCTACACATACACAAACCCAACCTAACAAAACAAAAGTTATTCTAGTTTTGTTGCCTGTGTTTGACAGACATAACTGTTCTGTGGTTTCACATGTCTTAAAGACAGAACTTGAGAACTTTCCCTTAATTTTCCAATTATTTTCTTGAGTTGTCACCTTTCTGTTCTTCCCCTGTTAGCAATCCTTATATTTCCTAAATTTCCTGGGAAACTTCCCTTGTTATATGCTTCCTGCTCTTGAATAAAATATTGCTGGACCTTCACAAAGCAATAAATCCTTGAGTTTTCTCAAGTTATTCTGAAATATGGACATGAATCATTCTGCCCCAAGGTAAGTTTAAACACAATGTCTATTTTTCCCAGATATCTAAGATACTGCATTTATTATGCCTGAAACTATTTTATTTTAGAACTTCTCCAAAGGCTGAATTCTAGCTTGCATGAACACTGATTGCAGCAAGATAGCAGACGTGAAGACACGGTGCATGCTGGCTTTTGCACAAGCTGTTAATGAGCTGTACCAAAATGGTAGCTGTCATTTTGCATTGGATCAGGGTGATCTGTACAATGTTAGGAAATTAAAAGCTCCCAGTGGCAATGGATCCTGTTTCAGTCATTAGCTACTAGGGAGTGACAGAGACCATTCAGAGGACCAGCCCCCTGTGAGGTTCTTTGGTCCTCAGGGGATTCTCTGCTAATGCTGTTTTATGCCCCACTTCTTTGTGATGCAGAGTGAGCACAAATGAATTACTATTTAATTTATTTATTTAGGTGCAGCTAACATTGCAGGGGAAACAAAAACATCAAGGGGAGGAAAACCCCACAGACAATGGATGCATTAATCTAACAATCAACATGGCCACACAAATTATTTGGTGGAGGCCTATAGAGTACCTATGTAGATGTGTGTGCAGTAGATATATTATAATATAATGAATACCAAATATGTATTTCCCAGTCCTTTACTATTTTCCTGTGAAGCAGGTCTACTGAGACTGAATTAGAAAACAAAAACTTCATTAAGTCTTATTTCAGTATAAGACATAGGAGAGAAATATTTCTATCCAACTATCTATCTATATTTTAATAGAGTCTGAGAATATTTGCTTCAATCTTTGTGTTTCAAAAGAGAACGAATCAGGCAGAAGGACAGAAGGTTACAGATTAGTCCTGGTCATTGCTCAAAGAGTGTGGGTTATAAATAATATAGGAGAAAAGGGTGAAGGACACTAAAATATAACTTGAGACCCACAATGGAATAATCAAAGCAATGAATCTAATTTCAGCTTAAAAATACTAAGCAACTTCAGATTGAATGACTCTGCGCTGTTCTCTTCTGAAATATTGGAACTGATACACTAACACACATATTTAACAAGTTCCCGGAGAAAAAACTTAAATTTCTTGCTTTTTAATGCATCACAGTTGATGGGAATATTGGTGCACATGCATCTGTATATATGTATACATGTATGCATATATACTTAGTCTATATGTATTCTTTGGAAGTTTCATGATAAGCAGAAAACAGTAAATTATGTTGCTATCTACTGTAAAATAAACGACAGCCAGCCTAAACATACCTGTTTTGGGTGTGTATATGTTTATATGCATATATGGCATACATACACCTGCACATATATTACATATTTACACATTACATATGTGTATATATGCAAATATATGTGTAAAGATATAAATATTACGTATATACACACCCACACACATGCACAAATTGTTGTCATTGTTAGAGAACTGGTTTTAAAGTGTAAAAACTGGAGCTAATCCTGCACACATGCCTCACGACAGTGACAGATCTGACACAGTTGTAAGACGAGGCATATTAGCTGAAATGCTGCAAGGTGCTGAAAGGCAAATATCTTCAATGCACAACCCTTTTCCTTGGTGGTGAGAGGGCTCTGCACTGCTAGAGAAGCAGACACTCTCTGGCAGGATCACCTTTGCAAGGGTCTTTTCCAAAATTGGCTTTTAGCCAGATAACTCAATGTCAAAACGAGGCAAGGAAGAAGTGAATCACTCAGTAAACACCTTTTAAATTATGAAAAGTTCTGAAAGACAATTTTCTTCAGCCTCTTAGTTCAGATGTTTCCAGGCATGTCCCCTGTATGTGTCTCAGTAATGGAAAAGTCCACTGTTCCATCGGAAGCAGGATCAGTCCATCTGTTTATGTATTGGCTTTCCTAAAGATGACCACAGACTACAGGAAATGAAATTATGAAATTAACAGACAACCCTGTGGCTAAGGTGATTTTCCTTCTTCATACATCTCATGAAAATATGTTTAATGTTTTATGTGCCCAAGCAGTGTGAAGAGCTACAATCTCACTCAGATCACTACATCAAAAGAAAAATGAGATTGTAGCCAAGAATATGGAAATAAGGACTTACTAACATTATCTCAGACTTAGGGGTGTTGTCTAATAACCTTGAAGTGATCAAAGCTGGGATTTTAATGTCCTAACACAAAAAAAAACCCAACTAAAATAGACAAAGGTAGTTGAGGTGAAGTCACACAGCCCAGCCATGGCTCTCAAAAGGGCCTGCAGTGAGACTGGGACTTCTTACACACGCAGGTCAAGTGAGAAGGCAGCAGAGATACTCTGAGCAGACAGTCACCAACAGATGGGTAAGATATATTTTTCTATTGGATTTTGAAATTATTTATTCCCCAGAGTAGTTCCTGAACTGAAGGAAGAAATCATTTCTTCAGGGGTGCCCTGGGAGCAGGGATAGGGCAGAGAGAAGGGGCAGAGCTTAGAGCTATGTGGGCATGGCTAGGCTAGTATTCCATAGCACTGATTGCTTCAGGAGCGAGGGAATGTAAGTGCATCCCAGAAGAGCACCATTTTTGTTTCCCTCTCTTCAACGGAGAGGTTGCTGGGACCAGTTACATGGACCCTGCCTTCTCTTGCCACTGCCTATCCCTTCTTATCCCTTGGGACAGTGTGGCTCTTGGCAGAGAGCACAGCTGAGCGCAGTGGAGAGGAGCGTAGGGGTCAAAAGTGATGGCGCTGTAGGGAACCAAGCCCCAATGGAGTGGAGTAGTCAACAGCAGGAACGCCAGTGCTGGAAGTAGCCATGGGGAACAAAGTGGTAGCATGGCATAACACTGACAATCTAGCTTTTGGGAGTTTATCCATCATTGTTTTCCATTGTCTCAGGCTTAGGGCCAGGGAGAACAATGTGGGGAGTGCCTGCAATCTTGTCTTTGTTGCAGTGGCCACACAGAACTAAGCTGAGGTGGAGAACATATTTTTTTGTGTAAAGTATCTTAAATTTTTATATATTCTCATTATTAATTTTGCTGCTATTACTGTGTATTTATTTTTCTGTTGCTTTTGGCTTCCAGCAACTTGTTATCTCAACCCATGTCCCTCTCCAAACTTGCTCTTTAGACACAGCACTATTTTGCAAAAGTCTAGATCCAGAATAATGGGTGAGCAGTGGCAATTGGCCTGTTCAGTTTTGGTACACCTCAGATGAGTCTCACAAGTTGCACTCCTCCAGTAATTTAGCTGCCAGTGACGAACAAGGCTGAGTGTGAAACAAGAGATTTCTTAATAATTATAGAAGAGTCAAATTTGGAGGCTTTTAGAGAACATCACCCTGCCAGATTTTGTTCCAGTATATGTGAGACAAAGCATAAATAAGCTAACAATGCTGGGCAATAAGTATTTCCCTACTGTTAGTTCAGGAAGTGGTTGAGTCATCATTTTGCAGGCAAAACCCTCAGAAATCATAGAACACAAAAATTTTAGTCTGAAGTTTAAAAACTTAAGACTGGAGCTTAATAAAATAATATATTTCTGCATACACTCAGAAAATATGAGACAAGCCTAGCTATATGGGTTCCTTCCAGTTCCAATGACATAGAAAACGTTTCAGGACATATCTCAGGTAAATTTTCTTCTCAGATCAAAAACAAGGGTACCTCTACACCCATTATTATAACAAGAAGAATTGTATACCTAAGTTGCAATTTCTAATTGCATGCCATAGTAGTTAACAGGAGGCTCATTTCATAGATGCACTCACATTCACAATTTAAAACAAAGCCTGAAAGAGAAAATTGTCAGATTTCTGTCTTTGACAAATGTGAAATTGTACAAATGTCAGTACATGTAACTAAATAAAATAGAGAGGAAAAAAGCTCAAAATAAAGGTCAGTGAAAGCTGAAAGTCTCCATCCTAGACATAATACAGTATAGAAAGTTATTACCAGGCCTTCCAGGCCTTGCGCAACTTTGCCCCCTTCTACATCTCATCTCTAGTTGCTCATGACCTCTGCTTTTCCAGTTCAACTTACCTTTCAACTATCTAAGATGTTTATATAACCCCCATTACTATGGTACTGGAAAAAAATCTTGCAATCTTTTAATGTTTTTATCACTGTGAGACAGGGCCAAGCTATTATCCCTACTTTATACAGAGGGAACCTGGGTGAAGAAAAGGTAAGGTACATTTTTTAGGTGCTTAGAGTCTAGCATTAAGTTAAGGTGCTTGGAAATTCTTAGGAGAGAGTCCATTTAAACACATCAAACTGCCTTAATTTATGTCCCTCCTCTTTTATTTGATCCTCCTCAACTATTTAGAGTCCCTTGTTCTATAGCCATTTTCAAAACTGACTTTCATAGACAGTGCCTATAAGAGTGGAAATGAAGGCAAGATAATCTTTAAAGTTCTATGGACAGGATATTTAAAGGTATTTAAATAGCTAGCTCTCATACTTGAATAACTTACACCTAAGGCGCTCCCAAAATAACCATCTGAGATATTGGCACGTCCCAAAGGGCAGTGTTTTAATACCTGTAAAATTTGGCCTGTACCCAGTGCTGACACAAGTAGTATGAAAAGTGAGAAGAAGCTGGAGCTTGAACCATCCATTCTTGAATCCTACAAAAACACCTTCTTTGTGGTACCATCCTTTTTGCCTCTTATCTGACACAAATTTGCTTCTCTTCACCAAAGCAACTCCCAGAATCTGGGAGGTCACATATTCATTCCTCTGTCAAACCCACTATATATACTAATTTCTGGTTAGCTAACTGCTATTGTCTCTGGAACTTCACTTGGTATTCAAGTGAAATCATTATTTTTTTCCAATAGTAAAAGTTGGAGGATGTATGCTAATTACTAACTTATATCTTGTCTATGTAAAGAATTTGCTATTTTACCTTAGATAATATGTCTTCCTCCCTAGTTGAGCCTGCTTGGTCCAAGTTCTGAACCAGGTCTCTCAACTCTGATGTACTCCCAAGGAAGTGCCAAAAATCCCCCAAAATAAGCTCTCTTGTTCTGTTATAATTTCAGTATCATAACCAGGATTCAAAGATTATCTAAAAGTGAGCCAATTCCACATCCTCTAATTGAGGCTATGCAGATTTACAGACCTGAGAAAGATGTCAGTGCATTGCTTTATTCTCTTTTTAGATTAAAGATTTGCTGTATGTCTAGAAGAGGTTAAGGTCTTTCACTTTTTAATATTTATTAGAAGTTCAGACCTGCTATTCACTGAGAAAAACACTAATAGGAGGCCAAATGCTCCTAACAACACAGTAGTTTTAGTAGTAAGTATTGAAAGTCAAGAAAGAAACCTAGGCCCTTCTTCAGTGCTTACCACAGTATTTTCAAATGTAAAAGCACAGAATTTTATGTGTAGATTTTCCATTACTTTCTTAACACAGGGAAGAAAGGATGCTTTTCTTTCTAATGACAGAGCAAGGAAATGTGATAAGCAAAGTTGCCCTCATATTTACACTGTCAACTAAAATCCCTTTCAACTTTTAACTAAACATGATATTTTTCAGCCCCTGTCCTGAGCAACTTTCTAAAATCGTAAGCTACTGCACATAAAGAGTGTTGCAGATGTAAATCAGACAAGAAGAATGTACAGCCTACATGAAAATGTATAACAATTGCACTTCATGGTGAAAAATTCAATCTCTGTAAAATACGATTGACACTGAAAATAAGAAACACTAAATTAAGATCCCACTTTATGCTTGCATGGCTTGCAAATTTTAAGGTAAAACATTCTGCACACAATTAATAAATTAATGAAATTTAGATTATATGAGGAGGCAGCAATAAAAGGAATACAAAAAGGTTGCTTTTAAGATGCTCCTAGAACACTGTCTCAAAACAATAATCAAAGTGCCTTCTGGTTAGCCTGTTAAAGATATCTAGTTCCCTAGAAAGGATTTAAATGAAATATTGCAGTTAATCTACTCTGTCTGAAAGTCCACATCATCCCCAATATATGGTGATGTTACGTCTGAATCACGGCTGATTAGGAAATGTAGCCTGCTACTTGGCTTACTTTTATAAAAAAGAAGCATGAAATACTAATACAGTATATTGTGTGTAGAGAGGTTTTATTAGAATAATCTCTCCGTAAAGATGCTTTAAGACTAACCCATCCACTGACCCATGAAGGGTAAATGCTAAATTCTTACAGTCAAGTACATTCCTTGCAACTCTTAGAAAAAGATGGATGAGCTGTGACTCCTCTTTAAATTACTGTTAGATGGATAAGTACTTACTATCACCTGGAAGATGATCACCATCACTAGAAATATCACCTCCTAGCTGTTAAAGATTACTGAATTCTGACAAAGGTGGTTTGTTTACATAGCCATAAAACTGCTGTAGTATTTCACTCTCTCTCTGTCTCCCTGTACATTTCTATAACACTGCTCTCATAAGAAGGTAAATTTCAGATGCTGCAAAGAGAACTAGAAAGTAGACTTTTATTAAACAATCTCATTTTTTTAAGAAGGCAACATAATCTAATAATACATTTACAAACCCCTAATATTAAATCAGAAAAGAATTTATTAAAGCAGCAACTGTGCACACTTTGCAGCAGGAGGCTTTTTGAAGACCCACTGAAGGCTAAACAATGAGTTTCCTTAAGATCATCCAGTGACAGTTCTTTAGCACATAGTATCGGGACTTGGTCCCAGCAGCACGTGACTAAATACCAGTAGGTATCACAGAAGACTGGTGAGAATTTTGATCTCAGGATCTAGCCCAGGGACTTGAACTCCATAAACTGAGAGTCCTCACAACACTTGGAGTTTCATTTGAAAAGTACATCACCTTCTTACCACCACCATTGCATCATAAGAGGCTCAGAATAGTGCAGATTAGAGTTGAATGAATGAACTTGATTAATATTTTCCAAGCTTGTGTGTTACTGCTCATGAGCTGTACTGTTCTGGCCCAGCACTGCCTTCAGTATTTGAGGCTCAGAACTGCACATGCTTCCTGGACCAATGACAACACCAGGTACAAAGGATCTTCCTCAGATGTGAGGGAAGTATCCCACACAAGACTTGTCTAAACAAAGGTATTCTTGCTTCAGAAGGTATCTGAAGCTAAGTCTATAATTTCCGTATGATTGGCATTGTGGAGTGCACTAGTTCTATGACTACCTCTCTTGCTGTCTTGAACACTAGTCATCTTCAGGGGTTTACAACCTCAAATTTCTAACTCCTGGGACCACTGTTTCAACATGCTGCCCAGACGTCATGGACCACATCTTTCTAGTGAGGTATCCTGCATCTCAAAAAATTGGAAAACAATGCTGGTTTGAATTGAGGGATGTGGAGGATGTTTGGTTGGTTGGTTGGTTGGTTGGTTGGTTGGTTGGTTGGTTGGTTGGTT
>JAHLSL010000264.1:3975087-4064020 GCA_025920805.1 Petroica traversi
GTTGGTTGGTTGGTTGGTTGGTTGGTTGGTTGGTTGGTTGGTTGGTTTTTTAAGGTTTTGAGATAGATTTAAACCATACAACTACAGTACTCAACCCTCAGCGTTAAAAGTTGATATACTATTAGAAATATAGGCCAAATCATGTTTCTACTGTAGTAGACAAAAAAATTATCAACTAATTTAATGACAGAGAGTTGTCTCTAATTGATGAGCACATGAACACAAGAACCAGAGTGAAAACCACAATTGTTTGATAAATCCATGCCTTCTCCTGATACATATTCCAAAAGCATCAAGATCATTAGCAGCATAAAGAAGTAACTCTAATCTAATGAGTCAGAGCAGACAACTCCCAGACACATAATTATTCAAGTCCTGCCTGCTGTCTGCAATGCTTGCAATATCTCCCAAAGTTACCGAAAGGGTTTAAACCTAGATGAATTAGAGAGCACCCTCATGTAATACTAGGCGAATTGTTTGGAAAGTATGATAAAAATAGTCAGAGTAATTAAATCTCATACTCAAGCAACAGGAGTATGAACATATTCAAGCAACATGTGAAAATCTTTTACTAGTTTACTTGGTCTTCAAGGCCCATCTGTCTAACAATGTAAAGTAAAATGATACTCAATGATGTTCTGAAGCTTATTTTTTTTTAAAGAACTTCAAAATTTAGAAATAGGATGTACTACAAATGAGAAAAGGCTAACATTACTAAAATCTAAAATATTGGTGCAGAGTGATTCAGAATGAGCCCAGTATCAAGTAAATGCAAATAAAATGAAAAAATAAAAAAAATTGACTGTTTTGAGATTGAAAATGCTTGAGTTTCATAGCATATTCTCCACAACCTAACCCCCTCACTTAAGCAAAAAAGAAGGGTAGTAGTTACCGGTGACTCCATTTTAAAAGGAATAAAGGACCTAGTGGACCCGACCTGCAAGGAGGTGTGTTGCCTCCCTGTGACCTGGGTCAGGGACATCACCAGTAAACTTCCCAGCTTGGTGCTGTCCATTGATTATTTTCCACAACTGATTTTCCAAGTGGATACTGAAGAGGTCTCAACAAGAAGGCTGTCGATGACCAAGAAGAACCTCTGGACCTTAGGAAAATGGGTCAAGGGATTTGGAACACAAGTCATGTTCTGTTCTGTCCTGGTGGTCACAAGGAATGTTTAGGCAAGAAACAAGAAAATCATGCAGATGAACACTTGGCTTGGAGGCTGGTGATACCAGCAGAATTTTGGAGGTTTTGATCGTGGATTAATTTACATGACAGAGAGCACACTGGCAACAAACAGGGTCCACCTGTCTCAAAGGGAGTAAAGAATCTTAGCTTGGTACTTAGCAGGGTTTTTTGAGGGAACTTTACACTAGATTTGAAGAGGGATATGAATATTGCCAGGGTTGACAAAGACAAGGTAGGGAATGGGGAGAAGTAATACAACCACCCAAATAGCAAAAGAAGACTCAAAAAGGGATACCTCCAGCAAAAAACAAACATTCAGAGAAATGGCAATAAGACAGGACTATGGGGCAGGCCTTCTCATCCCCACTTGGCTATTGACTCAATCATAAGATGGCTGCACATCAACACATGCAGTACGAGGGAAAAACAGGAGGAACTAGAAGGCTGCGTGCACTCACAGGGCTTTGATCTCAATGCAGTTAGAGACATGGTAGAATAGCTCACATGACTGGCATCACAGAATTATAGAACATCCTGAGCTGGATGGGTCATCACAGTCATGACTGAGTGTGGCTATCAATGGCTACAGGCTGCTCAGAAGAGAGAGGGGAGAGGCGAGAGGTGGAGGCATCCACTACAAGACGTAAATTGAGTGTGAAGAGCTGTCTTTGAAGAACAGCCACAAACAGGTCAAAAGCCTGTGGGTAAGAATTAGAAATGGAGGAAACAAAGGGAACCTTGTGGCCGGTGTTTACTACAGCCTGCCTGATCAAGGGGATCCTATTGATAGAGCCTTCTTGCTCGAGCTACAGGAGGCATCACACTCACAGGCTCTTGCCTTTCTGGAAGACCTCAACCACTCTGACATCTGCTGGAAAAGTAGCATAGCAAGCTGTAGGCAACCCAGGAGACTCCTAGAATGCATGGAGGGTAACTTCTTAACCTAGATAATAGAAAGCCCTGCAAGAAGAGATTAGTTACTGGATCTGTTGGTCACCAACACAAGTGAGCTTATTTGGGATGTCAAAATTTGAAGAAGCCTGGACTGCAGTGATCATGCACTGGTGGAGTTCACAGTCCTGAGGAATATGGGTCAGGTAAGGAGTAAAATTAGGCCCCTGAACTTTAGGAAAACAGACTTCCAGCCTTTCCGGGAGATAGCAGGATCCCACGGAAGACTGCCCATAGGGTCAAGGGGGTGAAACAGAGCTGGCAGATCTTTATGGAAGCCTTCTGTAGAATGCAAAAGCTAGAAATCCCTAGGAGCAAGAAATCAGGCAAAGACAGCAAGAGACTGATGGTCAAACTAAAGCGAAAGAAGCAAATGCATGGACAGCTGAGGCTAGGACAGGTGACACAGGGAGAGCATAGAGACAAAGTATGGTTCTGACGGGCGGAGAAAGGCCAAGTTGAAGATGGAACTGAACTTGGCAAGGGATGTAAAGAATAACAGGAAGGACTTCTATAGGTATGCTGACTAGAAAAGGAAGGTCAAAGAGGGTGTACACAGACACAGGCAGTGCAGGAAAACTGGTAACAAAGGAGGAGAAAGTTGAAGTACTCAACATCATTTTTGCCTCACTCTTTAGTGGCAACCTCTCTTTCCACTCCTCTCAAGAGGATGGAGAGCAGGATGGAGACGGGGGGAGCAGAGTTTCTCTTAATGTAAGAGAAGATCAGGTTCACAACCACCTAAGGAACCTGAATTAACATAAGTCTATGGGACCACATGAGTCCCCAAGTGTTCCCAGAGTCTTGAGGGAATTGGCTGATATAGTTGCCAAACCATTCTCCGTGATATTTGAAGAGTCATGGTAGCCAAATGAAGTCTCATGTCACTGAAAAAGTGGAAACATTGTACCCATCTTTAAAACAGGTAGAAAGAAGGACCCTGGAAATTACTGAACTGTCAACCTCACCTCAGTGCCTGGGAAGATCATGGAATAGATCCTCCTAGAAGCCATGCTAAGGCACATGGGGGATTTGGGACAGCTAGCACAGCTTTACCAAGGGCAAGTCCTGCCTGTCCTACCTAGTGACTTTCTATGATGGACTAGTTCAGTGGACAAGGGAAGGGCTACAGATATCATTATCTGGATGTGTAAAGCCTTTGACACTGTCACGACATTGTTCTCTCTAAATTGGAGAGAGATGGTTTTGATGAGTGAACTGTTTTATGGAAAAGAATTTGTTTGGATGGTCATATTCAGAGGGTAGTGGTCAATGGTACAGAGTCCCAATGGACATCAGTGACAAGTGGTGTCCTTCAGCAGATATTGGGACCTGATCTGATATCTTCATTAATGACATGGATCACAAATTTGCCCACGACACCAAACTGAGTGGTATAGTTGCCATATTTGGGATATGGCAAGCTCAAGTGGACCTTTGAGAACTCATGAGGTTTTACAAGACCAAGTATCTGGGTTGGGGCAATCCCTGGTATCAATGAAGGCTGGGGGATGAACAGATCAAGAGCAGCCCTACTAAGAAGGACTTGGGGATGCTGGTGGATGAGAGACTACACATGACCCCGCCATGAGCACTCACAGCCCAGAGAACCATCCATAAAAAGCTGCATGGCCAGCAGGGCAAGGGAGGTGGTTCTGCCCCTCTGTTCCTCTCTGATGAGACCCCACCTGGAGTGCTGCATCAAGCTCTGGGGTCCCTAGCATACAAAGGACATCGACCTGTTGGAGCAAGTCCAGCGGAGGCCAACAAGTTGATTGGAGGGATGGAACACCTCTCCTATGAGGAAAAGTGGACGGAATTGGGATTGTTCAGCCTGGAGAAGACAAGACTTTTGGTGACTTAATTTCTTCCTTCCTGTACCTGAAGGGAGCCTCCAAGAAAGATGGGTTTCGCATTCTACTAGGGGAACTGCGAGTTCTTTTTAAATAGATGGTCAGGATGAAATTAAGTAACACAAGACGATATGGAATCTATTGCTAACAAAAAAGGGACTTGCCATACCAAAGAGGACTTGAAAAGACAGAAAAGGAGGAAGGAAAATGAAGGAAGGATGGAGGTGGAGAGAGAGAGGAGACAGAGAAAAAAAGTGGGTGTTAGCACCAGAAGGTCAGGGAGTGCTGTTGATATCCAAGCGTGTATGCACGCTGCCCGCCGGGGGAGCCTGCACAGCTCTCTGAAGGGCGCAGCTCCACAGCCCCAGCAACGGTGACAACCAATGGCTGAACATGTGGTGAGTGAGTGGGCGCTCGAGCAGGAAGTCCAGAACCCTGGACAGGGTTGTGTTAGGGATCGCAGCAGCAGGCTGGATCAGCAAAGCAAGGTAAGAGGCAGGAATGGATGGACAAAGCAAGCAGAGCATTGGTCAGGAACAAAAGGAGACAGGACTTGCACCAGCTGGGTAGGGCAGGACACAGGCTACACATGAGGTTTGGAGGTCAACTGGTGTCCTGCCAAGCACACAGTGACGGGGACGGTGAGTATGTGATGAAGAGCAAGAGCCAGCAAGGGTAGAAGAGCCAAAAAGCAGCCTGGAGTCAGGGCAAGAAGCAAGAAGACCAAAAGACCAGACAGACCAGACCCCAAAACACAAGACAAAAAAGTCCCACTGGCTAGAGCCAAAGCAAAAATACAAGACCCAAAAGCGCCCGTCTCAAAAAGGCTCCAACTCAAAAACCCCAGAGCTTGTGACATAGTTACTTTTACACCCCCCCCCCCCCCCCCCCCCAGCTCCTCTCAAAGTCTGCCTGCTGACAGGAGACTATTAGACCAGTCCAACATTCGACGGCAGTCCACTGGTGGAAACTTTTTGCCGTCTGATTGGAGAATCTCTCTGGAGGGTACAATGTCTTTGGTTCTCCCTTGGTGACTGCCAGTTCCAGGCAAAGTCTCCCCAGAGACAAGGCTTTCTCACATCTTCTCCTAGTTTCCTCTTGCAAGTGGCACATGTGCAACCCCTCCCCTACATGCCTCTCACAACCAGTACTGAGAGAGAAATCAAAATTAGATTGGCACCTCACAATGAAGGACTTTTTACAAGAGCAGGTAGTGACAGGACAGTGGGGAATGGCTTCAAACTAGAAGAGAGTAGATTTATATTAAATACAAGGAAAAAAATCTCTCAGTGATGGAGGTGAGGCACTGGAACAGGTTGCTCAGAGCAGTTGTGGATGCACCATCCCATGAGGTCTTCAAGGCCAAGCTAGTCGAAGCTCCGAGCAACCTGTCTTGTGGAAGGTGCCCCTGCCATTGGCAGCCGGCTTGAAACCATAGGATTTTTAAGGTCCCTTCCAACACGACCTATTTTATAATTCTATGTGAAGTCCATCTTTCTGCACAGGACAGCCCCAAGAACCCAATAAAACATGGTACTATTTTCAATAAAAGGTATGGAAACCTATTCTAGTTTTAATTTCAGATGCAAGGACCTAGGGAAGATGTGATTATTCAGTCCAAATGTGGGGGTCAGCAATATCCAATATAATTTTTTTCCCTGATAATTGGGGATTATAATGAAGCAAAAACAGATGGGTACAAACTGGGCATCAATGTTTCTAGCTGATAAGTAGAAGGGTTCCTAACTATCACAGTATGAGATTTGGAATGAGGTTTCCAGTGGTATTAGCAGGTAAACGAATATGTATATACATATATATATATAGTATATGTGACAGCACAAGAGTTTAAAAATCCCATTTTATCTCAAGATGAGATAGTTCTGAAGGGCTACATAGTGTAGGAAAGACAGACCAGGAAAGTGCAGTGGTAGACTTGCTCTCTATATGAGGCAACACTTGGAATGTATTAGGTTCTTTCTTGGGGTGGAAGACATCCAAGTCAACAGAAGACTAATAAGGGTGACATTGTTGTGGGTATTTGCAACAGGTAGCCTGAGCAGGAGGACAAAGTGTATGGTGTCTACAGGCATCTTGAAGCAGTCTCAAAGTCACAGGCACTGATTCCTGTGGGGGCCTTTAACTACCCTGACATCTGCTGGAGAAAAAACACAGTGAAGTACAAACAGCCCAGAAGGTTCCTGATGACAACTTCCTGACACAGGTAGTGAGAACCCCAGAAGGAATGATGTGCTGCCTGACCTCATACTAAGAAACAGGGAAGGCCTTGCTGGAGATGTGAAGGTTGGGAGCAGCCTTGGCTCTTGTGACTCTGAGACTGTGGAGCTTAGTATCAAGGAAGGAGGCAAGGAGAAAGCAGAGCAGCAAATAAGATTGTAATCAAGCATTTCAGGAGAGCTAATTTTAGCCTCTTTAGGGATCTTCTTGGAAGAATCCAATGGGAACAAATCCTGAGGGAAAAGATAAGCAAGAGCTGGTTGGTATTCAAGGATCATATCCTCCAGGCATCCCAATGAGAAAGAAATTGGGCAAAGTGAACAAAGAGATCTTCATGTATGAATAAAGAACTCTTGTCAATACTCAAGCAGAAGTAAAAAATACACGGGAGATGGTAACAGGGTCAGGTAACTTGGGCTGAATACAGAGAGGTTGTCAGTGTAAATAGAAATGAGACAATGCCCATCTGGAATTATATCTAGCCAAGAATGTCAAGGACAAGAAGAAGGGTCTCTTCAAAGACATCAATAACAAAAGGAAAACAAAGGAAAATGTGGGCCCATTACTAGATGGAGGGGGGACCCTGTTAAAAAAAGGATGCAAAGAAGACAGAGTAACTGGATGCTTTCATTGCACCAGAATTCACTGACATGGAATCTTTGACCCAGGGAACAAGGGTAAAGGAACGTTGGAAGGAAAACTTTCCCACTTTCAAGGAGGATTGGTTTAGAGAACACATAGGCATCTTTGATGTCCACAGGTCCATGGGTTCTGATGGGGTGCACCCATGAGTGTTGAGAGGACTGGTGGACACCAAAACAGGGCCTTTAATGGTCATCTTTGAAATGTTGCAGAGATCAGGAGAGGTGCCTGAGCACTGAATGAGAGTAACTGTCACCTCAGTCTTCAAAAGGGTCGAGGAGGACCCAGGGAAATACCAGTCTGCCTAACTCAGTCCCTGGAAAGGTGATGGAGTGCCTCATTCTGGAGGCCACATCGATGACAAGAAGGGGATCAGAAGTAGTCAGCGTGGATTCACTGAAGGCAAACATACTTGATCAACCTGATGGCCTTCCATGATGGGACAACTACCTGGATGGATTAGGGAAGAGCAGTACATATTGCCCACCTCAGCATCATCTTTTGACACTGCCTCTCACAATATCCTCATAGCTAAACTCACGAATTGTGGTCTGGATAAGTGGACAGCAAGATGGATTGAGAACTGGGTGAACGGCACACGCCAGAGGGATGTAATCAGTAGAAGAGGGTCTAGGTGGTGGTCTGTCACTAGGGGTGTCTGCCAAGGGTCAATATTGGGTCCAGTATTGTTTAATTCGTTCATCAGTGACTTGGGGGGAGGGACGTGTGCCTCCTCAGCAAGTTCACTGATGATACAAAGCTGGGAGGAGTGGCCAATACCCAAGAGTGTTGTGCTGATATTCAGGAGGATCTTAACAGGTTGGAGAGATGGGCAGAAAGAACTGAAGTCCAACAATGGCAGTTGCTGACTCCTGCACCTGGGGAAGAATAACCCTCTGCACCAGCTGGGGGCCAAGCTGCTGGAAAGCAGCTCTGTGGAGAAGGGTCTATGGGTCCTGGTGGGCAGCAAGCTGTCCATGAGCCAGTAGTGAGCCTTTGTGGCCAAGAAGGCCAATGGTCTCCTTGGGTGCATTAGGAAGAGCATTGCCAGCAGATGGAGGGAGGTGATCCTGACCCTTTACTCAGCCCAGGTGAGGCCACATCTGGAGTGATGTGTCCAGTTCTGGGCTCTTCAGTAGAAGAGCAACATGGAGCTCCTGGAGTGGGTTCAGAGAAGGGCAGCAAAGATGATCAGGGGACTGGAGTATCGCTTACAAGGAAAGGCACTGAGAGCTGGGTCTGTTTAGCCTTGAGAAGAGACAACTGAGAGAGCACCTCATTAATGTACATAAAAATTTAAAGAAGAGTGCCAAAAGGATGGAGCTGGGCTCAGTGGTGCTAAGCAATAGGACAAGAGGCAGCAGGCAGAGACTGATTAAAGAAAGTCCTACCTGAATATAAGAAAGGACATCTTTACTGTGAGAGAGAAGTTGTAGTCTACCTCACTGGAGATAACCAAGAACCACCTGGACACAATCCTGTGCCATGTGCTGTCTTTGCGCAGGGAGGTTGGACCAGATAACCCTCTGTGATTACCTCAGCTAGTATGATTACAGCTGCACTTTCAACCACAAGTCTGTTTTCTGTTTTTCTCTTCTGGTTACTACCTGTATTTGACCTCCATGCTTTGTGACACTTTTTGTTTTTCTTTCTACAAATACAGAAAATCTAGAGTACACTTATTGCTTTACCCTTACTATCTCATTTTGTTCTTTCTTCCTGTGAGTGTATATGTAATAATAACTCTGTTTCAACTTGCATTGCACTTAGTGCAGCTATGGGAATCTAGCAGTCAACACCTATGATATCAATACCTACTGTATTCTTACTCAGAAGGAAGAAGCCCAAGGAGATAAGTAAATGAGGAGACTAGACTACTTTACTATCTCCATCTTAATAAATAAAGACAACTTTTCTTTCTCATCACAAAGTGAGAGGAGCCATGTAAAGCCATGCACAAAGAAAAGAATGCGCTCTTCTTTAAAAAGGAAAAAGTCAGAAGCTGATTTGAATCAGGAGCTGTCTTTTGGGCATGTCCTCAGAGATCAGATTTAACTTTGCCCCTGGAAAATGCAATTATTTCCCTTATTCTTCTGTAAATATTGTATGATAGTTACAGTCTAATAAATTTCATTCATCAGTTAATACAGCTGGTCTTATTTATTCACAACTGATTAAAATAGGAGGTTTTCTCAAGTAGCAAAAGAGATGCAACTCCTAAAGATATATCACTGCTTTAGTTTACATTTCCCACAGCAAGGCTCACTAGGTCTATAATGTATTTTTCACTCTCTGGTGTTTGCTCAAAGACTCTCAAATACAATATAAATTCTTGTGTTAAACCACACAATTATTTTTACTAATCCATTGAGAATGGTAAAGCTGAAGTTCTTGAACTGAGGCAGCCTGGTACAACAATCTACCATTCATTCAAGTAGGTACAGGAAGTATTATGCAAATTTCAACTTACTTCCTTTTTTGTGCATGAGCACCTCACATTAATATTCCTCAGGCATAAAATTCATTCCTTTGACAGTCTCCCTTAAATTGCTATAGCCAGTTATCACCATGGTGGTATCAACCTCTACATGCTACAAATGGAACATGCTTTCCTAACTACCTTAGTTTAAAGGACAGTAACTATACAAGATGACCTGGGTTTAATGCACAGAAGTAATCAAAGTAGCAGAGTTGTGTCCCACAGCCACCACCAGCAGAGATTCTTGGGAAGTTGGACCTGCATTTGAAAGCTGTATATTGAAAATTTTCTTCTAAGATAGGCTTGAATGGCCTTCCACAGAGAACTCATGGAGTATGAAAATAATCATTAAATTTTGTGAGGGAAAGTGTACTTCCTGTTCACAGTTCATTTTTACTTCATTGAAAATAACCATTACAAAGTTTTATCAGAGAAAAACGCTGCTAATTACAGAAGCTAGGAAACCTTCATTTACATCTAAAAGACCTGTTTTTTTAGAAAAGGTACCAGCACATATAATGCAATCAGTCTTCACAGGCTCATAAAGCTGAGGAAGGAGGATCTGAGAAGATGGCTTTCCCTACTGCTTAAAGTTATGGGGAGAAAAAAACCCCACCCACTCATCAAACTTCATAGAATCAATCAGTATGGAGAGGTTCACAGAGCATCTTCTCTTAAATCTTGGTCACATATATTGTGAAAATAGCATCATCCCTGGCTGCAATAAAATTTCTATCTACCTAACTACTGAGCATCACTGTTCTGAGTAGGCCAATATAACCTTGCCACACTGGTGTCTTATCTGCCTACCATATACACTTAATTACAGGGCTACTGTTAAGTTGCATTTTGCTGAGTTACAAATACACTTCAGAATTCAGGTCTAGCTGCCAATGAGAATATGGTGTTGCATAGAGGCATGAGTGCACCAACAGGTCTTAGCATCCTGAATCTGATGATCTGGGGCTTTCTCCTACATGCCCTGCCCATGGGACAGGGAGTCCTTAGCATTTAACTCTTACTGAACTTTCATTTCAGTCACTCCAACCTCAATCTCTTGTCTCTTGCCCTGCCTCCTGGATGTTCTGGGATTTACACTTTAGACAGCTTGTCTCCTTAACCAAACTCTTGTACTTATGTTGTAGGCTTGTCTCTAGTCCTGTCTTAGACAGCACTTCCAGATATTCCCTGGGTAGGCCTTGGATCTGATTTCAGACCCCTTTGTACCCCTTTTCCATCACTGGTGGTCATCTTGTACTTCTGGCTCACCTCCTTTTAGGAAACAGCAAGCCTCACTGCTCCCTGACTGGAAGACAGACACAGAATAGTCTTGAGACGGATTGTTGTCCTCACAAATTGTTTTTTCTAGCCTGTCACTCAGCCTAAAACTCATCTCAATACTGAACTAAAAGCAGTACCCCATTGTTGTACTCCAATCAACCTTCCCACATCACACACATATCATTACTCCAAACATAAGACCATTCATCCAGAGTAGAGGCTTTTCTCATCCAACAGATAACCCAGTGGATGGAACCTTTCACTGATCTTCACTGGACTGAACATCACCAGCAGAGTCATGCCGCTGTTTGGGCTAACAAGAAGTCTTATAATGCTCACTGAGCCCAATATCTTCCTTTTAAATTGCCTACTTAGGCTCCAGAGACAACAAACAAGTAGGACAACACCATCTACCGTACTCTACTTCCCCAAGCAGCCCCCACTGCCCTAGATTCCAATACAGCTCCTAGAGACCAAGCTAGTATCACAACATACGCTTTATATCTGTTATTTATGCATTTGACACTTCTTGAAGCATAAAAATTAAATCCAAGCTTGGAAATACATTCTTTAAAAGGTGACTTGGAAGATGAATGAGAGAAATTCTCTGTGCTGAGTAGCATGCAAGATGAAAGTATATTTGTGGACAAATACCAAGTGTTTGTTGTTAAGACATTTTGAACAATTTTTAATTTTCTAAACCATAGTTTTTATTTCAGCAGTGAATGTAATGAACTCAACAGTAGTAAGAGCAAAGGTTTATTAGCTAGTTTACAAAAACTCACAAAACAGGCCAATAGAGAGTAAAGATTGTCAGATGAAACTGTGACTTACAGCAATACATCATTATAGAAAATGAATGGGTTTATGGGTTTTATATTTCTGTGCTGCACTTGAGATAAAAATATAATCAAAAAGTAGAAAAGTCTTTCCTGCCTTGCACCATGGGTAGATCTGTGTTAAATAGGCATAATAGATTCCCATTCTGCTGAGATAGCATTTTACATGTGCTGAGCTTGGGTGTAAATGACCTTAATTAGGCTAAGTAGAAATCAGGTCTTGTGTCATAGGAATACAGGCCATATATACATGGTCTTTATTAAATTAATACAATAAATATTCCTTCTGAGAATAGGAGCTAATTCTATCCTGTATGGGTAAATGAGTGAACAGCAGAGAGGAATACCCCCCAGATTTACGTTGGAATCCTCGTCATCCCAGTCCTCCCCAAGGAGAGAAGGATCACATCCCAAAGAAAATAATGTGTTTAAAAGTTGCAAATACTTCTTCAGCTATACAGTCACTGCACTTTACTAGACACAGTCTCCAGATATGCAAATCTTTGTGTGAGTTTCATTCAGCTCTGTCATCCCAGCATATCTGAAGGGGCTGCTTGGTGCCCAGATCAGGGCCTGAAAGGATTGTCACAACACTTCTCCTGGAGTCATTACATATTGCCACAGTCCTAGGCAAGCCTCCCTTAATTTCCCTTGACAGTTCATCAAACCCTGACAGCAAAACTCCTCTCTAGCAACTTGCAGGTATTTTGTCCCCTTCATTTTGTCCCCTGGACTAGAAGTTTCTAGGATTGAAATGCAAGTGTTTTAGCATTTCATGTTGCTTAGGTTTGATTTTTTTTGCTTAAGATTCTATTTAAAATTTTTATGTAATGCAGCATGGCGCTGGTATGATGATTGAGATATTTTCATGGTATTTTTTTCTCTTTGTTTTGCCTAAAATGAATGAACATTATTTCAATTAAAATTGAATTATATAAAAATAAAGCATAGAAAACAAGCATGGTTCATGCAAAGCAACATGCTTCTTGTGGTCAAAATATGCAACAGTGGCAGCAGCTAAAGTACATCTCAGAAGTCCCCTCTTCGGACAGTAATATTCCAGTAAAAAATTATAAAACTTATTTCCAAATGACTGAATTATTGTTTTACAGTACTACATTTGTAAATTAGATATATTCTATCAGAATCCACTGTCACTTATCACTTCTCAGCAGATTTGGTTCTTATCTGAACTTACATGACAATTGTCTCAAAGAAAAGGCAGGTTTGATTGAAAAAACTGGAAAGCTATTAGAGAACCAGTATTGCAGCATATGAATAAGAAAGACTAATGAACATGTTGCCAGTGTTGCAACAGATTTCCCCATGTATTCTGTGTATTTTTTGACATACCAAGTAGTTCAACCAATTTGTCGTTCTGCACAAACCTCCTCCTCCCTACATCTGACTTGATAAATACCTACATTCAAAAAGCCACAAATTCCACTATTCCATTATTTTAAACTGGTACCTGAGCTTCAATGCAGGTATGTAGCGGTGGTTCAAGCTCAGAGAATGACATATCCCCTGAAGAATTTCTGGGGGCCTAGAAAGTGAGGCCCCTCTGAAGGTAGAGTTAAGTTTGGCCTTGGAAAGGGAGTCGAACTCCCCTCGCCTACCCCTCAGTTAACAATAGTATCTTGTGTCTCACTCTTTCCTCCCTTCCTCCTTCCTGACTGCACGCTGACCTCCCGACCCTTCTCCGTGTCCTCCCCTGTACCGTTATGAGATAAGTTGTAACCCTCAGAATAAAAGTCTGAATGTTGGGCTATTCCGGCGTCTTTTACCCCTGAGCCCAAGCAGAGCGGACCCTCGTGTCTTGTGTCTGATTTGGGCTCCGGGCAAAGGAACACTCTCTCTCTCAGCAGCTCTCCGGTTATTAGGACAGCGGCCACCATCCCAGGGAAGCCCGGCTCGCGGCGAGGGGAAAAGAAGTCCCTAGCTGAAGTTAACTTAACGAAAAGGAAGCTCTCAGAACAAGCTGCCGAGCCGCCGGCCGTCCCTGTGGTCAGCTGTCCGGACCACGCCATCGGCCACACAGGTGAGAGACAGCCAGTCTCTAGGCGATCATGTCTCCCTCTAATTCAAATTGGAAAAAAAAACAGTTGGAGGAACAGTTGTAATGATGTTAAAGAAGTTTATTTTCTCTGACCTGTTCCAGCTACCTCATAAGCCTTTACTTCCTATAGACTGACTTTTTTAAAGCTCTGTCCTTTGTTTTTATTGAATTTTAATTGACTTTATTATAACATATTCTGAAACATTTAAGGGGGTAGGCTGCTCTCTGAGTCACTTCTGTATTGGATTACACACTTCAAATCCATAGGCTCTATCATATTGAACATATTCAACATGGACTGGCCACTACCAAATAAGCACCTTTCCCATCTTCTAGACACTGTGCTATGACTTCCAGCACAAAAGAGTTTAGCAGAAATGCAATATTATTAAGTAATTCTTGCATTCACTGAAATTTGCATTTTGCCTGACTAATATCAGCACTTTTTCCTACATTCAGAGCTCTTAAGCTTCCTCAGGGAAACTCAACAGTTCAGTACCTGCATTTCCCAGGATTTTATGGTTTAAATTCTGGTGTCAGAGCCTGGCTTTTAGCAAGCAAAGGCTGCAATGGCAGAAGGATTTGCAAAAATAACTCCTGTTTCTTTTTTGGCTTAGTATCGTGTGTTACTGCCTCTGAGAGAAGAGCTGGTGAAAATCTTTTTGGAGAAGAGAGTGAGATACACTTAAGAAACACAGTAATGATTTTTTAAAAAGCAAAAATTTTCTTTCATAGTTACAGGTTTCATTATTTATTTAGTAACTCATCCAGTAATTCTTCTAGTTTCACTTCAAAAGAAAACACACAAAAGCATTCAGAAAACCAGTAAGTGCAACATTTTGTGCATGTCCTCGTTAGGGATTGATACCTTATGTTATCCAGTGTTTGTTTAACAGAATCTTATCAATGATTTAATGAGCTGTTTGTTGGGCAGCAATTTTTTAAGAGGAAATGCCACAGTCAAAGACTCAGTTTAAAAAGAAAAACTTTTGAATGGTAACACAAAAAGGTTGAATTGTATCTTCAGAAACACATTTATACATGTTTGTTCACTTCCACTTACCTATGAAAGAATGCACAGCCAACTCATGTATGCACTAAACCCGGAGCATACAGAATTACTCAGTGACATTGTGCAAGAGCCTAAACAGACGCTTGCTTGATGTAAGTGCATGCTCCTCCTCTTTGCATATTACTGCAAGTTTTGGGGAAGAGCTTTCATGTTCATTGAAAATGTACAATTGATATCAAATTGGCCACTCCAGCTTTTTCAGCTAGTCTTTAAAATTAACAAAATTTCCAATTGCAATACTTATGCTTTAGAAACTATACTCATGTGCAGCAACTGCAGTCCTGCTTTTCACAACTTCACATGTGAACTTTTTATCACGATAATGCTTTCTCTAAAGCACCAGGCAATTCTTGCCAGAACAGCTTAGATAGTGGTATAGAAAGCAGCCGGGTGCGCAGCACCGAGCAAGTCAATATATTTACTTTAGCAGAAGCTACTACCTATCCTCATTACTTACAGGAGGATAGGTAGAAAGATAAAACACATCCATAATGCTTTAAATATAGTGTCTCTTCTATCTTCATTTATGGGAATTCATTTTCATTTCCTGGATCCTACTGTGAATGCTTCCAGTGGACTGCACAATAGCTACAGCTTAAATATTTCTTAAACAGAATTTTTGCTCAGTGTGGGGACGCTTGGTTTATTCCCTGGCACTGAGCACCTGCATTAGTTTTCCTGCATGTATCCCTACACCTTCCACAGTTTGGGATCTAAGAGCAGATGGAAAACAATTTAAAGACCTTTAACAGCACTTTTTATTAGTGTCTCTCTTCTGCACACTCGTGCTTGAGAAGTGGATTGTCAGGAGAGCATCCCCAGGCACAGAGAAGAAAGCCTCTTAGAGCACCTAGGAAGGGACTGAGTAAGGAAGATAGACAAGCAAGCTAGGACAGATTCAAGAATAGCTGAATTTCTATTTGCAGTTATTCCTTTCTCCCCTCCCCATGTACTACAGCATTTGAGGATCTGACCTTCAGTGAATATAAATACTGGAGAAAAACTTCACTAAGAGAGTGATACACACATAGCAACCACAGTTGATATAAGCCCATATACTTCTATTGAAAAAAGATAATGAAACAGCCCTGAGCTGGTCCACAGACATGGTAAAAACTTATCAAATAAATCTTGTCCTATCAGAAACCAAATTCTGTTCAGAATGCAAGTTCTTTAGAATGACCACTTGCTCTCTCTGGAGGTACTATGGATCCTGCACAACTACATTCACGCTGCCTTTTGGTCATATTTGCCCTTCAATCTTAGTCACTCCTTAATGTTTCAAGAATGAATCTCCACATCTCCCTGCATAGTCTCAGAGGATGCTAGTTTTCCAGTAGACAGTGTGGAGCAGACCAAAACCGGATGCACAGAGAAATCACACTGATGTGGAAACAGCCATAAATTCTCATCCAGAATAATTCAGCAGAAAGAATACAAATTTCTGAATAGAGATAGACCTTATGAATAAAGCAGGAAAGCATTTTCAGTGAGAGCAAAAGATGTTTTTTATTCTGAGCATAACAGTCAGTTTAAACATCCACAGCTGTTTAAATGCACCTTATAATTTCCCTAGAAATACTGCAGACTACATTGATATATACATAAAGGCATTTATATGTGTAGAAGAGCAAATTCCTTTGAGAAGTCACTCTCCATTGCAGCATAAATACTGTACCACTGAGTTGGAAGTTGTTAGTGTTTCTTACCAGTAGGTCAGTCGGCAATTCCATCTGTCTTTTTGACAATTTGTTCACTGCTTGCCAATTCCTTTGCGGTTTCTTGTCTGGTGAAACCCCTTGGAATGCACTGTGATTGCAGGTTTCCTTTTTTTTTCCTATGTTGGGCAAAGGCAAGCTACAGAGCAGAGGGTTTTTTTTCCACAAGGCCAAATGAACATTCCTTAACAGTTCCTTCCTATCACAGCTGATAAATTCCTGATTCAAGATTCAGAGCAGCTCCAAGTCCCTCAGCTGTGGCTCCATTTTAAGAAGGGTTAAACTGCCTCACCTACCATTTGTTTCAAAGGAAGATGGAGAGGCCTGGATCCTCCATGTCATTTGGTCCATGTATGGTTTGTATATTGGAGCCAGTTTTATGTGCAAGATACACCGATGGTGTTATACAGTCTTTTTATTTTTAGTGTTTAAATCAAACAATTCAGAAATGAGGAAAACAGTTGTACTCCATCCTCCATTTCTGTACCCTGTCAGATCCTTCCATTCCTTGTTAGCAAACCAAAGTGTGTAACACTGAGAGGTGGCAAGATCCAGGTGTTAAAATTATTCCCTTTATATTGACATGATGAATTCAGCATCCTAAGTCTTTATCCAATAAAAAATTCCAAGAATGAAATGACCAGTGAGCAAAATCTTGATGAGTATGAGTGGGCCGAGATTTCAGCCCTGAATCTCTTGAATATTCCATTCTCAAAGGGGAAAGGGGAGGTGAATGCATTTTAAGACATATTAAAATAATACCATTTAGAGTAGATCACTGTTCAAAGTATTTGCTAAATAATAGAGTGTGTGTTGTTTTAAGCAAGCCTACTTTTTTGTTTTAAAAAATATTTTTAATGCTTCACCAGTGTATTACTTAATAAACTGACAAAACATCTCAGAACTAACATAAACGTGCAATTTTAATGCCTTCTAATCACACAAATCAGCACAAGATTTTTGTACTTGTGCATGACCTTCTTCAAATTATCCCTCCATTTTGGCTGAATGAGAATGAGCATGGGCTATTTGATAAAAAACACTAAGTGTGTGAAATGAGGGGCCCTCATCGTTTCTGCCAGACTCCACTTGACAGAATGATGATAGAAGCATCACATCCCTGGGAGAGTAAATGCAAACTGACAGGAGATGAGCCTTTAGATGTTGAATATAATCTTGAATTGTGCTTGAAGTGTCTTATTATCTTGTCTTTTGATGTCTGAAGGGGTGGCTCATTGTTAGAAAAAGGAAAGCCCTTGCACATCTTTGCCATCTTTAAAAATTGTTTGGCCTTTAACAACTGCTTTTCCAACTAATGTCCATTTCTCCTGACAATAAATATGGCAGGTCATCAGCAAGTGACAAACAATTTACTTTACATGCCAAGCTTTTATGTCTTTTGAGAGCTCATGTGGAAGAATATTTTAAAAAGCCAGGAAATTAGCACTATTACAAATGTTAAAATGGCTGCATGTGTGTAGCTTGCTGCATGGTTATTCATTACTGCTATGTTTCTGTTTTAAAGTCCCGTCATTTCTGTAATCAGACTGCAGTAAAAGTTCTTTATTTATTATTGACTAAAAATAGTCAATGAAAAATAAAGAGCATGAGGCAGTTTTCTTCTGCTCTAAAAAAAGAAGTATTATAGTTAAAGTACATGGATAATGCATAAAATCATATTTATTAATCATAACAAATCAATATTAGTAGCAGTATGGCACCATTTACCTGTATTGCAGACCCTCACAATCACATCACTGTTTTTCCACCTTCAAGTAGCTAGACTTTTTTTCTTTCTTTTTTTTTTTTCAACTTAAAAGTTTAATGACAAATCAGATCAATATGATTCCTTAGCAACTAAATCACAGGCACACTAGTTTTTCCTGTCACAGCACCAGTTTTGCAAAAGCAGTCAAGTTCTTTTTTCAGGTCTCCGTCACTCTGAGAATTCTCAAATGAATCATAAACTGTTAGAGGGTTCAGGTTATTGTATCATTATAAAAACATATTGATATAGTACAAATGACAAGACATGTAGCTTTTGTGCTAGTCTATTACAACCATCTGAATACCATAAGAAATATCAGATATAAACAAAATAAAACAGTCAGCAGTACACTGTCTTTTAGGGAACTCATTTTTTTAAAAACTGCTTTAAGCTAGTTTGAAATACTGCAGTTATATGAACCCACAGAAAAGAGAATACAAAACCAGAAGAATGTTTTATTAAAAATAAATAACCAAAATTCTGACCAGAGCCTGGAGATTTTTTTTTTCTTTTTGCAAGAAAGGGCCTGATTTTTTTCCTTATGATGAATGTTTCATGCCTGAGTTTTTAGGCAGAGTATAAAGCAAAACTCTCCTTCATCTCCCCTCCAATACAGCCTGACACAGCCCCACTGTCACTGCTGGGAGAATGCATCCTATATTCTAGCATACCAGCCTTTACACTGGTCAGGATCTGCTGACACATGCAGGCCTGAAATTTGTGAAGTGCTATTCAAAATACACCCGCATCATTTTACCCAAATGAGACAATGGCAATTTGAGAAAGGCTTGATCCCCAAACTCAATCCCTTTGAAGTCCATGGTCACAAGCGAGAGTCCCGCAAACCCAAAGTTGCTCTCTGACTAGCACATCTCATCTGAGCAAACCTTTGCCTCATCTGGTCCCTCTTTTATTCATTGCTTCATAAAAGCAAAGACGTATGGGGGCTGGGGAGAGCGGGAGCAAGCCAAACCAGATGATTGAAAGATTTTTTTTTTCTTGTCAGCAGCTGTTGTAAGAAGGTTCACTGTGCTATATCCACACAGTTAAAATGAGAAGACTCTGAAAACAATGAATCAAATCCCAGTGACAGAGCCACGCAAGACGCAAGAGTTTTCCCTCACACTCTTCATACCAGAAAGAAAAAAACACGTCAACTCAAACAACGTATGCAGATGCTTTTCTTTCTGGGTATTATCACTAAATTTACTGTGCTTATGACAGGATATTCAATTAGTAGCAAAAATATTTTTTAAGTGTTTTCATTTCCTGTTTTCTTTTAGCTGCAAATTCCACTTTTCCTTCATAAAGATTTGTGACTTGCAGTCCAAATATTTATGATTTCAGGCAAGGAAGTAGAAGAAAGGAGGAGAAATATAAAGCCTTTACCTTTACAATCTTAGTTGGGCCCAGTTTTATCTACCTAATTTCATTCCCCTCCCTTTAATCTCTGCTGATTTCTCTGGTTGCTTTTGTTCTGGTAATAATTACCATTTATGTTTCTTTTTTTTTTAATTATGATAATCCACTCTACTTAAAAACTTTCCCACCTTAATGGAAGCTTTACTTACATTCTGACATAGACCTCCCCATCATAGCAAAGGTTGAGCTGCAGAGCTTTAGTAATACTCATGGAATACACATGCACAGCAAAGCAGAAACCTAAAATAAACACAGGACTGATTCCATAACTCATCATTTGTTAAATATGAATGCAGCATAATTACAGAGTGCTTGCTCCTTCCTGTCAGTATGTTTTCTTGTTTGATTTTAGCTCCACAACATAAGAAACTACTGTAGAGTGGTGATGGAGATAAGCAGAGGTCCCAAACTGGCTTGCAAGTACTGACAGGATGAATATCCAGTTGAAATCTATGGTCTTCTTGTGTATGTGATTGACAGTCACCTGAGACCTGTCAGAATCTTGCCTCATGTTTATTCAAATCACTGAGGAAACATAACATCTCTACACAATTTGGTTAAATCCTAATTGCAGGCAAAAGAAAATAAAAAAACTCCCACATATAGTATTTGCTCAAGAGATTAGACTGAATTCAAATAATTTTTCTTCCTCTCTAGTTAATACTGTGTTATCTCAAGAAATAATTACATATACTTAATAGTACAGTATATTAAAGTATGCCTTAAGGTGTGTTAACTAAAAAGCAATTCTAGCCTCTTGATTAAACACCGATTTTTGATCATGCACCTCAAGGAACAAACTCCCCCAAACATTAAGCTTCAAACAAATCACAGAAGCCTAAAGACCTTGACAGATGGAAGCAAAATGCATTTTGAAACTGCCCATGACACAGCTGTATGTGTTTCCAGCTGTGTGTGTGCACCAAGGAGCAGAAGACAGGGGAGCAGCTCCAAGACTAGCTGTAAGGAAGAAAGAAAGAGAGGAAAGATGGTACTTTTGTTTTTACCAGTGTTCTCCTTTACAAACACTTGGTGTTTGTGGTGACAATAACAGGCTAGGCTGAGCGTCCAGTGTTCTCTGGGTGAGGACTTCTTTTATAGTCTTCTGGAAGGCAACTAACCACTAGTAATTCTTTATTCAACAACTTAAACACAGGATTTTAAAATGTGGGACTATTTCAGATAGGAGGGTGAGCTAGAAAATTATTTAATAGAATTTCTAATGGTCACCAAACCATGTAGCCACCATCTGAACTGAAAAGCACAAAGATGTTCCTAAAAGCCAATATTATAAAAGTTAGTGTTACTGCCATTCTGTAAACACCGCGCTGGTTTTGTAAGAAGGACTCTAATGATAGGCTGATGTAAAAAACTCTGTTCTTAATGCAAAAAAAGTCTTTATTACTTATTTGTGTAATATTCAAATCTTCAGTGTAACATGAAATTGTTTTAGGACTTTTGAATTTTATATTGTATTAAAATAATGGAAGTCATATTTCAGTCACACTGGATGCTAATTTATATCTAGTACAAATATATGTATATTTCACTTTTGTAATCACGTTCAAGTAGTGTGATTACTCTGTTCTGTGAAATGTAACATTTCTTTAAGATGACTTAAAACTGTCAAACTGTTCAGAAATTAAAATGATAGTTAACCTTTATGGAAAAAAAAATTTGAGAAGAAAAACAGAACTCCCACTTTCCTAGTAATGCTTTTTGCATATTCTAAAATAAAAACAGAAATCCAAATTTCTTTTAGGCATAGACAAGCAGTAGTTTAGTGTTATAAAATATGCTTTAGAGTGCAGGGTGTGCATTGTCCATTGATTTGGTAGATACAGATATCCCTGAAATCTAGAGAACAAACCAAATTTTAGTCTCTCTGAAAACAGAAAAATCTACTTAGCCAGACAGGATGAGGTAATATTCTTCTCTAGATGACCTCTGCTTTCAAAGTAAAAGGCTTCTGAGAGCATCAAAGCAGTATCACAACATAAAGCAGGACATGTCACAATACAAATCTTGTTTCATACTGTTTGTTTCATACTGATATTAATTTTGATTTTTAGATGGTGGAAAAAGAGAAAACTAAGACTTTATATTAAAAAAATCAAGTCTTTTACATGAAAAAATAGTATTTCTGTTGAAACCTGCTGATTATGACACATTTAATTTTATTCTGGTTTTTCCCCTGTTTAGCACTAATTTTCTCATTTCATCATTTGAATGTAGCTGCTACCTCTGAGTTTGTCAGAAATTCTTTTGTAACGCACAAAATGATGTCATTTTGTTAGTGCAAATGGTAGTCATGTAAAAAGAAAGAAAATAAACCATTTGTAGAAGAAACTTTAATATATTGAATATGCAATTAAATCAGAGTATAAAAACTCATAAATGTTTTTCCTGATGTTCCCATCCTTTGACCATCTCTCCGTAAAAAAAGGGAACAGAGATGATGGATGCAAGAGAAGAAACAATTTCACAAAGAAAAATAATTAAAACAAAGAAATACCTACAAATGACAGAAGGAACAAAACCTAGGAAGACAACACAAGAAAAAGCAAGTGCTACAGAGGATATTAAAGAGAAAAATGATCCATGGGAGAATGGCAACTGTTTCTATGAGCTTCCTACGGCTACCTCTGCCTTTGGATATTTTTTAAAAATTTATTAACCTGACAGCAGGAAACTTTATACAGATTGCCCCCTGACAGGGTGCTAGTTTGGTAGAAGTATTTGCCACCTTTTTGTTTAACATAAGGAAATCAAGAGAGGTGTTAAGTGGTGCCATGTGTACATTTGGGCAAATTTAACTTTGCCTCCATCTGCCTCACCTGCACATTCCCACAGAGAACTTGATTAATCATGTGAAGTCCAATAGAAACATACCATTCTCCTTCCTTTTCTTTTTACATTTGCTTCCTTTTCAAATGTGTGTCTGATCTATTATTAATCTCAAAACACAAACTGGCAAGGATCTCAATCAAAGAATCTAACAGTTCTTTCACAAATTACCTGTTCACTGTCTAGTAGCCAGCAAGTCCCCTTTGAAACAACCAGCCATTTATGTTGCTTTTAAACAAGTTTGTTGCGATTTTTGTAACTTCAAAGACAGAGAGAAGAAAGATTAATTAAAAATGAACCATTTGACATTCAGTCATACCAATTACATGCTAGGATTTAAATTTTTTTTCCTTCCCTCTCTAATGTTAGTTGTTCTGTGTATAAATACAGGAAATCAGACTTCAAGCCTAATTTAAGAAACACATAGCATACACTTTTTAAAAAAACACAATTAACTTGTACTCGAAACTTAAGAAAATACTTTTGTTTTTTCTTTGCTTTTTTTTAATAGTTTGTCTTGTCACAATTCATGCACAGCTAAAAGAGTCTTCTTTATTTCCATACAAGCAGGAGGATTTATTAGGGGGGCTGCAATCTGTGTCCTTCATCACCAGCCCAATATTACTTTCATCAAGGATTAAGAGACTAAAATTCTGATCTCCTCAGAGTTGGAATATATGTGCTAGCACCAGTACCACCACTGCCTGAGCTACCTGCAATACCTAAGCACAGCAGGAAAGCTGAGATGGGGATGGATTTTCTATCTTACCATTGCATTGTGCTTTGTGTTTAAATGGTCATAACATCTGTTTAGGTTTTAATGAGCATTTACTCCCCATTTACAAGTACATGCTCCAATGACATAGTAAGAACTCTGCCAAGAAATCAGACAGTGGCATTATTGAGAGTAATTCGAGTCCCTGTTTGCAAATACGTATTTAAAAATGCTCATGTCAAATACATCCTTCAGAAATAACAATCAATCACATAGCCAGATCTCTAGGTTAAGAACTTATTCATTATTTAAACAAGACATCACTATATTTAAGAAAATGGATTTTCAAGCCTCAATGATGACTCAGTCCTGTAAACATGCCACCCATTAATGCTTCTCATTGACAATCTTTGTAATTAAATAGGGTTCCTAATCTACAGATTATTTGCTTTAAGAAAAGTATCAGACATTCAAGCACTATCAGGATCAGCCCTATGGCATGGATAACTGATAATGTCTTAGAACAAAGCACCCACAATGTGGAAATTACTGAATATAGTTATGTGAAGAGACAAGAATCTTTATATGCAGATCAAACAAAGTTCAAATGTTATGTCTGCGGCACCTAAAAGAAGGCTCTGATTTTAAGATAGAGACCATTTGGCCGATGAACCTTCCTATCAGAACAGAAATATTCACTGGAGCTTTAAAATGCATCAAGAGCAACAAATATACATTGCTTTCTTTCACTGAAATTACCAAACCTTAGCAAAGTGTTCCTGATGGGCAGAGATCTTTTAGGCCTTTAAAATTCGAGGATATAGCCAAACCACTGAGTATCATCCTTAAATACAATGATGAAATGAAAGCTCATAGTCTGAAGGCCCCCACAGGGTAGACATACTGTTAAGAATGATAATGTGAGCTTCCTCACAGCAACCTGGCAATGACCTCTGCTCTGACCTGCAGAGACCAGTGTCTCAAGAGGTAAAAGACAATTTAGTCCTTTATCCTTTGTAACTGAAATTATCCCGGTGCAATAAATTCTAATCAAGGCAACTCCAATTAAAATATATATATATAACATATGTTTCTTTCAAGAATAATACAAGGGATCTACTGGCAAAATATAATCAACAAAAACAACTTCTGCCTTGTTTCTCTGCCACATATACACGTATGGTTATATAGAAGGATGCACTAAGTTCTGAAACATGGGTAACAATGTGGGAAAGGGAAATAAAATCCCAAATACAATGAAGAAATTTGAAAATAAAAACTTGTCTATTTAAATGCATGCAGATTAATTTAAGTCCCGTATCCCCACTCCATATTTCAAGCATACACAGCATTATGCAAAGATCAAAAGCCTACTAATGAACCAAAGAAAACCACAATAATCAGATTCAGCACAAGAAACTTAAGATTTAATTTCACTGGAACAGAACCTTTCCAGAAAAAACAAAAGAAAAGAAGAAAAAAAAAAAAAGGTTAGCAGTCAAATTTTTTTTCTGTCCTGCAACAATTAAATAGGAAACACTTTTCCTCCACAATTAGAGGCTTGGTATTGCCATCACTAGATATTTACAGCATTATTTATTTTTTTGATTTGTAGAACTAGACTGAATCTCAGTAACTTTTTATCATACAGTAAAATTACCTTAATATGCAAGCACATGCACTCCCAGGTTTTTTTTACTGTCATCTAATTATGTCACAAATTGCCTTCAATTAAATATTAATTAAGGACTGGATCTAACTCCAGGAAAGTCAGCCTCAGTCCACAGGGGCTTTGATGCTTGGATAAGCCACTTTGTTCTTGGGATTATTACTGTACAGAGAATTTTATATATGACATACCCTTGGTCTCTATACCTACTTTTGAATCTCAACAGTTTATTATACAGCTAAATATGAAGCGTGTTTTTTTTCTATTTTTTTTTTTTCAGAGCAATACTTCATAATTTATACTAGAATTGTTTGAAAATACAGTAAAAAATTACATCTAGGATTAGTTAAATTAGGATCAAATCCCAATATGTTTATTCAAGTGAAACTACTACTTAACATTCACAAAAGCTTTCCCTAGTAAGAGCGGTGGCATTTGGCCTGGGCTACTATTTCGAAGGATATTGCAGAGTAAGACAAGTTGATCTGAAAAGGACACTGCCAGAAAAGTCAAAAGCCACACTGTTTCTATGTTACTTAATTATATTCTATGGTTAAAATAGGATATATTACTTCACAAATATTTTTTAAAGTAAATAACTCACCACAGACTCTCTTACAAAGCAACTTCCACTCATACTCTACAGCAAAACTTGGATTCCTGTAATCGAAACACTGTAGCTGTGCTAACTCACATTTCAAAACTGTATTTTTGAGGCAATGAGTTTCAGGACAGATTCCTTTATCAATATTTTGCACCTCATTTTTGACCACTTTTTCTACTTTTCTGGTTTCATATTACTTCAGTATCAAAAGTCTTTTGCATGCAGGTAGGCAAATTCAAAGAAGTCCACTGGTATAAAAACTCAAGTAGACTATGGGACAGCATTTTCTTTCAAAAAGAAACAAATTTTAAAAATTAAAAAACAAAAATTAAAATCACCACTACCAGGAGAAAACAAGCCAGCAAACAGCAATAAGGCACAACTGCTCCTGTTATCACTCACAGGGAATAGCTGCACCGCAGTGACAAAGTGCATCTTCCCAGACACCTGTACACCAGTTTCAAATAGAAGCTATTTCAGATTGTCAGGAATTTATACTTAATGCTGGTATTTCTGAGACTCAAAATGTTGCAGCATTCATCTGTTTTGTTACTGATAGCAAAGCACCCATAAGAGAAACAAAAGTTTAGTGCACCTCTTTAAAAATAAGTACAATTAATTGTGTTCCTGCCCTTTCCTCACTGGCAGCAGGGACTGTTATTGAAGAGGTACGATTTAGACAGGTAACGAAAAACAAATACCCACTGTTTCTATGGTGTGCAGTGAAATACCAAAATAAGGAAATTTCAGAATAAGGAGGTGGGTTTTAGGAAAAGGTACAGGTGAGAAAGGGAGGCCTTTGCAGAAATAAACGCATCCATCAAAAGAAGGTAAGCAGAATGTGTCCAGTAAAAGAAAAGAAGGCCTATTGCATCTTATCATTCAACTCTGTTCATCTATATGAAAATAAGGGTCATGAAGTATTGCTTAAATCAACAAGACACACAAATGCTCATCATTCATTCCAACTAAATCACTACATGATTTTCACAAATCCTTTTAAAAAATGAACAGCAGCAGAGTAGAAAAACTTTGTTCTCTAGGGACCTGTCTCCTCTCGACTTTCTAAAATACTCCTCCCTCACTTGCTTGACAGATTTGGGGAAAATTCTCACAAAGCATGTGTTAAATGTTATATTTTAAAAATATATTTTTTATCTCTGTTTACGTGAAAGAAGGTTGAAGGAGAAAGTTGTCGTTCTCTGTGCCAACATCTGTCAATATGTTCACAACAATTTAACTTCAGACACTGCAAAGAAAAGTACAAAGTATGCATTCCTAACATGATATTCCTAACATTAAAAAAAAAGAGAAAAGACTATAGGTAGTGATATTCCATGTTTATGTATCAAAGCTTTAAACACAACTACACTTAATAATTTTTAGTGTTTATTGCAAATCTGTCTTAAGGGATGCACCTGTGATATAACATCTAATCATCTTTATTTTACACTTGGTCCGTTTGATCCTCAAATGTATCAAAATTGCCCCACTATCCTTTATTATTTTTGTTATAAAAGATACTAAAATGAATTGACAAGGACTGTTGCTAAGCTCTCTAACATCCGTCATAATTGTAACAAAACCTCAATAAAGAGCACATAAGTTCATACTGAGGTAGTTGGATTATTTAATCTACTTTTGTTTTCTTGGGAACATCTTTTTAGCAGAATAAGGATCAGGCTAGCAAACATCCTACACTCACCAATAGAAAAAGCACAATATATTAATTTTTAGCTTTTTCACTTGGGCTTTTAGTGAGATAAATTCTATTTTCAGCCCAGAAGGAGACAAACTATGGTTACACGTCATTCCTATATCACGCACGACAACTCTAATGAAAGTGTCTGTGTATATTTCACTACCACTGTAGAACATCCAAATGACAAAAATATCTTACCTTTTATTAGAAGACTTGTCTGATCTAAAAACAAACAGACATTTCACTATCCGCAAATTAAAAGCTCGTGTTTTGCTTTGTACATGCCTTGCTGTATTTAATAGAGGGACCCTAAACATTTGAGCAAATAAAACATATAAACACAGGTGAAAATATTTATGTTACTCTAGATAACTGGTAGCCCTTTGAATTTTAGACATTTTAATTCTTTCCTGGATGAAATGGGCAAAAATAATAATTATAAGCATTTTGAACATTCAAACTGCTAATGGAAATCATGCTTTCCATGGAAACAAAGATTACTAAGAGGGTGCTTAAAAATGAATGTGATATTCAGTAACAGTCATTACTGCAATCCAGAAATTAAATTTTAAGGGGGGGCTAATTATTCTTTTTCCCACATCTGTAGTGAAGTTATTTTGTAAAACATTCTGTTTTACATACTGTACCTTTCAGTAATGTTTAAAGAATATTGTAATATAAAATGGCATTTATTCTTTTGTTTTAAAAAAAATCTTGCTGCTCTTATTGCAGGTAGAATACTGAAATCTGAACACTGCTACAGAATTCCTTACAGATTATGAAATCAAAAGTTGAACCTTAGAAAATGGGCTCTCACCCTCTGTCCCTTAAAGCTGTATTCCCTTTAAACAAGATCTTTTTCCCTTTGACTTCCACCTTCAGAATAATGAAAAATAAGTAAATGCTCTGTTTTTATTAAGGTTTGTCTCAGGACACAAATAGAAATAATTAAAAAGGGACTTCTTCAGGAGTGCAGGCCCTCTAAACCCAAAATGTCACAATGTACCATACAGTGCTGCTACAGCTCAGACACCTATCAACATCTATCATTCAAGCACGCGCCTCAACAGCTCTACTCCCTTTTCTGATTAGAGATCAGAGTTGCTTGAGTTGGCTTACAGGGTGTCATCTGTTTGAATGACAGATGTCTGTGTTGGAGTGCCACTCTCGCTGCTTTTGTTTTGATTGTGAAACGTTACACTTATCTGGCACAATTTAGACTATTCCAAAATTAATAAAAACTCAAAACATAATTTCTCTTTCCACAAGCTTGAGGAGAAATATTTCATTTCTAATTTAAATTCCAAAAACATTAGCTCCATGTGCAATACCCTTGTTAAGCTTTGTTTACTTGGTATGAAGTGTTTTCTACAAGAATCTTTCCGTTCTCTTCAGCCAGATTTATTTTTACCATTAAAGAATTATAACTTTTCAGTTTAATAAAGCCTCAGAAAAAGCTGGTAGCGTGTGTGACACACCGGCACGTACCACAATAATCATTTAAGTACTCCAAGAAAATGATACATACACACACACACACAGACACACACAAACACACACATTATTTTACATCACAGTCCATGATTTTAAAAAATAATAAAACATCTGCAACTTGCACTAAATACATCATTGTTAACCAAAGTTTTCAGGACTGATGCTATCATTTTGGTAACCAGTTGCAATATGAGCAGAGGACTATGTGCCTGCGTGCTCCAAGCTACTCTTTCCTACTTACAAGAAAATTGAGCGAACAAATAAAAAATGAAGGGAAAAAAGAAAAAAAGAAAAACAAGAAAAAAAAAGAAAATAAATAAGAAAAGAAAAAAAACAGCAAGGGGAGATTGCTCTTCCGGACAACATGGTAGCAGTGAAATGAAATACCTAGACAGACTTACCGAAGAGCTTGCTGGGAGTGTCCTCGCTGTCATTTGATTCCACGGGCGCAAGCGAGGGCTCATTCAGCTCGTTGTCTGAAGTAGCTGCCTTGTCCTCACCTCTCAACTCTGCATTCATTTCACTCCGCAGTGACAGCAAGGGCTTACTGACTTGTCCAGCTATCATTGGATCCTAGGATGGGGGAAAAAAAGAGTGAGGGGGGAAAAAAGTGGCAGCTTTGGTGTGCGTATACTCTCTCTTCCACTCCCTCTCTCTCACACACACACATACACTCTCTCTCTCTCTCTCTCTCTCTCTCTCTCTCTCTTATCTCTGGCTGCTCCTGCTGTTATTGCTGGCTGCAGTCAAGTGAAGAGCTATTACAGATCCAATGAGTTTTCCATTACTCCCCACCCTATTAAAGCTCAACTAGCATGTGAGAGATTCAGGATGCTTTGGAGAAAAACTTCTATGAAAGCAACATAACCAACACTGCTTTAATTGTGGGATGTGCTTTTTTTGTGAGTATGTTTATACACCTCAACCTGTCCTTAACATAGTAAGAAAAGAAATTTCAGTATGCTCTGACACCACAGAAGAGGATCTCCCTGTGAGTGCTCCATAGTGATTTAAAGAGGCTGTACAACATTAACAAAATCAAATGCACAGTTTCTAGAATTCCAGCATTTCTTTGAAAATACACAGCATCATATAGCCATTTCATTACACTTTTAACAGAAATACAGTTTTCTTCTAACTGCTCCTGTCGTTGGGATACCATATTCCAAAACTCCATAAAGACACAAACACGCATTTTTCTTTGAAAATAAAAACCACTGAAAAGGTTTTCTAAAAGATAAAATTAGGGAAGATACTTACACATATAGTTTTCAATTATTCTTGTGTTTGCAACATTATATCCCCCATAAAACTTTACAGACATATATATACACATCGAAATTTTTTCTTGTTGATTAGAATCTGTTTTATCTTCTGCTCATTGAGGACATTTGAGGGTCAGGCATTATTTCCAAGCACACTCGGTTATTCCATTTGCAAGCTAATAAGCATAATATTATGACAGCCCAGAAAGCAGAGTAAAAGAAAAACTAAAAAAAAAGAAAAAGAACAAGTGACCTTGTTGCTCTCTCTAGCAGCTATTTATTGCAAGGTTCATGCCTAAATGGTTCTTATGCAGAGAACAGGTGACCAGCGAGTGAGTAGGTTGGCTAGCATGTTCCCTCTGTCCCATCCTCACATTGGTCGATGTTTGCCTGTGGGTTTTTTAATGTATTCATGTCTGAAAAGTGAATTTGATATGACACATGATAATCTATGAAAATGTTAATCAATACAAATAGTTTAAGCTGTCATCAAATGCACTTTTTTAGTCAATACTCATATTGCTGAAAACAATGCCACTGTCACCAGGGCTTAATTTGCACCGCACTTAAATATTGGACTCTGTGCATCAATGCACTCCTCTTCAAATACTGTAGGTAAACACATTTTCTCCCTATTTAAGGCTGAAGCACTCAGCACACGCATTTAGTTGAGCCGAATCCTCCCTTTTGAATACCTTGATAGGTCCACTGGAGGGCAAAATTAATACTTAATTGAATCTCACAGTCATCAAAATAATCAATACTTTTTTATTATTTATTCTTTACAGTCTGTTGACTGTTTCAAACCTCTGAGGGAATGGTGGAAAGGATTCATGGCTTTGAAACACTGTCATTTAACAATGTAATTTTCAGTGGGGCATTAGGGGTTATGAAACATATAATAAAACAAAAATGGTGGCTTATAATAGGAAGAAAGAAAAGAATTATATTTCTGCCATCTAACAAAACAGGATAAATAAAAAAGCAAGTGCAAGCAGGAGAGAGAGAAAGGAGGGGGAGAGGGAAAGAAAGACTGGCTTTTGAAGGGTTTTATCATATCAAGAGCAGAGCTGAGCTTTCATAATGCTGACATTTCTCATTCTGACAATCCTAAACAAGTGGAAAGGATGAGATCGCAGATATCATCTTTCATCACATTCCCCAGCTTAAGAACCAACATGACAGCTTCTCTTCCCTTTACACTGTTAATTACTAAATAAAATACTGCTCTCTGTCAGCATTAGATTATTGCAGATAGCAACCACAAACATTACTCCATTGTTTTGTTTTGCTTTTTTTAAAATCAGTGATACCTACCTTGAACTCTTCAAAAAATAAATTAGGGCTGTGTCTACATATTGTAAATATATGAAACATAATCAATTTAATCAATGTGGTCAATCCATGTTATTGTCAGTCTAAATTGCTGGCGATTTATTAACATATCATCTGCTGTATTTATTAGGCAGCAACAATCTGACCATTTCTTGTATATTTTTGGAGAGGAAACAAAAAACAGTGTCTTTTGCAGACACTGTAAAAAACTCTGACTTGTTTTGCCTCATACTCGTATTGCTCTATGGACAGTCATTTACTGAGGCAAAAAAATTGTTTGCTTTCATATACTAAATAATGTATTTTAGTGGATTTTGCAGCTAAAGGTCATTGTGAGCACAAACAGCATTGTTTCAGTCTGTGCTACTTCTCTCAGTTTCAGCTATTCAAAACCAACATCAAGATGTGTTACTAACATCCATAACAAATATGAATCATGACAAAATTTGACCCTTTTCATCAAAGTAATTTGGGGAGGGAACTAATCATGTCCACAGGGAAAAACTCTTGATCTGAGGACTAGCAGCAATTTAAAGGACTTAATCGAATCTGCAGAATTCTAGATTAAGTCTAAGTTGCCAAATTCTGAAGTTGAATATATGAAAAATAGGAGGAAGAATAATGTGGGAAATGTGACAGCACTGGGAGAAACCTCAGCCCTTCAATGACAGTAAATTCACAGCAACTTCAACAGAGCCAGGATTTTATTTGTAATGTATATCAATAATTTGGCCTCATCTGGAGTACTTTGTTCATTTCTGGTTAGCCCGTCTAAGAAAGATGAATAAGGAAAAGGTGAAGTAAGAATGATCCAAAGGACTGGGAGTGCTTACAGAAAAATGTGACTAAGAATAAGCATGATCAAAGGATACAAGATAATAAATGGCAGAGAGAAAATGTAGATCAGAAACTATTCACTCTAACTCATCTGAAGAGAAAAGGTATCTCCACTGAAATGGGAAAAAGTCATAAATCTAATAATAATAAATTATATTTTTCCAAATTGTAGGTGGTGGAAAACCTGTGGAGCTCATTGCTGTAAGGTATCACCGAGACATGCACTGCAGTAAGCGTCAACATAGTCACTCCCATGGCTGGGCATACTTTTAGCAGTGAATTTAAAACAGCTTTGCAAACATACAGGCAAGGAATATAAAAAATTAAATAACATAAACTGCTGCCCCCTTCCTTAGACAGCACAAGAACCTGTAGTTAACGCCCAGGGTAGCTCTCTCTGTCAGGTGGTAAATGAACAACAACTTTCTCTATAAGCAGACAGATTAGATACTGTCAAAATTTCTAGTCTACATGAAGACTAGTAAATCACTTAAATGACGAGTTAAGGAAAGATTTGTTTCCTTGAAAACATATTAAAAAATTGACATTTTTAAACTTCAACTTATCTCCAGGCCTTCAATTGATTGCTGTGCTTAAAAATGTGTCTGTTCTGCAGTGAATTATGCGTGATTAAAAACTATTGTTTTTGCAAAACACATAATAAATTGTAATTCCAGTACACAGCAAGTGGTCTAGACTGCAAAATCCATTGGTGATCAAAGGGGTTGTTCCTTCATTTCCTAATGTCCTCTCTAAAAAACTCTGAAGTAGTTCCTATGACAGCTGCAGGCCCAGCAGCCTTCTCCTCCACTTCTGCCCATCTACAAGTCCATCCCAGAGAGGACCCATAGCACTGGAGAGGATGCATTGAGATAAGGAATTGCGTATGCATCTTTAGTAGCTAATACTGTCAGGATCAGCTCTTCTGCACTGGATGTCTGTGGGCTTGACACTCAGCATTTACTTTTTGGAAGGCGATATAGGTCAGATTGCACTGTAACACAGGCTCTTCTGTTCACTGATAGCCACAAAAAAGTTTCGGCTTTTCATATGCAAAATTGAAAAGCCTAAGAATGCATAAAACCAGCAAGATTAACTTCGTCAAAAGTTGCTTTAAGTAAGAGGCAAGGGTATAAATAATGCTTCAGTATTTCAGAGTTCTAGCTATAAGAGAACTAAGGAATCACAGTCCCGTTATTCAAAATACAAATGTATATACCACACACATAGTGCCAAATTATACACACATCTCTTGCAGATGCTCATATAACTTGTCATCTATTTCTTGTCCAACTCACAAGTATTTCCAGATTTACCTGTTTCCTATGAAATGTCCCTCATAGTTTTGTGTTGCAAGTGATCCTCCCTGCTGTGTGTCTCCCTTAAGGGGTGGCTAAGAACTTCTGTAATTCAGTTACAATATCTGCTACACTGCTCGTCAGCTCTACCCCTCCCTGATGGCTTAAACTGGCTATTAGTCTTAATTTAATAGTAAAAATCCTGCGGATTTGCAAATGCAGATTACAGTTCTGGTAACATACTGTCTTCTAAAAGCTAAACCCTTTACATTTTTCTTATCTGAAGTACTGTATGAAATACGGGAGAGCATTTATCACTGTATTAAAAGCTGTGCCTTTGCACTTAAAGTGTAAAGGTGCGGTTTCTAAGCAAAAATATTTAGTAATCAAAGACAGCTTTTAAAAGAAACTGTATAGGGTTTGTGTCAAACATGTCCTAGGCAGAAGTCTAAAAATTAATTACTTTCTTCCTTAATGTAGGGCTTGGGTGTTAATAGAGCTTTATAAATGCTTCATGTACTGGTTTAGCCACTGGTCTAAATTTTGTACTTACTGCACCATTGTTGCTCTGAACGTAATTACTTTCTAAATTCTAGTTAGGATAAAAATTAAGATACTCTGTTTTGCTTTTTAATTTTCCCTTAGTTTGAAGTTAATTTGCACAGACTCTTTTTCCACCTACCTTAGAAGTATTAGAAATCAATTTTCTGCTTTTCTTTAAAACAACATTAAATAAATCCTGCCCAAACCCCCACCCCCAATCTTAATATTGCACAAACTTCTGTTTGGGACATACAAAATGAATTTGTTTGAGAGCAAACACAAAAATTCTACTAATAAACATAAAATTTACACTTTGTAATTACTTATTATTCCAATGACTGCACTAAAAGTTTATTCAAATTGTAGCTTTTGTAATTTTTTAATTAAGATATAGCACAATCACAAACTTACATAAAGGTATTCCAAGATGTACCTTAGCTTAGTTAGACTCTACTGGAAAAGGATTGGATTTTTTTTTGGTTGGTTGGCTGGGTTTTTTGTAAATACCAGTGAAATTTAGGATTACCTTCTCCCTTGGTCTTCTTACGAAAAAGTTTTCTTCCTTCATCTTATTTCTTCCACAGGTATTCATTTATTTTTCATAAATAAAGATCTCTTACAGACAACCTTCTTTGATTCTTTCTCCTTTTAACATTGTTTTATCTGCTGTCACTAATGTGCTGATATTTCCATCCCAATCTATCCATAGACTTGTTTTTGCAAACTTCTTTGAATCAACCTTTTGTCCCCTGCTAGCCTCTGACCATTTCTACCTGCTGGCTGTTATTTCCCTGAAAAAGTTACAGAGAAAAATCTCATTTTCTTCACAGCCACTTGTATCACCACCTTTGGACAGATGTTTATAAGCAAAACAAACAAGACTGCTGATACATGATCATTGATCTCTCATCACTACTTTGATCTTGAACTTTTATTTATGTATTTATGTCTCTTACCTATATTCCTCATATTCAAGTTACAAAAATCTTCTGTATTACCTTTCCTTCCTCTTGCAGCAAAAAGCTGATGTATCATCAACTCAATTCACTCAGTATTAATACTATCACCCAAAACAGTCTCTGCTTTTCTGCAGCTAGAATTGTATTTATTGTCCTCATTCAATTTTCTGTAGCAGAAAAAAAAGTTCATCTTTTCTCAATATTCGTGTGGTTTTGGACATTTTGTTTGTCTAGAGATATTAATTTTCACATATAGTGTCCAGGTTACAATTAAAAAAGAGTTTTCTAGATAAAATTAATGTAGCTAATTAAAAAATTTAGTATAACCATTTTATTAATAATACTGTAACAATTTAATTTGTAAAGTCAGAAAAACTATCACTGTCCATGGTGCTTTCTTTCACAAAAATATTATTCTCAACTTAAGCAGAAGTGTTAAGATTGTCTCCGTCATTTACTTATTTACCTTTAAGTTCTGAGGAAATTGAAATGGTCACTGCTAATTACAGTAACAGAAATCTGACAGAAAAAATAAGGTTTGCAGAAACTTATGGAGCTTTTAATTGTTGCTTCAGGAATCTTAAAATAAAATTAATTTTATTTATTTTTTAAACTAAATTTAAAGTGGCAATGTCCCTTGAATTGCTGTGCCTTGAGATTGAGGTACTCCAATGTGTTTTCAAATCATACCAAAAAATACCTCAATGAACATTTTTTTTCCCCCTATTACACTATTTTCCTCAATGTTCCTGTTGAACATATTTCTTACACTTATTAAGAGTAAGCTGAAAGGTTCACAAGCAAAGTTCAATTTGCTAATCAGGCTAGCTAAGGCTGCAGGGAATAGGCACACAGTGGCTGCAAAATAGTAAACAGCTAGATCACCTTTTATTTTATAATCAGTTTGGGTTTATTGCCCTAAATACACCCGAATAGTCATGCTGCAATGTTCAAAAAGGAAAGAAAGGCAAAGAGTACTGATTTCACTAGAAAAGGTAAGGAACAATAATTCATTGTAGGAAACACCTACACCTCTGATCCAGATAAGCCATTTCTTAATCCTGCTGACAAAGAAATATGTGCACTAATGAATCCATACTTTGTGTTTTTCCTGGCACACATAACACTTAGGGATCACTAATGCCAGAGTACACACAGCAAAAAAGCTTTACTCTAAATGTTGCTTTCAAGTCTTAAAGTTGACCTTAATGCTTCTGATACAATTACTAGTCTGATTTAAGGATAATACTGCTCTTCTTGTTGCAAGAGCTCTTGTTTAGAGTTTGTACCAGATCCAGGGTGAAGCTATTCAAAACTTTCCTTTATTAATTAGATAACTAGAGTTTTAATTTTGGCCTTGGCCTTATTATAATGATACTCCATTTAAATGACATACTCCTTACTGGAAAGGAGGTTGTCTATCTGTGGACATGTAGGAAAAGTTTGTATGCGAACACAGGTCAAGAGACAAGAGAAGCAACTATTCTGGGAAGCTACTACACTCCTGAAAACACATGATAGACAACAGCACATAGCCACTAGTAGAAATAACAAGTCCTGAGAGTGGTGAGAGAAATCAGTCTTCTAGTTAAAGCTTCTTGGACTTACACAAAGCCTGAGCCATATTTGTGAAAGCAGACGATCAGGCCCTACAGACCAGGACAGGGGAAAGGCAAAACGGGCATTTTTGACTGGGACCAACATGGTGGAATAAACCTACAATAGACTTTCCCACTCATTTCATAGAATCATTTAAGTTGGAAAAGACCCTTAGGATCATCAAACCAAGAGATTTCCTACTCTTCTTTCATCTTGTTTCCTGAAAGAAAGAGACTCTGTAGGAGAGTAATTAAATCTGAAATTAGAAGATGGTCCTATCAGTAGTACATTTGACACATTTTCTACATATGAGTAATTGGTGATTCCCAATGCTCTGTCAGTTTTATTCTGAAGGAGCCATGTCAAACATAACAAAACATCCAGAAAATTTCAAGCCTGAAAGAATAACTATAATTTTTAAACTGTGGGGCAAACTTACCTGAAGACTTGGAAAAAATCCAGTATGAAGAGGAAAGCATTGTCTTCCATTAAAAAAAGAACAGACTATAAAGGTATTCATTCACTACTCGTATTGAAAAAAATACCAGTCTGCCCTAATGTAGTACATTAACTGTTTAACGGATCCCTGCTATTAAAAAAACACTTCTTTTTCACCCTGAAAATTATTTCATATAGTGATGTTTTAGACACCACACTGACCACCTGAGAAGACATGAACCTGTTTACCAAATCACAAGTGCTCTTTCATAAGCCTGCCAGTTTCATAACTTGTCTTTTTTCTTGTTTAATATTTGTTCAGTTTCTATTTTGAATAGCCTTTAAACACAAGGCATTTCTTTCCAGATGATTATGCTACATGTGTTAAAAGATCCTTCTAGAACCTACAGTATGCTCTTATCAGTATAATCCTTCTACTCTCCAGGAGAAGAAGAGGCCATAAACAACATCTTTGGAATTAAGAAACACAATAAAATACTTCATGGCATACTTGTATTAGTCTTTCCTTAGTGCAAGATTTTTTACTGGGATTTCCACCACAAAGCAGTCAAATTACAATAATTAGGCCTAACCAGAAATTTAAATATGGTATTATTTGCAGGTTGTCCATATTTTTTTTTGTCAGGCTTTGTCAACCATGCACACACTAGAAATTACTTTGAGTGAAAAAATATCAAAGCCAGAATTCAGCTAAAATTGCTTTCTTTTAGAAATCAGCACGTACAGAATCACACCAAAACCAAACTTAAAATAACTTTTGAATGTTCATCAGGTATGAGAGAGAAACTTGACCAAGCTGCATAGAAGGAACTCAGAGCAATTGAAAAAAGCCCTCCTCTTAGTTAAACAAAAACTTAGTTTTACATAACACATCAGTATTTTCATGGTGTAAAGCAAAGAAACCATTAACTTGAATTTTTGATGATCAGAGCATGGGTTAAATAGTAACCCAGCTCAGTGGTTAATTGAATTACTTGCATTTGGTCCAGGAAGACCCAGATCAAGATTCATCTGTAGTAAGCCATGGATTCAGCCACATCAGGGAAGTGACTTCCTATTTCTATATTCAGGATGGATCTCTTCCCTAGCTCTCACCAGAAAATATATCAAACACCCACAATGTATCAACTTCAAAAGAAACTTTGTTCATATGGATACAAATACCTTATAGTGCAAAGGAGCAACATTTTCTAGTGAAAACTCCTTTCCCTGAAGATTTTTAAAGTAATATTACTTTAGCTCCAGTTCATACAGTCTTCGAATTGAATGCAACTTTTAAACCAGATATAATTTATAATGCAATATATGCTAATAACCTAGACCAGTTTGGAAGCTTGGTATCTATTTTCTGCTAATCTTTACAAATACAGTTAAAACATTTAAACCAATCATACCACGAAAATCATTATTTCACCAGAATATCACAATCAAAAACTGATGAAAAGTCTTCAATCCAAAATTGTTGTTTTTTATCTTGAAGTGAGTGAGAAAGTCTGTTTTGACTTCTTCTTGCTAAACAAAGCTGAAGTCTTTCCAAATCTGAATCCAAACTTAGGATAGCTCAACTTTAATTTTATATATTATGTGGTTAATAACTAGTCTGCCTTTCATGGAGCTTCCCATAATACAGCATGCTTGAATTTCAGTGACAAGTATGGGAAATTATTTCTTTTCTGGCATTTCTACTCATATTATACTTTCTAGGGGGGGGACCTTCAGATTTCCTTTTATCTACTCTAAACATAGAATAGAAAAGCAATAATGCCCATCTTTGGAAGAAACTGAAAGCCTCTCCTGATCTGAGGCTTACAGGCTAAAATGTTTTCTTTTTCTAGATACTACGAGATGCACTGCATCTTCCAGGTTAAGAGGAAGACTCCCAAATAGTTTTCCTATCATTCTCCTCTGTTGAGTTCATCCGACAATAAAAACTGCTGCTACAACTGCTAAACATACTTAATAATGCCACAAATACTGCAAATCAATAATGCAATGCTTTTTTATATTTTCCAAGCCTTTCTCATTGATAAATGAGTGCAATTCTTTTTTTAATCATTACAAAAGATCTTCAGGGTTACTTTTCTTCATACCAGGTCTTCATCAACACCTGGGTAGCACATCTTTCCTGTCATTTTTTAGATCACAGCATATTAATTTCTAATTAAATGTGTTCCAAATTCTACATACCTTCAACTATCACACAGATTCATATTTTTAATGCAATTTGCATAAGGACTTAAATAAGCCCAAAAGGTGCTTCACCTTTTTTCAATATCTTTAATCTACTGGAAGTCGAAGGTATACTTATAAAGTCCCAATGTTTTGTTCATCATGCTAGGGTAAGATGTATCACACACAGCAGCTGAATTATGTGTTGGACATATAAGAGGATCTCCTCAATACAAAGCAGTTTTTCTGTTTAATGCTTTACTACAGGAAAACAGCAGAACATTTACCAATCATTTTAGCAGCAATTGCAGTAACTGGATTATCAATAGACAATGAATGAAGCATTCCTCAGATCTGCTCATATTTTCCTATCTGAACAGTCCTGTTCTATATTAGATACTGTTTGGGTGGGGGATTTTTTGAGGGTTTGTTGTTTCTTTTAGCAAAAAAAATTGCCATACAAATATTTGCCATTGGCTCTCTCTTGTTTCTCAAGGAAACTTCTTCAAAAAAACCAATATTTTAAAGAAGGAAAAATCAGTTCAGAGAGTAAAGAGTAAACCAAAACATGCAACTATTGCAACACATTGCTGCTAACACCTTTTTGCAAACTGGTGGACATCACAGGACTGCTCAGTTTCACCCTAAAAGAATAATTATCACTGCTCTACTCAGAGAGCAGTCACAAGTTCTGTTGATTTCCTTTTGTTTTAGTAGGAGAAAAATATTTCCAAAGATCCTATTATTGTTTATGGCATGGATATCTAATGTATGCACGTATATGCATGTAAATATTACATCTTTTAAAAAATATTTAGCAGGCCTGATTCCTTCCTGATGAAGCCTTTTAAATTTCTGCCATCTGCTTCAACAGGGACAAACACATGCTTAATTCTCCTCGTGAAAAATCACTGAAATCTCTGTAAGGCACTGAATTTCTTGTCATTGAAATTGATAATAAGATATCAATAGATATGCCTAAATGTAGTTTAGTTGTTTCAAAAAAATAGGTCAACATAATCTCATAATACTATTAGTCTCATATGACTTTTTAACCTACTTTTAAAACTTTTACAAACTTTATTATATTTTTAAACAAGTAATAAACACAATTTTTGAAAATAAAAGTTTCCTTCAAATTATTAATATTATTTAAAGACATGGCATAGTTTGCACTTTTTTCCTTTTCTTTTTCTTTTTCTTTTTCTTTTTCTTTTTCTGAACAATTCATGCAGAAATATATAGATCATTACTATAACTGCTTTGGTAACATTAGCATACCAAAAATTAAAATTAAAAAGTCATTAATAACTTCAGAATGATTACAAATACAAAAGTAGAGCAATAAAATGCAGAATATTAGTTTTGATCTCATGTTATTTGTTCATTATAAATTATTTTCATGTGTCAGTCCAAATGGAAATGGATACTCTGTGTTTGGCATATATATTTGAAGAAAACATCCTTGCTTTGTATTTTAGGGAAAAGTTAATTCCTATGTCCATATTTATCATCAGTTTTCTGAACCTAGAGACTACATGCATTTATAGCTTGCATATGCAAAACCAAAGAGCCACCTGAGTTTCCTGCAGCAAGCCTGAGTATACTAGCACAGCTACAAGATTATGCAGAATTCAAGTCACCTTTGACCTTTCTGTTAGTCCTCTTTTAACAAAATATAGTCTTTCCTTTGTGGGAAAGGAAGTTTGCCACTAGATTCTTATAATAGGAAGGCTGGCACCTTGGGGGCTCAATTTTGCCACTGAAGCTGTATGCATTGCCGGGTAACTCACCTAATTCCTACAGATTGTTTAACCAATTTGCAAAGGAGGGAGCAGGGCAAGGGTGTCTATTTTTTGACTTTCAAGCCTTTCTGTGAAAATTTGCATAAGTAATCTACCCTACCCCCATAGAGTCTTTACTGAACTCTTCTTGCTCTATGCTTTTCTAAGTTTTAGTAATATCTAACTTAAAATTTCATAAAAACTAACTTTTCTCAACCCATATTCACAAACTTTTAATTACATTTACTGCTAGGACAATTTCCACTATATTTAAGTGGACCATTGATAATTTTAGCCATTTATTACTTTTGCTAACTTAGTCCTTTAATGATTTACCTGCTTTCAATATTCACAGATACCAATTTTCTCAAGTGTTAAGCAAATAATCTAGCAATGCACACTTAACCAATTTATTCCTTACATCAAGAAAAATCCATCCTTCATTTCTTAACCTGATGTCACTTCTGATACATTTCACAGAGCTGCTTGTCTTGGTAGTACCTGTCAAACTCAACACTGGGACAACTTCAAAGGGTCTTCTGGGAGCAAAAGATGTTTTCTCCTTGCTCCTTGGTACTCAGACTGCTACAATGCATGCCCTCAATTTTCCCAGCCTAAGGAGCTCAAGAAGAATTAGGAAAACAGATCTTCATTGCAGAGAAGGAAGGCAGGAAAATAAAACACTGTAACTCAGGAGCTCCTGTCTGCTGTTATCAGACCCTGTCCTGTTATGTTACTTTTTCTTTTCTTCCTACCACTGCACTTTCTTCAGAAATATTCCCTTTCCAAGCAGTTATCAATATGACTATCCTTAAAGTCACAGTAGGTGGTTCTTTTTTTTAAACCTACTGAAATGTTCCTCCAACCTATTTATTCCTGCTTGTGGTTACAGCAGTTGGTCCCTCTTGAAGATTTTCACTGTCTTGGTGAGCTATTATGTCTAGCAGCCAAGCACCCACACAACTACTCGCTCTCCCACAGAATGAGGAAAAACCAAACAGAGGGAGACATAACCTATGGATCAATATAAAGACAGTTAAGGGAAGCATAAGATGCATATGCAAGCAAACCAAAATAAGTTTTAGCATTACTTCCCATTGACAAGCCAATTCCAGGGCACTCACTGTGCATAACAGCTACCGGAGAAGATAAACACCATAGACACAAATAACCCCAATTCCTCCTTCTTTCCCCCGGCTTTCAACGCTGAACATTACATCATATGTATGGAATACCCCTTTGGTCAGTTCAGGTCAGACATCCCAACAGTACCATAAAATTGAACAATTTGGGTTTGAAGGGATGCTAAGATCATCTAGACCAGGTTGCTCAGAGTTCCAGCTAACCTGATCCTAAACATTTCCAGACATAAGGCATCCACAACTTCTCTGTGCAACCTGTTCTGATACCTCACTATTCCCATGGTAAAGAATTTTTTCCTACCATCTGATCTATGTGTATTCTCTTTTGTTTGAAGCCATTTCCCCCTTGTCCTATCACTGCAAGCTCTTGTATATAGTCTCTTTCTTGTATATAGTCTTGTATATAGGCTTTACAGAGAGACTTTCCCAGCCTCTTGCCTCTCTAACAGAGACACTGTGCAAATGCAGTTCTGTGATAGCCAAAATGCTGGGACGTCATCAATACTGTTTTAGTCACAAATCCGAAACACAGCATCGTATATGCTGCTGTGAAGCAATTTGCCGCCAGCCAGCCAGCCCCAGTACAACGATTCAGATCTACAACTTAGGAAAATGAGTGGAGCATCCACACATCTGTGACATTGCTTGAGCTCTCTTTTCACACACACAGGTAGCCCTGCTCAACTGACGGGCCTGACAGTCCCAGCTCATGTGCTTCTTCTACATTCAAACACAGGACCCTTTTTATCATCTGATGCCAACTGAAACATTACTCTGAAAATTGCTGAAGAGAAATCTTGGCAAAATAAAAGCATATGCAAGAACCAAATAAATGCAAGTAGCACCATGTGAATCAACAAAAATTAAACCATCCCCCTTTTTTGCCCTTTCCTTTTTTAGTTTTAGACCAAACTTATTCATAGATTAAAAACAGCTTTTGTATTTACTTTTACCCACATTTACTTTATTCTTTTATTTGTTGGGCTACTTAAATATTTCTCAGCACTATGGTATCTGAATGCTTAATCACATACTGTGAGGTCTGTGTTTTAATGCAAGCTGGAGTGTCCTCAGAACTCATGTGGATATTAAAACATTCTCTTTTGCCATAAAATCAAGTTGGTGGGTGATTGCTTCAATGTGACACCTTATATAAGCTTACCATCATGCTTTCATTTTAAACATTGTAAGTCAATTAAATTATATTGCAGACATTGACAACACATACAATTTTGCCTGTTTGATACCCTATTACTGCAATAGCAGCAGCAGTGGTTTTGGAAACGGCTTTTTTTCCCCAATAAGCATGTGCTACCAATTTTGCACTCGCAAGTAGGGCATCTTAGCCGGGAGCACAGTAAGGCCACTTAAGTGACTATCACAAAGTATTTGCTTGTTTCCAAGAGAATGTAAAGTAGTAACACTCACAGACCTAGACAGAGAGTTACTAGTAACAGACAATCAGCAACTCCTACATGGAACACTTCTACACAAAATTTATTCACTTCTGCAGTCAAAGTAGCAAAAGCATTAAATGTCCTCAGACTTGATACTTAGCTAGGATATGAGATCAGTTTTGTAGCACCAAGATATGTGCACAGACGTTCTCTATATAACTCACCAAAGTCCTGCAGAAAAGAGAAAATGCAGTCACCATGTAAGAACACTTACATGGTACAATTTTACCAGCAGTTTCCAAACTTCCCTCTATTCATCTTTCAGTTTCAAATTCTAACACACAACAAAATTGGGTTGAAAACTGTCTCTTCATGTGGGAAGCCTAGAAATTCATAAACTTTGAACTCCAAAGGGAATACTTTGGTGGCAAGGGGAAAGGGGAGACAGGAGGGGGAGGAAAGGGGAAGGGAAATAATCCTAGTTTTAGAGGACTATGAGTATTAAGTAATGAATACCAATCTCATTATATTTCAAGTCCAAGTGTTGTATGGAACAGAAGTTAATAAAGGAAGCAAAAATCTAAAGCCAGAATAATCAGGAAAAAAAAATAAAGGTGGACTCCTTTTCTGTTTCCTAAGGTCACACATTCAGTGTGAAGAAACATTGAATTCTGTTCAATGTATCAGTTAAAGAAAAGCTACTGAGAGGCTATGATATAACCCGCTTAGCTTAATCAGCAACTCACCTGGGATTGGGGTGCATTAACATGCTTAAGCAGCAGTTCCCTGGACTTTAACACATCAAAATCTGCCTTATCTAGTAGTTTAAAGCATTTATAATTTTAGAAGTCTCATATGGCCACACATATGGCTTCGCTAAGGGAGCTGTTTCCAACTCTACCTTATTTCCCAATTTGCCTGATTCCAGGAGAGTAACTGAGTAATAGAAGGACAGACAATCTAACAGTACAAAAAGTTGAACAAAAATTGTTCAGCTAGACTTGTTTTCTGAAGTTCTAGTTGCAGACCTATGTTTTTACAAACATCAAAAAAGAAAAAACAAAAGGGGGAATGAATGTGCACTTATGAATAGAAATTGTTAAATGGAAATGCATGAGTTTCCACCTCTCTCTCACAACTACTATCACAAATAAGGTAAAGCTTCCAAAAGACACACATTTCCTTTAATATCAAGGTGATCTGGAAGATCACATAAGAAAAGGAGTTATCAGATGGAGAAGTGACAACACCAGTGGACACTTACACTGGACTTCAAAGCCCAGTGTTTAGAGGTAGCTCCATGTGACTCATGTCATTCCATCTATAGTTTTTTTCTCCTACTTGAACTAGTGTCTGTACACATCCCTAGCAGTGTTTAAAGAAAAGATGACAACATACTGAAAAGCACTAAAAGAAGTCCAACCAGATACGTTAAATTTGTTGTGACAGAATAACTGAACTGCTGAGATGAAAACAAAGCCATATTTATATTGTGGTTAAATTATGGCTTTAAGATATTGTAGTCATTTATCTATATCTGAAGGGTATAAACTGATTCTTCAAGCATGTAACCTTGGACTAATTATACATACTGAAATCAATGGGACCATTTATCAGATTTTGTGAGACCAGAACACAGCAGTGTGGGCAAATTGCTCAAAGGTATCCATAAACTTATGCAGAAGGAAAAGGATGAAAGTGATATTGAAATGTATATAATGGGCAGGAGGAACCAGAAGCACAAGTGTTTGCATTAAAATCTTCTGAAAAGATAAGTAGAAAAAGCACTTCTCTTTGTGATATTCAAAGATCTACTGGACAGAGAAATGTGTAACACAGGAATGCAAAATTGTGCACAATTGTGGTGTCTTCTAATCTATATCACCAAAAGTCTTTCACCTCAAACTTGCTCTGAGTCAGAAAAATGCTTTTTGTACTATAATCCAGTGAAAAATCGTAAAACACTGAACTGAGTATGAAAGTAAAAGTTAAAAAACATACAAGTTTGTGTTTATTTTCCTCTCCAGAAGTATTTCAAAAATTAGTTGCGTTTCCCTCTAAATGTCTGTACAGATTCAGCCTAGGTTCTCACTACCAAAGGGGGTTGCCTCCTGCCTTGTATATGACATTAACATCATTACTAAATTATTACCTCAGTAACCCTTATTCTAATCCTTTTGCCTTCACTAGGATTCTTCAAGTGTAATTCAGCACTTCATTTAAGGCAATGAAACTGAAAAGGCAGACTAGAAAGTGGAACACAGTTTATAGCATTGTTGGTGACAATGATCAGCTGAGTTCCTTTTAGTATCCCAGTTGGTGTCATAGATAAGATAGTGAAATCTGACTTTGCATAGTATGCATGCTCCGCACAGCTTTACACTAATATGATACTTTTAACAAAGAACAATAATGTGCACAGATATTACCTAGAAAACAATTTCACCTTGGAGCACAAAAATCATAATTTCGCAGCAAAGCCACATTTTTATCTTCCTGTTCTTCTTCAAATCTCATTGCTTTGGCTTGCACATTTATATGCAAAAAAAAAAAAAAAAGAGCAAACCAGATACATTCTAAATACTAAAGAGAAAAACACTAAATTTGGGGAAAAATTTGTCAGACATTTCCTGTTTTTAACTACAAGGACAGTGGTAAGAAGTATGACTGAATTTTTTCACTTATGACTAATATGCCTCCAGTTTCCCTGTAGCTTAAGAAAACTTATTATCAACACTGATTATCCTTATATAATGAGAAAATATTTAACATGCTGGAGCTTAAGTATATCAAAAGAAATAAACCGTGAGTAAATAACTTTAGAACTGAATATAGCTAGTCTGAGAGGAGTTCCTACTTTACATTCTCAAGAACTTTTGGAGAGCATTCAGATGAGGTACTGTAATAAAATCCAATTAAAAAGAAGAAAGTTCTCAAAATGCTGAACAACTATAACTGATCACTCACAGAAAACCTTGAAAACAATAAACTTTAACCTAGAGACTTCATTTTGTATGTCAGATTTTGAAAGTTTGAGGTAGAGCCAAACCACACCAAAAGCATGAGTGAAGACTAAACAAATTTGCCAGATATGTACTTCCTAAGAAAAAACTGGAGAATCTCTGACCTGTTCACAGTGACCGTACTGCCATCCAGAGGTAGACTGCAGCTTAAAACTAAATGAAGTTGTCTTGAATTGGCATGAAGCAAAGACTTCCCTTTACTCAACATTACAGACCCCAGTTATCAGGAAGTCATATAAGTGATGTGGCAGTTGAATTCTGTAAGGGCCTGAGGTTTATCCACTGTTCCAAACATGCATTTGTGGGAGAATAGCCTCCAGGCATGTTTTTTTTTTTTAGTTTAGATTGTCAGAAAAGGGAATTAACTCTGTACAAGTAGTCTCATTCTTCAGGGTGGTTAAAAGCATACACACAAATCTTTGTGAAGAATTACTGATGGTCTAAAAAAAACCCAAACCAACTAATAGCATGGAAATAAGTGAGGACATGGCTTTCATTGAAGTGTTCAAGACAGTCTGAGTTTTTTTTTGGACAGTAACCTGAGAGATCTGAGCATCTTACAGAGTCTAACCAAGAGATCTAGTTAATGGAGAATGCCAGGAAATAGGATTGGCATTCATACCTTTCCTTTTCAGGCTTCTATGGTGCACATTTCAGTTTATAAAGGGAAGACAAAAGATGGAGGACTGTATCCCTTTTTCTATAACTTATACAGCAAGTTGAAGGAACTTATAGACAAAATGTGTGAGATAATTTAGACTTTAGGAGAAGGTAGAAATCAGACAGCATTAGGAAAGTGAGCTGATGTCCAGTTCTTGACTGTAGTCCAAAGGCCTGACCTGTACAATATATTTTGTGTTTGCGTCTGGCACCAGTAAGTGAGGGGTGGATATACAGCTTATTTATCCAGATGAATACAAGTGCATTCTTACCTCTTGACCTCTGAGAATAGAGAGTAATTCAATAAACATCTAGTGCTGAAATATGCAGTAAGGTATCTTACATGTTTACATTAAAAATAAAAAAAAAAAGCAAAATATTTAATCATTTTCCTACCTTTTTAATATAGATTTGCATGCATGTAATTCTTAAAACTGAAACATTTCATTTAAAAGGTAGTAGGGGATTAATATTTGTCTGATAAAACAAACAACACAAGTCAGAGAAGATATTCCTACTCCATGCAGTGCATTAGTTGCAAGCATGTCATTCTGTAGAATGGGAGATTGAAATGAGATATCTATAGTAGTTTATAATCTATCAGTAGTTTATAGATTCATAGCATAAGTGGTGTATCAAGTTGTTCAGATGGAAAAAGCAAAGGGCACTGAATAATTATTTGGAATTCAAACATGATAATACATGTATACAATCACATCCTTTCCTCAAAAAGAAGTCTTTTGTCTGCTTGTTATCTGCAGTCAATGCCACTGAAGAGTCTAGAGAGAAGGAGAAAGACTTCACTCTGGATGGGGATAGTCAATCAAAACCTTCTCTGGAACTAAATATGCCTTTAGAACAGATCAGTAAATGCTACATGTTGAGCTACAACAATAGAATCAATCATGAAGACAGCATCAAAATTATACATATATACACATCTCCTATTTATTTAAATAGTAATTCTAAATGAAACTTTTAGTTTTGTTTTATTTATGCATGCCCATACATAAGCTGACATTCACAAAGAACCTCTTACTGCTCTATCAGCCTGAAATTCTCCAAGAGAAAGAAACAGAGATATGAAATGGAAAGTGGGATTTTCCTTGCAATAGCCTCAATAAATATATCCATCGGGAGAAAAAACAGGTCAAAAATATAAAGCTTATATCTCCAATATCAAAGAAAAGAATGTTTGTGTCAAATCTATTGGAGTAATTGCCTTGAATGGTTCGTCCATGTGATCCTTGTAATGCTGCTAACATCAGCGAGACCTAGAATGATATGTTGAATAAGTAAGTTGTAGAGGTTAAAAATGTCTACAGGAAGCTTTAATTTACATGTCTTTTTTCTAGTATTTTTAAATGGGTAGGAGAAGAAAGTGTAAAAAATAGCTTTTCAGGACCGTTCATTAGCTAGTATAAAAAAGGAAGGTATGTTAAATATGAATAATAAGGTGAAGTCCTTATAAATTACATTCAGTATTTGCCAAATGTGCAAAATTTTTCATTTGAATTCATCTGTTCCCTCAGTTTTGGGTCACTGTATTTCTTTTCCTTGTGGTCCATATGCTCCTGCTGTTGCACGTGCAGTTCATCAGCCACCTTTTTCTAAAACACTCAGAAAGATAAAGTAAAATGAAATATACACTAGATTTAAACCAGAGAACTGGAAAGACATCTTTTTATTAGTCTCATATTTAAGGTCTTATCAGGGAAGCATGCCCTATTCTGAAAAAATCTTTGTACAGAAACCCAGTTGCCTCTGCTCCTTATTCTACAAGCAGAAATTTTACTATAAACTTCAAAAACATTTCCATGAGTGAACGCTTGAGAACTTAACCCTGTTGGGGTGACCGTAAATATCAGCTGATGTCTCTGAGGAGGTCAGACTTAACTCAAAGAAAGTACTCTTAAGGGCAGCAGTCATTTGGTCTACTGCAAAACACATAATTTAACTCTCAGTAACTCATCAGTGAGAATCATGCCAGACTTGTTGTCCACAAAAGGCACACCTTTCAATATTGGCTAACTAAAGGTAGTTGTTCTACAAATTAACAACTGAATTCATATGTGCCATGGTTTATTACTTTCCTATATTTGCAGCCAAAGCAAAGAGAGAAATACTGTACTCAGGTGTGTCCTGAGAAAAATATTACAGATGTGGTATTTTCTTTCTACCCCCGCAACCCTTTTCCATATGACCTTCCAATTTATCACAGGTTGGCTCATTGTGCTATTTGAGTTTTATATAAGTTACCTGGAATTGCTTGCTCTTTCCGTTAACTGTCAGAGACGTGTTCCAGTGCAATGTGCTTACTGCAACAGGCTTTTATTGTCAATATTTTCATTTAAAAAATTCAACTAATTCATTAACTTCTATGTTTTATCAAAAAGACTTAACTAGAAAATGTTTAACACATCCTAGAATGCAACACTAAGGACAATTAAGAGAAGAAGCTCAGGTGAAGGATGTTTTGCTTTTAATTTAATGAGAGTAATAGAAACTGAAGTGTCCTTACTCAATGCATACACAAAAATAAAATAAAAATCATTTCAGGTGAACATAACTTCTGTTTGAATTGTAAATGACTCTTCCAGCAGAAACTAGATTAAGGCAGAAGCTTAAGTTCTCTTCAGTACACCTACTCTTCTTTGCAGTCTTTTTCAGAATCTAGCAAACAAATTTAGACCTGAACTGTAGAAAAACTATGATTTCTAATGATCTTCTCACAAAACTGCAATTACTCTGTATTTAAGATATTTAAATGAAAAAGTCTGTCAAGGCCTTTATTTGTTTCTTTGTTTTGAGTTTGTTTGGGGATTTGTGTTGATGGAATAAATTCGATGTATTAACTGTCATTAAAAGGATATTTTTAATAATAGATTGAAAAATGCAGAGGATTGGGTATGCTGCTTCCCCCTTTCCGCCCTCATAGCCACTGGTGGACATTTACTTATGTAGCAATGTGGGATAAATAGTCTTCAATATCCAAACACTTCAATTTGTGAAATGGTATCTCAGAAAGCACAGGATACTTTATTTCTCTGAAACCTGCTGAAAGAGAACAGCTGAGGGAGTTGGAGAGAAGAGTATTTATCTATTTTAGCTTTTAAAGCCATACAATCCAATCGTTTAAATCCCAGATTCAAGTGACTTTCTCATTTACAAAGTGTAGTCTGATAGCTGACTTGCTTTGAAATTGAAAGCAGTGTCATAACGTGGGTCTCTTGGGGCAGTGTAAATTTGGAACAACTCCATCACCTGAAAAGTAGTTAAAATCATATACATCGGTTATTAGAAATTTGCCTATAATTTGCTTTAATTCCTCAACTATTTCAAGACAGAGATAAACATCCTTCTTATCAATCAATTATTTGCTGTCACCAATGTCACAGTTATGTCAGACTCACTAATCACATTCTTCCTGATTGCTTCCCTCTTCCTACAGAGATAACTGTTTACAATAAAGGCAAAACAACATCTTTCACCTGCCTGGAAACTTTAGGGAGAAAATTATCAAAGCAATCCTGTACCAAGTATCCATTTGTTACTCAGAAGAATGAAGCTTCTTAACCACAGATAAGAACTTGCTTTAATCTGTGGAAATGTGAACAATTTCTAAAGAAATTAAGGAATTGGCTATGATGAGTATAGAGGACCAGGAATTTTGAAGTAAAAAGTATTTTTCATATAATATATATATATATCAAATGATTTTGAATCAAATTATTTAGTAGTTCTCTAATCATATTTTAAGGGTTATCTAAATGCCAGGCAATTACAACTCTACAGGCAGAATAAAAACTCACTGTAATTAACATTCAAAGTAGATGGTAATTTGTCCATTTATTCACAGCTCATGCAACTTCATAATAGAGTTCATCAGACTAAACTATTTAGATATGCAGTCCTTGTGCCAGCAGTTATTAAAACAAACAACACATTTATAGTACATCTTTCTCTCAATCTGCTCAAGCTGAGCAAAAGCACATTTGAAGCTCTGAGACTCACACCCAGTGTCCACTTTAAATAGAAAAATCTCATTGATTGCAAGAAACTCGGGTCTCATTTTTGTCCATCAATCCCCTTGGTGACCTTCTACAGCATCAAAGCCCAGAGTGAACCCAATCTGAGCCCAACTTTATGTGCATTATTATATTGAGAGACAGGAGCTACTTACAGTCCATGCCATTGTCTCCGTAGATATGCAATAAAGTATTCTAGAACTGCTCTTGCAGAGAACACTTCATGCACTCGGCATTTCCTTTCTCTGTCTCTGTCTCTCTCTCTCTCTTTCCCCTCCAATCTTAAAATTCTTCTCTTTGCTGTGCTGAATGGTTTTTGTTTTTTTCCCCCCCTCCAGTAGACAGCTCAAATGAGCAACTTCAAACTTTGACTAATACTCACATAACTCTCAGTAAACAACATCCTTCACACAGATCTATAACTAATAATAATGCTCTTTATTAAGCTCTCCTGTGAAACAATATGTCTAATAAAAGCTGCTCTCCATGCTGTTTTAATTATAATAAATCACCTTCATTATGATGCATACTTCAATATAACATGCCTAATGCTTAGCTACCTGGGATACTACAATAATGAGGACAGAGAGTAGACACATCTTGAAGAAAGTTATTTACACACACTGAAAAATTCTACAGTACTGTACTGCTTTGCAACATGAATTTCAACAATTTTTATCTTACCTTACTGTTCATAACATCAGAGCTGAGAAGAACCACCCCCCCTGAAAATGCTATTTACACAAATAATAGGACCTTGAATACATCCACTAAAATGGAAAAATAAGTCCTTGCAATGCAATCCTTTCTCTATAAATGTATAAAAGTATTTTACCACCCTGTGCAACAAATCAGTGATGAGACTATAGGCTGTTGTGTGCCGGGACCTAGGGATTTCATGTCAAAGTCAACTTCCTTGGCAATCCCTGGAGAACTGCACTGTGCACATTCTCATGAAAGGTGTGAAAATCTGATTTTCTAAAATGGATCAGTAATTCTCTATGAAGGGGAAAAGGATCAATAAATCTTTGCTAAGTAGATTGTAAAGGAAAAATTATTCTTTCAGTGACAGTACATTAGGATCCTCCAAACAATCTCAATAAACTAAAGACATAGCATTTCTCCAGCAGCTACTTTTGACTTCTGATATATTTTCGTAATCTCTGGTCATTCTGCAATGCACATACATTTATATTTGCTAAGCAATGTTCCATGTTGATGTTGATTTATGAGTGTATGCCATTATGCTCGGCGGTGAGTAGAAGAAATTTATTAGCTGCTTATAACCAGATAGATGTGATAGGAAAAAATGTCATTACAACCATGCACACATATATGATTGTTACTATATCTCTCTGTACCTACCCAAATATTCTGTACTCTGTATGTATATATCTACACACACACACACTAATATGTACTATATTATGTATATCTATGTGATTTTTTTTTGTACGTGTGCAAATGTATACATGCAATGTACATAGGTACATTTTCAAGCACTGAGAGTTAATTACAACATATATAGCAACTGAAACTCTACTAGGTGCCTTCACAGACTTGAAAGGTGTCCATCCAGTTACTGCAGTAGCACATGCTATCTGGCATTTACACTATCAAATCATATAGCAATGTTGCACCTAAATATGTGATTTTTACATAAAAGCAAAAGTAGCATTTGCCTGAAGACAGTATGAAAATATGTTTTACAGCGAGCAGTCAAAATATATTGCCAAGTCATAAGTGGGTTATGCACGCAAGCAGAGGAATTTATTTGTCCTTTTTACACAATCTCTTTTTCCTGCTGCAGAGAGTAAGAGGATCCTGCCAGAAGTGTCTGTACTGTTGTTTCTGCAGCAATGGTAATATGCACAGTGTGGGCACTTAAATGTCCATTCCAATTCTATATGCCAGTGCCAGTGTGAAACTTAACATACTGGGTTGCATTTCTATTCCTGGCGCTTCCAGCACACAAATATTCTGGGTGGTAATCTTCAAGGGGATGCATGCTGAGGAGAGGAAAAAAGAGCTTTGTCCTTCTCCCTAATGCTGTGAAACCTGAAAGGAGAGGAGGCAGCCTCTGCTGCCCAGAGAAATCTACAGTCTAGAGACCAGGCTCTCTCTTGCAAGTAGGCTTTGGTACAAACACAGAAGATCAAGTCTAAAAAACCAGAATAACGTGAGAAACTACATATGACAGGAAGGCACAGGCAGGAACAATTTTGAGTTCAGCACTCTGAAACTGCCTCATGTTTGACAGAGAATTCCCAGAAACAGGGTGTTTCAAACCTATTTGTAGTTCTGAATGTTTTAAGATGCAGAACTAACAGAGCTAGTGACATCCTGAAAACAATGCACCTGAAAAAGTTTCTCTGGCCTTTTTCAGATGGTGGAATGAGGGCAGAAGCCATCCAGGAAATCTAGATGGGCTTTCATCAAGGAGACTCCCATGGAAACATTGCATCTGAGGGTCAGGCTTTTTTCATATGATCAAATGCCCAGAACAAATTACACCAGTGATGCAACACAATAAAATTAATCTTACCCCATGTGCTTTAAGATGTGCTTTTCACAATATTGAAAAGTTTCTTTCAACTACATCTTAAAGTACTATATTTTGATTCATTGTCCCAAACAAATTATGTTAAAGAGATTCATTAATTGAATTGTACTTTCCCAAACCTTACATGAATGTTATATGTACACATATCTGCAAAATGTGCAGCATGTGCAAAATTCTAGAATATAATTCTATAACATACTCTTAGAAAATTTCAAAAATAAGCTCTTCTATGTCACAAGCTAAAATTTGCATTTCTATTCAAAGGCACATTACTCTCATACAACTAGAGGGTATGAATTTTCAAATTAAATTTTGGAGCTGAAACTTACTTCTCTTACCATAAAATTTCACCCAGTTTCACAAAGAAACACAGCTCATCACAGAGTAAAACTTTGCTGATAAGATTAAAAAAAAATAATAATTGTTTTGAAGATGAACCTATTCTAACCTGTTTTTTCTGCTCTGTAGAAAAACAGTTATTCAGAGAGACTTTGCGAAGATGGAGAAATGGGTTGACTTATGAAGTTCAACAAGGAGAAGCGCAAAGTTTTGCACCTGGGAAGTAATAATCTTGTGCATGACTATTTGCTGATGGCCAGTCATCTGGAAAGTAAGTTGACAGAAAAGGACCTGGAGTTCTGACGGACACCAAGTTGAATGTGAGCAATCAATGTGTCCTTGCAGCAAAGAAGGCAGTGTCAGGTTCTTTCAGTAGGGCCCAGTGTCTGGGCAAGGACTATGCACTGAAATACAGGATGTTCTGTCTGAATATCAGGAGAAATTTTTACAATGACCAAGCACTGGCATAGATTGTCTAAAAAGCTGTGCAACCTTCTTCCTTAGAGATATTCAATAGCCATCTGGATGTGGTCCTAAGCAACCAGCTCTAGGTGGTCCTCCTTGAGCAGGAGGATTGGACTAGATGACCTCCAGAGGCTGCTACCAGCCTCAGCCCATCTGATTTTGTGATTTTTAAATATTTTTCTTCCCTACTAGACAGTAGCAAGGGGAAAAAAAGAACAGTAAAAAGAACTACTTTTACCTACATAAAGACTAGTAATGAAAGTTTACCTTATTTTATTGGGCTTCAAGTTTTCCTGTGCCTTATCTGACAGAAGAGGAAACTAAATATTCTGCATGGGGGAACAAAGAAAAACAACAGATGAGGAAAATAAACCACACAGAGCTAAAATGTGTTTAGGAGGGCACAGAAGGAAGAACAGAGGAAAAGAGAGAACCTGTCTTGGAGAGAACTAATTTCAGCTGTGACCACAGTGAAGCAAAGTAAGAACGGAGACATGTTCTTTCATTATACAGTTTGCAAATGGGTATCTTGAAATCTACAGGACAAAGTCTGCTTTGGATGACCTAGTAAGCCTTCCATTCTTTCATTCATAATAAAGAAAAAATTAAAGTTACCAAATAGTTTTCACTACAGTGTTACTGTCACCCTGAAACACTGCAGTAATTTCTGTAAATATGAAGAGCTATTTTAAGGTGAAGAGTCTGGGAAGGAGACGTAGGTTTCCATCAGTTTCTGGCAATTTTGCACTGTAAAATGCTGCTGTCACTTGTTTGTATCATCTTTCTTCTGTAGTCACCCTCAGGATAAGTTAAGTAACTATTAATATAGTAAACCAGTAACCATACCAAGAAAATGTCATAATACTGAAGCCCACATATGCTTTCAGAACCATATACCACTTTTAAGTGGAGGAACTGCACCCTTCTCTCAGTTGCTTACAGAGGTGATCTCATTTAAAAATACCAGAAATGTCAAAATTTAAGAAATAGCACAGGAAGCAGGTCCTCTGGCAAAAATCCCTAGCAACTGTAGATGCCAGTACATTTCTGCAAAGCAGGCCACTGCATTGGAAAGCACAAAAGCTATTCATATTAATTTCAGTAGACTTATGCATGAACATGCTCAGATCTGTTTTGGACTGTATGTGAACATCTAGGTCATGATCAAGGTCACTGACATAAGTAGAAGCAATTTTACTGCACCCTGTATGTAGATTTGGACAGCACCCTTCAGATTTTTTTCACAAGAAGTAACATTCTTATATTAGTAAAAATACTGTCAGGGCTTTCATGATACTTCACAATAAGGAAACTTGCTAGTCACATTTGGGAAAGGCTAAATGATGGTAAATGAATGTCGTATTCATAAGCACTTTATACTGGAAGCCACCATCTTTGTCTTGTACAGTCGATTATCTGAATAATCTCCAAAACACAGAGTTACCTAGTCCTTTCTTTCCCCACCTCCCTTTATTTCTTCCTTAGTCTTCTAGCATTATAACCAAAATATTCAGAAAGTGTTTGTAATTATACCACCAGCTCTAATCTCTCTGCCATAAAACCACTGAAAACTTTTGTGGGCACAAGCAGTCATTCCCAGGCAAAAATGAAGAATTTCAAGAGACATGACTGAGGAAGAGCAGGAGGTTGGTGAGAGAAAATCTTTATGGGAAGGCAACAAAACTGTCTTTGCAGCCAGCTCTCTAATCAGAAAGTTTGAACTTACCAAGGCCATCTGTGACAATTTGGTAGCCCTACTGAGCTGCAGTCCTAGGTCTAACAAAATAAGCATAAGCATGTGGATTTGAAGTAGGAATGAGACTGGTGGTGAACTCTTTTTGATTAATTTCTTAATTGAAGTTCATTAATTTCACTTTCCTTAGCTACCTTGCATACCACCACTGCATTAGAGCAAGGTACTTAAGAACAAGCAGAGAATGAAAGATTAGGCATTTTTACTAATACTAAAAGGAACGTGGAAATGGTTTCTCTGTTAAGATTTTTCTTTCCTCCTCTTCCTTCAGAGACTAACAGCATGAGAAAATCAGGAAACAAGACAGTTTGTGAACCATACTGAAAGATATCAAGTACATTTTATTGACCAAGAAAAGCAGGCAGATCACATAAAAGGGAACTGCATGTATTCAAACATTTTTAGAAAGGGGAAAAGTTATGTAAAGCTGGTACTATCAGCCCTTCAGTTCATGCAAGTGTCTTCAAAAGGCAGGGATTGTGTAAGGAAAATGGCCTTTGTGGAGCAAAGCAGCATCACAACATACCTCCAGATTACTTTATGCACAACATTGACAAGTCTTTTAAATATTAAGGGCTATGTTCTACTCTAGTTTTACACATGGGACTCCCATTAATGTCAGTGGGTGCTTCACACAAAGTACAAGAACAGAAGCAGCCCTTGGCATCTTTTAGTGTTAAAGAAAAAAGATTTCAATAAGTTTACTTAATCCATCAAACTGGCAGACTCTAGCATTAGCTCCTGTGATAGTGCTGTCAATGCTTGGTCAAGCCTAAAAAACCTTCAAGCTTAAGCAAGTCTTGACACAGCAGAGAAGCAGAAGCTCAAGATGGCCAACTGTAAGAAGTAAATAAACTTTTAAAATGAAAGAGAATAAAGGATTAAAGGATAAAGAAAATTATTTTTCCCCTTTATATCAACTTTTTCCAAAGAAATATGTTTCAGAAAAAGAAACCTGCAGCTTGGCAGGCCGTGTGGAAAAAGAAAAGCAGAGACAAGTTGGGGGTTGGGGGGAGAGGGAAGTAGAGTGTAGCTGCTAATCCTGCTAAGGCAGTTTTTCAGTATTGACTCTAGTGTATTGGGGGCATACAAACTTTTTGACCATGGACTAGCTACTTTGCTTGTCAGCCTGGTGTTACTGGAGTTAAAGGTCTCAGTATATATATTAAGCACATGGGAAGAGTGGATTTCTGCCCAAGAGTGTATTTCTGTCAGACACCCAAGTCAGAGCCTATCAGTTGATGTCTGCATGGGTGGAAAACATCAAAAACTCTACTAATGCCTTCCTTTCCATTGCTCTACTACCCCCACATTCACAATTGGAACAGCCTCTTAACCATAGGTCCCTGTCACAATTTTTTTTAATTTTTTGTTTAGAGATCACAAAAGCCCCATGCACTTGTTAGCCTAAGGTTTTGAAGGCCTCGTGGCTACCATTTTGGTTGCAATGTCCTTGACTGGGGTATTAGCCCTTATGATAGTTGCAAGCAACTTAGTTAAATCTGAAAGCTAGTAGACCCAAGCCTAAACTGTAAGGTCCTCTTCTCATTTAGTATGCATCTGGTTGAATTATCACTCAGAGCTACACTTTTCTGTAGAAATTCTGTGGAATTACTGTAATGGAGAAATGGACATAGGTGCTTGGTCTGGCTGACAATGTAGCAAGACAACTTTGTTGAAATATTTTAAGATTTATGGGATACATGTCATTAGTACTTTGACCTTGGGCCATAAAAGATTTGAAGCAATCTAAACTGTATTACCATCACACAAAGTAGACTGTTTGAAGAAAGAAACAGGGTAGAGGTACAGATAGTTGATAGACAGTGATATGCAAACTTTTTGTCTCCCCTGGAAAAACTGATATACTATTTTTATAGTAGCAAAAGCATCTGAGCACAAACAGCATTTGAAGACAAAGTTTAAAATATTACTGAAATATGAACCCTACAGCTAACTGTATCTAACATTGGTCTGTTCTCTGTTTGCTTCTTTCTTTTAATTCAGTATACAACTGACTTACTTGAACCTATCAGTTCAGCACATGAGCAGTAACAAAGCATAGCAATTCTCATGTTCCACTCTCTCTTTGCTCAGTTGTTCTTTGGGATGAGCTCCCTCTTACTCACCGCTGTCTGCCTCCCTATGTAGTTACATCAATCTCCTCTTGTACTGTTACAGAGGAAAAGCAATTGTCCAGAAACAGAAGTCTACAATGTAGATCTGGATAGGACAATTTCCCAATGGTCATTATAATCGATGGAGTTTCTTTCCTTGACTTCTGTAAGAGTCACATCAAAGCAAGACCCTCTTCTTTAAGGTCCTCATGAATAAATTTCACCTGAAAATGACAGAATGCTTCCTGCCAGGAAATCTACAGAGAATTCAGGCAGAACACTGTTTTCAATTTCACAACAAACTTAGATTAAATTAATTGCCTTCTGTAGTTTTCTGGTATCAATTCCAATTATGGCTAATGCCGTGTAAAACCCTAGGCTTAAAAAACAACATAAAGAAAAGTAGGGTGAAGTTTAGAATGCATGTGGGAAGCACCATGATTTTGGGTTGAATTCCTTTTGGGGTAGAGATTCTGAATGCTATTTTTGTTTACAGTTGAGGGAGGGTGTAAAGGTTACACTGAAAGTTGTTTGAAGAAGTTTTTGGAAGAGGCAGAGGAACAGTAGAATAAATAAAATCATTTTAAAATCACCCCTAACTACTTCCTCACTAATCCACCAAAGAGACTAGCCCAAGCACAAGTTAATTCATGTTCTTTGAATGCCATGGAGGAATTCAGCATTTCAGTATAAAATTGACACCACAATGAATTCTTAACCAGTTCCAATGTTATGGGAACCACTGCAACTTAAAAATATAAATCCATCCTAGTAGAAGGCAACTCATTGGGATTACTGAGGAATCATTATTAAAACAACCTTCCTACCTGCTTTCAAATATATTGTCCAATGGAACAGGTCCCAAAAGGAGAGACTGTTACTGGAAAGAAACTTTTCATCATTGCTCAGCAGCCATGGTAGATCACTGCAGAAGAGTCTGATCTAACTACATTACTGTCAGGTATAAGCTTCTTAAATCAAATTGAAGTTTGTCCTTCTCTAGATTCTACAAATTCCTCTGGAAAAAAAAAATCAATTATCTAATTAAACCATCATCTTGCATACCTAAATTAAGTGTATATACTCTTTATAAACAGGATTCCTAGTAGCACATTTAAATCATAACTCATACATAACTTTTGCAACACCCCCTTGGGTAATTTTAAAAATGAAAGAAAGAATGTCACTAAGACTACAGAATGTCTCACACACACCTCTACACTGGCTTACCTAGTTTTAATGCCTAGGACTTACACAGCTGCCAACTACAGCTGCTTAAATGACTGCTATTGTTCCCTGCGTGATGTTTGGTGAAATAAGTGCTGAAATATGAAATCCATTAGTGCCATATATACAATACACTGCATTTGCAAAGGCTCAGTTCAGGGGGGATGGGAATTCCTCTCTACAGATAAATTCAGCTTTCAAAGGTTATTATTATTGTTGTTGTTGTTGTTGTTGCTGTTGTTGTTGCTGTTATTATTATTATCTTCCAACAAAATATCTACTTTTTTTGGAACATCTCTACCTGCAGATATTCTGAAACTCAATGAAATACCTCAAGGCAAGTACTTTCTCAGTATTTCCTGTTGAAGCTGCACAAAAATGTTCTTTGTGTTATTTGAAGCAAGCAGCAAAGACGGCAATAGCACAGAGGTGGCTTAGCTTCCTTAGGGGAAGAGAAATTACAACATATATTTAATATATATTTATATGATGTATAGTTTAAAAGGCATTCCAAAGAGATCAACAGGCATTGATAAGTATTTGTTATTGAAAAGGGCACATAAAACAAGAGGAGTATGCTTGAAAGCGCAATGGAGCAGAATCAGAGGTGAGGTCCTGCTGATGGTCTCCCACGCAAAATCACGGAACAGCCAGCTCCAAAATACGGCTGCAGTCCTGTGGCTGCAGAGCGTGCAAACCAAACCGAATAGTCTAGATCAAATTCTGGTTTTCTGTATTCTTTTCCAATAAGTTTGGAAACCAATTGTGCCACCATCTGCCATAGAAAAATGTTGTCCTGGGTTCACGCCACTTCTGGAAAATAGATGAATGCTAATTTGGATGAGAATAGTTTCTTTTTGCAATGTTTCATTTGCTGTGATCTCAAAACAAGAGAGAATCAGGCCAATTATATTGAAGACAAATTCATTACAAAGAAGCATCACATGCTTTAAAGAAAATAAAATATTCTTCATGTATTTATGAATGAACTATCCTGCCTTTGTAGAAAAATTCAAATATAGAGGAATTAAAAGGTTTAAATAAAGCCATACCCACATTTGCACTCTATAAAACTGTGATTACCTCTTTTTCCTTTCCAGAAATAAACTGGTACTCCTCTGAAGTCAATTTGCAAGAGCCTCAACTTATAAAAAACCCAACCAACCTTCTCCTCCCATAAAATCATTCAAATGAAACTTACCAGGACAAAAGGCCCAGTTTCCTTACTGCTTTGTGCTAGGGTAGAAGTAAACCTGTGGTCTGCTACATTAGTGAGAAATAACTACATCAGAGAGTCAGACACATGCTGAAATGTTTCCGTTGAAATCAAACTCTCAGAAATTTTTAAAATATTTTAAACACATCCGCGTGAAGCATCGACCTAGCTGGAATCACTTAGATCTAAATCAAATGCACTGATTGTTTTCACAGCACGCTTTTCGTCTTCAAGCTGCAACAGGCAGACAGGCAACTGCTGTTCAGAAAGGTTTTCAGCCCCCTGCCTTGGACTACTGTAGCCTATGACATGATCAATAGCAAGGTTAGAAGGCACAGGGAGCTAAGGAAAGATTATGAAGATGAGGTGAGCGACAGACTTGCCTTACAGGATTTGTTCTTTCACTCACCTTGAGTCTTTTCTGCACAAAGAAAGATGGTCAAACATCCCAATTCTTTCTCTGAAAGGGGACAGAAATGATGGAGAGACTGTTGCGTGAGCACAGACAGCATTCTGCACTTTGAAGCATTCTGCTCAACAGACAGGACAATAAAGAAGATCTTGCCAGCAGATAACTTTTTCTTTGTTTGAGTGCAATGGAGATACCACTAAAGTAGACTTTTCTCTTATTATTGAGATTAATTATCATGCATGGTGAGAAAAAGTTCATGGTGAAATAAAATTCAAGTATTCTCCTTTAATCTTTTCACCTCAGCCCTGCCTGTGCTATCTGCAGGCATCTCTGCTTGAGCTCTTCTGGTAGCAACCATCATCTTTTGAACAAGCCCTGCTCCCTTTTGAACCAGTGTGTAATGGGAGAACACATCAGACACTAGTCTTGATTAACATGCCACTGCACAGGACATTTTTGCTGCCATGTTATAAAGACCTTAACGGCTTCCAGTTGTTCAGATATCATATAAAAACAATTAATAAATATTTTTTATAGTAACCCTAACAATCTTAATACAGTGCAGCTCTTGTTAGAGACTTTGTAGAACATTTGATTTAAAGTCTCCACTGTAGTTACCATGCTGTTCTCCTACTCTATTCCACTACCAGTTTATGAAGATCCTGAACTTATTGCAGTCACGTGAGAAAAGATGGATAGAAACAGCTCAGAGGGAATAAAAGAATGCCTAGCTTCTGCCACTGTCTGTTCTTTCCTGTTTTGCATGGTAGAATCCCAGGAGAAAAGTGTATTTGGAAATTAATAGCATGCAGCAGAGAGAATATTGTTGCAAACCAGTCAATCCACATTTATATTTTAATATGATAAAAAGATAGGAAAAGGACATGAATTTTATACAGTCCTTTAAGTGCTCCAAACACAAGTAAACTATTATCTGTAGATTACACAGGCTCAAGGTCAGTGCAACTCTCTAACAAGGATAGGCATCCCTAGACCCATGGCATGGGCTGATGTAAACATCACTGTATATCAATAATAGAATTAACCCCACTGCAGACCTTTTGTTTAGAAATGGTTATAGCATCATTATTTGTGCTGTGCCTACAAATATGACTTTGTATAATTCTTCATGCCCGAACAGAAAACTCTCCCAGTTCAGATGCAGAAGAAAATACAAGTTACCAGCCAATAATGGATGATGCCTCCAATAACCATTATCAAGCTTTAGCCTGGTTCCATCATCTAAAGCATATTAGCAGAATCTAAAAAATTTGGACACTTTGCCCTCCTGGACAGCAGCCTAATAGAAGCAAACAGAAGAATTAGTTGAAGAGGGCCTTTATTTTTTGTTTAAAACCTTTCAATAAAATGATGATAGGAGAGATGGCATGGGGAGCAATAAGGGACTGCATCAAGGAACCCACCAGTATGGGAAGGCAGGGCCCCAGGGTGACCACAGCAAGTAACCTGCTGGAACCAGAGATGACTGGGCCAAGCCCCAAAAGTGAACATGTGGCACTACACAGGCAAACACAGGTCATCCTATAGCAGCACATAACTACAGCATGGGCTGGCAGATCTCCCCATCTTGTAGCACTGGCTCTTATCCCTCCTTTTCTTCTGCAATAACCCAGCAAACAACATTTTATGTGTCCCAGTAGCTCCTCTCAGAACCAATTCTCAATAGCTTTGCTTAATAAAATGCACTCAGGTGTCCCCCTTCCCAGAACAGAACACTGTCTGCTCCCAGTTGTGGAGACTCAATGGTCTATGTGCTATGCAGGTAGCCAGTTCACAAAATTAATTACAAGAAAATGCTCTGAAAGTTTGCTTTTTTTTTTCCTAATTTTGAGACTTTAAGCAATATTTGGCTACAAGAGGCCATCTGTACTTCAAGATCCCAACAGCAGACAAAGAAATGTATGTATCCAGACACACGTAGAGGGCTTTCCTTTTGGCAAGGGAACTCCCTTCAGATGAATCTCTCACTTGACAGTATCCTTCCTAATTGAAAATGTTTGCTATTTGTGTCATACTGACATACAAGGTTTTAATTAATCCCACCTCAGGTCAAAACAGAAGTTCCATATATGAAATGACTTGCTTGGACTTTGGACAGAAGGATCAGTCTGGGTTTTTTTGCTCATCTCTGCACCAACCATCCTTTAAAAATATCATGCAATATGTGGGCAACAGGCTTTAACTGAACCTCTTGGGTGGATGGATTTTTGTTAGGTTTTGAAGAGTTTTGGGAGTCAATATATAGTGTCAATACTGTAATAATCACTGAGAATTTGTAATCACTATCAGGTGACAACAAAACAGGTATGCATTTACTTAAACTTTATCCTGCTAAGTACCAGACTTGAACACATCTCTCACAAAAAGGTATGGAATTTAACTCATTTTCCTGTGAAGGATGACTACAAAGTCTACATGGACTGTTAACCCCGCAAAGTGACATACGGAGGTATTTAATCAGATAGAAAACTCTTCTGCACAGCAATTAGTTTCAGCTTCCACTGATTTTCAGTTAAATACAGCTACTTCATAGTAGATTCAAATTGGACCCTAACTTTCGCTTGTAGCTGGACCATTAGAAATAACATAGCAAAACAGCAGATATCTAACAGCTGGATATCTGTTAATGGTTGAAAACATCCACTATGTGGTGAAAAGATAGATACTAAAGATGTACACCAAGAAGTAACATCAGTGTTAGTAGCACTGGGGTGAGTGAATGAAGGGAGGAAGATGGACAAGCATCTTTCTCCACATAGCAGAAACATCGCATTCTCTTGTGAAACCTAGGTTGGAGGCATGCTTCCAACATGAGGTCACTTATTCAGGCACAACTTTCATATGTATCTCATGGCAATTGATATTGGAACTATAGCTCAGAGTCCCAGCTGTGTATACATTAGTTTTCCTATGAGTTTCCATCTCCAGCTCCTCTGGCATAGCACTGATGCACATTACTTCCCTTTGAAACTCATGGCTTCTCTGACTACTTAATGTGTGGCATTGGACAGCCAGTGGAGAGCAAAGAGGGTAGCTGTAAATAATCAGAGCTTCGTGCAAACATATCGGCATATCCAGGCCATCTTCATGCTGCTAAATTTTTCATGGACAATATCTGGAAATGTAAAGAGCAACAAATAAAGAATTTAAACCTTTTACTGTAAAGTTTGTCAAATCAAGTACTGTCTACAAAAAAACAGTGTTCAGAGTTCGTAATTTTTAACTTGAAGAATTTCTGATCTTTTATTTCTCTCTGGCTTCTGGAGGTAGTTGCTTCAGAGAGATTTCCACGTCGCAACAGTAGCAATCCGAGAAGCCGCATTTCACAATTCAAAACAGTTTCAGATTAATTTTGCAACACCTGTCCATAGCGCTAAGTCAGAAGGCCACCCTTCTTCGGTGCTCAGGAGTCTCTCTTGCTTCCTCACCCCCACTGGAAAAGGGACCTGAGACAGCAGCGCTGACACAAGAGGCTTGGAGGCTGCAGAGCTTACACTATTTGGAACCAGTCAAACGAGGTTTATCAGGTTCTTCAGCTCCCAAGTTCCAGCTGCCAGAATGTGTCAGCTGCCGTTGTTTACAGAACTGCCAGGGCGATTGAGGGGGCATTCGTCTGAGTTTGGACTTCAAGTTTTCTTTTTGTTTTATCCTTATTTCCTGCTGGTTGTTGTTTGAGGAAGAGGGAATTTTTATAATCAAGGACTTTCAGTTTCTGTGTTGTTTTTCTCTTTGGTCTCTCCCTCCACATATAGTCGGGAGAGGTGCAAAACCTGCTGTCATCTCTCCCTTTGTCTTCCCAAACACAGTTGTTTGCATAGGGTGCCATGTTGGGGATTGGTGTTCTGTGACGTTTTAATTTTCTCTTTTTTGCTGGGGATTCTGACAGATTTAGCAATTTTGTAGCTAGTGATAAGTAACTGTTATTTTTTTGCCTGATGAGGTTTCATTTTTTAGTAAACGGCTGGTTTTTTACTTCTATCTTTCTCTCCTATGGGGAGGCAACCCATTTTAGAGTGTCTGCCTCTTAAATTGTATTAAAACAAGACAAGTGTGATTATATATTATTATTAAGTAATATTTGAGGGCAAAAACTGTATAAAAGTAGAAGGATTTTTGCAAGATGATTTTTCCTTCCCAATTGTTATTCAACTCACATAAGAATCACATGACTGTCAGTATTTGTTCTAATTTAATGGTATTTTAAATTACATTTTTGAGGAAAACATGTATCCTTACATACCAGACAATTCAGCGGAAAAAATCAAGATCATATTTGATATGCAGATAAACCTCTTTTGACTATTTTATAGAAATGAGCTGAGCTATTAGACACCTCGTTGGAGGTGTTGGAGGTCAGTTGGAGGATTTTCAACCCTCAGCCTTGGTACATTGTTTAAAACACTTTTTTTAGCATGCCAAAATTGCAGGCTTTTTCACTGGCAATTTAAAATTCATTTTCCAGAGTTAACCTCCAGCAAGAATTTTTAGAAAGCTTTTTTAAGGAAATATTTGGTTTTAATTGCTGAATAATAAAAGACACAGATCATATTTCCTTACTTAAGAGTTATTTACAAAAGTTTAGTAAGACTTTCCAGTGTTGCTCACAGTACTTGCCTTCCTTTATTGCACTTAGGGAGAAAGCAGACTTTAGAGTGGCTGCCTCACTTTGACATATAATTTTTAAATGCCTAAGTCAGAGCAGGTATGTGCCAAATGAGAAATTAAGCATCAGAAGAAACACGGACAAATTTTAAAAGTCCAACCAGGAGGAAGAAACCCACAGACTGACATGAGGCTCCAAAAACACACAAGTACATCTGAAAAATTGAAAGTTCTTTAAAAGCTTTCCTGAATTATGTGGATGGAGGTGTGCCAGGCAATTCTTCCATTAAAATATAGAGTTGCACAAGGTACAACATCCCTCCAGTTACCAAACACAGTTCTGCATTGCTTTCTATATCCAAGAATCTAAAAGTTAATTAAATTTCTCATTGTCTTGATTTGAAAGACAGGTATCTGCCAAGGAAGGTGGGAACCTCCCTTGGAATGGAGAATATGATCTCATTCCCTCCGAATTATAATAACTTTGAAATTAAGGGGCTTTCAGGCAAAGATATGGGGAAAGGAATAACAGTTCTTTACTAGTATGTATGTGTATATCAAGGCAAGCAAACAACAACAGCAGCTACAACAAACAAGAACAGAAAAGCCGATAAACAGTCTCTTCCTGCTCTTTAAGACTTTTCCCCTTTGCTGTAGTTATATCCACGACCAGCAGGGGCGCTGGTGTCTCCTGGTGGGCAGGGCAGATGCGATGATTCCCCCGAGGCTGCAGGGGGCGCTGCAGTGCAAGCGCAGAGACCACGTGGTAATGGCGGCTTGGCCAAAGCAGGAAGTTACAGGCAGCAGCTGGTTGCAATTGCCGGGCTATTGGGCAGAGGTGATCCGTACAGGGACAGCCCACAGGTCGGCTTTGGACCCCACCCCCTCCCCCCCCCCCCCCCCCCCCCAATGGCTGGGAAGCGGAAGAAAAGTAATTAAGCAGACTGTGATTCCTGTGCAGTGCAAGAAAATCACAGCAGACCAGGATCTCAGTGTCCAATGCACAGGAGTGGCCACGGCAACCTGCCACGGGCAGAGGGTACAGCAGAAGCCGATCCCAATGTTTCAGCACTACATGCGCTGGTTCTGAGCTCCAAGCGATCAGGTGGCAGGGAAAATGGCAAACTGCTCCTTCGTCCGCCAAACCCAGAAACCTGACCGAGCAAACACCCAGCTCCAAACCTCCTGGGTAGGCCCCTCACCTTTTCTCTTGAGTTATCTCTTGCAACCCGGTCAGGGCCATTTCAGTGGAATGTTGTGACACCCAGCTACATCTTTTGTTTTCTTAAGCATCGATAGTTATTGTTTCCTAGCAACGTATGGGACCAAATTCCATGAGGGGAAAGAAACAAAAGGAAAAACCCTAAGCCCCAACACTCATTTATCAGATACTTGTAACAATTTAAATTTAGGGAATACTTGCAGCAATTTAAAATCCTTTCTAGGTAACATTAAATCCTGGAATTGGGATAAGCGATAATTCTCATTCGTACAGCAACAATATTTTATCCGATGAAAATGGCTAACTTCTGAGGAACTGAATCAACATATTAACCTCCAAATATGTTATACTTAAGCAAGGATTTTAAGCATCCTGAAATCCACGTGCCTGACTGGAAGCTTAAATAAAACCAGCATCTTATATAAACACATAGCTTTTAGATTGCATAGGTTGTATGATAGAAACAGATAAACAGAAGCAAATCTCTTGGATATTCCTTAGAAATGAATGCATCACTTGTGCATGTTCCTATATGATATTTCTGTTAAAGCTAGTCAGATGACATTTGGATGGCTCAACATTAACTACAAAGGTTTATTTAAGTTGTTAAGGACAATTGCATACCCACGGCCTGAGGAGCAGGAAGAGAAAACTATTGTGGAAGAATCCCACTGACCTCATTTGCCCATTTAGAGGTTAGGCTGAACTCCAACAAAGGATTGCAGCATACTCTGAACTTTAAGGGCATAACTGACTTCAGCAGGGCTTTCCTCATACAAGCAGGCCTCAAAACTATTGTGACTAGAACATTATTGAAGCAGATTCATTTGATCCTGCCAGTATATAATTTGAAGTTTGCTGCTATAGTAATTTTAAAGTATCAGAGGGTCCTAATGTACACATTTCAAGAAAATGTGTGTAGTGGTACTAAAATATTACATAAAGCATAAAAGTGGTGTATTGAATATTGTCACAAATATTTAATTAACAAGTATCTTGTTTTGAAAGTTCTTGATGTTCCTAAAGCAGATAATGGCTACGGGAAAATATAGGTACTACCAGAAAGCAAAAGGGAGCAATAAAATTATATTCATCCTTGGAAATGAGGTTCTTTAAACCACTGAGGTGAGCATGTTGGTTTTGGAGCTGTTGGGGTTTTTTAACTTCCTTCTTGGTACACATAGCTTTTGGAAGTAAGAAATTTTTCCTTAATCTCTGCTTGTCAAGATTTCAGAGAAGATTTGGAATTGTTTTGTCTCCAACAGACTTTCTGTAACTACCATAAACTCTCTAATCAATATCAGTTAATGAAAATATCCCTGTTGACTTCAGTAAAGCCAAAATTTTCATCCTTTTTCCACAGATATTTGTAAACGAGTGTAACAGATTTGGAGCTTGACAATCTAGTATAGCTGGATAATTGTCCTGTGCTTTATATGAACAAATAAATTTCTATTACTGCATTCCTTACACAACAAGATGGGGTTTTCTGCTTCTACTTCTCTGCTGTGCATTCATACTTGTTATGGAAACATTATTTCTACCTAGCTAAAAACAGGAGAGCTTTGGAACATGGGAAGACGCAGGTAAACAAAAACAGTCCCTCATTAGCAAAGAAATTTTCTCAACTGTAGAGGCAGAACTCTGCTAAAACAGTGATTATTTCTTTACCTTGGGACATGTTCAAAGCCCATTGGATCTTGCCACAAACTTCAATAGATTTTTGGATTAGTCCTTAATTAGTATTTACACTTGGTCTGACTGTCTCATGATAAAGGTTTGTTTAGTAATATTGATTATGGCATGTTTAGCAACAAAATCAGAACCGTGTCCATGCATACAGCCCATGTTTTGAACAAGGCTCTGTATTAGTCGATTGGACTATGGCATTCTACATTCTAGGTCTGTCTCCCTTGGTACAGGACTAATTATGCTAAAGGAATTATCCTTTAGCATAATTCTGGGAAAGCTGGCAGCCCATGGTTTGGACAGGTGCACTCTTTGCTGAGTTAAGAACTGGCTGGGTGACTGGCCAAGAGTGGTGGTGAATGGTGCTGCCTCTGGTTGGTGGCCAGTCATTAGTGGGGTCCGCCAGGGATCTCTGTGTTGGGCCCAGTCCTGTTTAATATCTACAACTGATTATCTGGATGACAGGATTGAGTCTACCACTAGCAAATTTGCAGGGGACAAGTTGGGTGTAAGTGTCAATCTGCTGGAGGGTAGGAGAACTCTACAGAGGGACCTGGACAGGCTGGATCAATAGGCTGAATCCAACAATATGGGGTTTAACAAGACCAAGTGTCAGGTCCTACACTTTGTCACAACAACCCCCTGCAGCACTGCACACTGGGGGCAGAGTGGCTGGAGAGTGGCTAGGCAGAAAGAGACCTGGGGGAACTGATTTGTAGCAGCTGAACATGAGCCAGCAGTCTGCCCAAATGGGCAAGAAGGCCAATGGCATCCTGGCCTGTATCAGGAATAGTGTGGCCAGCAGGACTAGGGAAGTGATTCTTCCCCTGTACTCAGCACTAGTGAGGCCATACCTTGAGTACTGTGTCCAGTTCTGGACCCCTCAATTTAAAACAAATACTGAGATGCTGGAGCATGTCCAGAGAAGGGCAAAAAGGCTGGTAAAGGGTCTAGAACACAACTCCTGTGAGAAGCAGCTGAAGGAGCTGGGCTTATTCAGCCTGGAGAAAAGAAGGCTTGGGGGAGATCTTATCACTGTCTACAACTGCCTGAAAGGAGGTTGTAGTCAGGTGGGGGTTGATGTCTGATCCCCAGGCAACCAGTGGCAGTACAAGAGGACACAAGCTTAAACTGTGAAAGGGGAGGTTTAGGCTGGACATTAGGAAGAATTTCTTCGCAGAAGAAGTGATTGGGCATTGGAATGGGCTGCCCAGGGAGGTGGTAGTGTCACCATCTCTGGAGGTGCTAAAGAAAAGGCTGAATGTGGTACTTAGTGCCATTGTCTAGTTGACAAGCTAGTGTTAGGTCATAAATTGGATTCAATAATCTCAAAGGTCTTTTCCAACCTGATTGATTCTGTGATTTCATGATTCTGTGAAGTAGGCTATTTTATTGGGTTTTGCTAGAAAACAGTAAATACATAATGAATGAATGCCCTGAAATCCATCTCCTGATACTGTTACCCCTGCAAAGGGGTAATACTGGAAAAACACCTGAAAGAGGGCAATCTTCTAGACTAGAAACAGCACTTGGTAGAAACACAAAAATATGGAAGAGATAGATGTTTCAGAAGTTATGTTTGCAAGCACACATTAACATCTATTCTCTAAATAAGAAACACAGTGAAAATGCGGTCTGCACACTTGCATCTACAGAGCTACATTTTTTCACTTTTTGGGCTATCAGAGGACAATGGAAGTCTCCAAGCACTGTGGATATCCTGCTCAACCTCTACACTGGAATTGATGCAATCCTTTAAACTCCACTGGCAACACGTTCTTTACTTCCACTGCCACATAAAATTGCTAGGCTCAACTGCATATTTTTCCATTTATCTTATTGGTAACTGAAGGGCTCAGAAGCAGAAGAATGTTGCATTTGTTCTGAATATACAAGTACACTGAAGAGAGATTCATAAAATCAGGTAAATTGTAAGTGACCCATCGGGATCATCAAGTCCAACTCCTGGCCCTGTAGAGAACATTCCCAAGAGTCACAACATGTGCCTGAAAGTGTTGTCCAAATGCTTCTTGAGATCTGTCAGGCTTGGGGCTGTGACCACTTCCCTGGGGAGCCTGTTCCAGTGCCCAGCCACCCTCTGGGTGAAGGACCCTTTCCTGATATCTAACCTAAACCCCCTCTTGCTCAGCTTCATGCAATTTTCTCAAGTTGTCTCACTGTTCATGAGAGTGATCAGTTCCTGCCCCACCACTTCCCCTTGTGAGGATGTTGATGAGTGCAATGAGGTCTCTTATTCTCCTCTTCTCCAAGCTGCACAGACCGAGTGACCTCAGCCACTCCTCATACAGCTTCCCCTCAAAGCCCTTCACCATTCTCATGGCCCTCTGTAGTGGATTGATGCTGGCTGGACATCAGGCACCCACCAAAGCCACTCTCTCACTGCTCTCTGCAGTTGGACAGGAAATATAATGAAGGGTTCATGAGTTGAGACAATGACTGGGAGAGATCCTTTGCTAAATACCACCATGGGCAAAACAGGCTAGAATTAAATATATAAGTTGAATTTATTACTAAGAAGATCAGAGCAGGATAAACTGAAATAAAATAAAACCTTGAAAACACCTTCCCCCATCCCTCCCTCCATCCCAACTCTACCTCCTTCCCCAGTGGCACAGAGAGTCATGGAATGAAGGTTCTGGTGAGTTCCATTGTTTTTTCTGCTGCTCAGGGAGAGGAGTCCTCTCCCTGCACCAGCATGGGATTCCTCCCACAGGAGACAGCTCTCCAAGAACTTCTCCACCATAAGTCCATCTCATAAGCAGCAACTCCCTGTGAACTGCTGCAATGTGAGCCAATCCCACAGGCAACAGTCCTGCCCAAACTGCTGCAGCATGGGTCACTCTTCCACAGGGTGCAGTTCTTCAAGGAGAGCCACTCCAGGGTGGGCTGTTCTCTCCATGGGCCTCCCATGGGGTCACAGTCCCCTCTCAGGCACCCACCTGCTCTGGCATGGGCTACTCCGCATGCTGCAAGTGGATCCCTGCATCCCCATGAACCTCCACAGCTGCTTCACCATGGTATTCATCACGGCCTTCACCATGGCCTGCAGGGGAATCCTAGCTCTGGTGACAGGAGCACCTCCTCCTACTCATCTTTCTCCACTGATCTTGGTGACTGCAGAGTTGTTCTCCTCACGTATTCTTACTCTACTCTTCTGTGGCTTACTTCTGCACAGTAACTTTGTTCCTGTCCTCTTAAATCTGTTCTCACAGAGGTGTCCCCATCATCTCTAATTGGCCCAGCCTTGACCAGCACATCCATCTTTCGTGATCCCAGGGACTGGCTCAGCCAGACATGAAGAAGCTTCTAGCAGCTCCTCACAGAAGCCACCCATGTAGCCCCCCCACAACCAAAGTTTGGCAATGTAAACCCAATACACCCTCCTCTAGATGCTCTCTAGGAGCTTCACGTCTTTTTTTTATATTGTGATAATCTAAACTTTACAAAGTACTCAAGGCAAGGCAGCACTGGTGCAGATTCTTTAAGAAAGACACACTGACATAATACTGTTCAAGCATAAGCCCCTTTGTAAGGAAGACTTCTACAGGTGGCGAGCATTGTAGTAAGTCCAACACACATTCTATTGAGAAGAAATCTTGTTAGCAATACTGTCATGCAATTAACCACAGCAAAGGATAAACTCTCAATCCAGTTTTTGACTGTGATTTTATTTAGTCTAAAAGGAATGTAGTATGCAGCTGTAGAATGAAAGCTGGGGTTTGAGGATGCATCTGGCTTTCTCATCTTTGCAGCATAAATGTCAAAACCTTCACCAGGCTGTCAGGAAAAATAACCCAATATGAAAAAGATTAAGCTCATACCCATATATGCACTGGCAGAATAATTACTTCTTTGTTCCTTCTTTTAGAAACAGCCTAGAAGCTGTCCATTAATGTCCTACTTTTTCACCTGTAACCTGTCTTTCTTTTTTGAAGAAAAGTTTTCCACCAGTTGGTTTGCTGCAGGGGGATTATTGTGCTTGTGGTTCAGCCTTTAAACCATAATCTATGAAAAAGACACTACCAAAACTAAGAAAAAATAATCACATCAGTTTTTCCAAACTTAAACTACAGAGAACCACAGAATTACAGAATTGTTAAGTTTGGAAGGAACCTCTGTAGATCATCTAGTCCAGCACTCTGCCAGGACAACTTACACAGGAATGCATCCAGGTGAGAGAGAGACTCCACAATCTCCCTGGGCAGCCTGTTCCAGTGCTCTGCCACCCTCAATGTAAAGTTCTGCATGTTGAGATGGAATTTTTTGTGGTTTAGTTTATGGCACTCACTTGTCTTGCCGTTAAGCACCATGGAAGAGTGGCACCATCCTCTTGGCAACTTCCTTTGAGACATTTCTATCCATCAGGCCCAGCTTCCACAGTCTCTCCTCATAAGAGATATGCTCCAGACCTCTAATTATCTTTGTGGCCCTCTGCTGGACCCTCTCTTTGTCTTTCTTGTACTGAGGAGCCCAGAACTGGACACAGCATTCCAGATATGGCCTTACTAGGGGGAATAGAGGAGAAGGATCATCTCTCTTCACCTGCTGGCCACACTCTTACCACACTCTTCCATGCTGGAGAAGAGGCCATGTCTTTTTCATGAATCTTTGAACAGAAAGAAATCACAATCATTACAATAGTTACCCCAAAATTTTCTGACATAGGACTGCAGCATAAAGTGACTCAGTTATATATACTCAGTCTACACATCTCAGATACTGATGCGAGCTTGCCCACAAATCCCATTCTTATCAGATCATTTGTGAGAAAAAAGTATTATTTTAGTAAAACTTAATAAAATAATAATTATTCTTTTATTTCTCTAGCCTGAAGGGGAGAGATGAAATCATGAAAGGGGGGGATAAAAAATATACTTTATCCTCCTATACTTATCTTCCTATGCTTTATCCTTCTATATTCATGCTAGAGACAGCTGCAGATAGTGAGTGTCCAAGGTGGCATTAACCAAGCTGAAGTTGATTCAAAGCAGAAAGATACTGACCAGGAAACAAACTGTCCTTTAGAAAAGCAACTTCAAAAAAATCATTAAATCGCATCGAGGGAGGGACTGATACCATGGCCAGCAACACCTTTGCTAACAGAACAGGTCTGGATATAAGTCACATCTAGAGACAGCTCCATAGACTTCTTCTTGGTTTTGTAAACATTATCTGAAACACTGTGGGCCCAAATTTGTCATTAGACAATTGCTGTGCCAATTTTCCTTCAGTTCAGGAATACAAATGGAATTAAGGGGATTAACATTAATTTTGCAAAAGCTAAAAGCTTTGCAATACAGAACAGGAAGATGATGGAACTGAGCCCTGGTTTTATGCTTTTCTCAGTTCTTGCTGCACCACTACTACATGCACGGTTTGCTGATGCCTTGTAACTTGGGTCCCTGAACTTGTATCTATCTGAGCAGATGCTGAAAGCATAAAGGTGAAGATAAAGGATATGATATGGATGCAGTTTTATTGTCCTCAGTTTTCCTGTACACAACTGTTTCAGACAGCTGTCTGCAACCACCTAATCCCAGCAACTAGTCGTAATCTTTTGACCTTTCTGAGTCCTTATTACAATTAGTTCAAGATATGAAACTATAAAAAACTTATAAGAAAAATAACTCAACTTTTCAACCTTACCAAAACACCTCATCTCTAACTGCCGTGCCCTCCTTCCACACTGCATCTTCCGCTTTCTTCTAGCCCCACGTTTTTCACATCTCCATGTTGCCAGTTCCCCTTTGCACATCACCCTGTTGTGTACTAGACACCTATTCCCAGTTCTCCTTCAGCATAGTGACATTCTCTTACTAAATCATATATGAGATTATAGTCACAATTATAAATAATGCTCTAGGGAAGCTAAATAAGTTTCAGAAAATTATCCCCTCCTGTCAGAGGTAAAATTGGTGTAGTACAGAAATTAAAGTGACTTCAAGTTCCTGATAGTAGTAATTATATCTGTTCAAATGATAATCTAATCTTGTTTCTCCATAGGAAGCTGAAGCTTTTACTTTGCAGTAAAGGGCCTGTATTGAACACTAAAAGTGAAAAAAAGGCAGTTGGCTTTGCAATGCTTTCATTTTTAAGATTGTAAGTAGTTGAGGCAGTGGAGAATCAAGAGACAAGTATCGCCTATTATGGGGGCTTAATGTGTCTACTTTGTGCAAAGACCATGCCTATATATATCCGAAAATCTATATGACAGTCACTGTTCTAGAAAAACTACAGGGTAAGTTGAAGGACTTGGTGTTGAAAATAGTAATGGCAAGATCTCTGAGAAATATTTCGTTCAAGATGAAAATTCAGCATGGTAAAACCTTTAATCTTACCATTCATTTAAAAGAGGAATAAAAGCTCATATATTTCAGTCTGACATTTTATAAGCAGGACAGTTCGAGTGCTTTAGTCAATGGTACTTTTTCTTTAAAAATTATCTTTTTAAATCTTTTAAAATCATGTAAAGACAACAACCCCCCCTTTAAAATAGAAGAAGATTTTTTTAGAATTTTGCATTTGGCCCAGAATAAATATATATGTGTTTATATATGTGTATGTATATACACATACATACATAAACTTCCCACAATTTCTAGGGAGCAAAATAAGAATATATATAAACTACAATGTTGAGAAAGAAGTCGCACTAAAGGGAGATCCCTCTGTGAAGTTGTAACATAAACAATATAGTTGGTTTTGCAATTAAAGGGTTACTATTATGTATATTTAAAAGGAAAACAAGTTATTTGAATTATGTTGCTTAACAGTGCCAATACTGTTTTCCACATTTTGAATATGTAGCTTTATATGTTTTAAAGAACTGAGAAATTTTGCCAGTGGGATTTGCCAGCACAAATTTCTGAGCAGCAAGGGAACCTGCCCGATGGGTTTTCTATTTCTGTCTTTATCCCTAACTAGGTCCAGTCCTCTTTCCGTTGTTCCTTTCATCTAGCTTTGCCCACACACAGGACAAGTCCTCTTCCCTACTATCCCTCATAGTTCCAAACTTCTCTTGGATCCGCTCTTCCTTCAGTCTCTTACTTCTCCGTGCCTTGTCACTCTCTAGTCATGGTTGACTACTTGTATATTTATTGTTTCATTCCGTATCTTTTATCTTCCCTGGCTTTTGCCCTGTCTTCATTTGAATAGCTTTTCTCTATCCTCACTGAATATGGTCATTGAATATGGTGTCACCTCTGCCATTTCCCAAGACAGGCCTTGTGGGAAGCAAGTATTTCAAAGGGGACAGAAATAATCTGATACTTCTGAAAGAGGCAAGAAGATATGGGCTTTATTTGGTGCAGTGATTAGGACAAAGATACTATGGAATTGATGCTCGGAGTTTGCAACTGGATCAAGTTTTTCAGGAAGCATTTATACATAGTGCTGTCAGATGTGACTCAGGTAATCTGATCCTGTCCATGTGCAGGTGATTTTCTGAGGTTCCTTCCTCACCTTTTCTGTGAATTTTTAGGGGATGTAGCTATTTAGAGTTCTGAAGTAAACGTGTGCCAACTACATTTCTCAAAGGCTTGGAATATAATCAAGCATGGGTGACTTGTCACAGGATACCTGAAGAGACATATCAAGCCAAATGCTCCTACTTCTCACCACATTCCGAGTTTTGCTCTTAATTATGACACATTTTTAAATTGAGCAAAAATACCCCATATTTCCCTATCTTCATTGGGAACCACTGAAATATTTTAGCAGAAATTGTCTACAAAAGTACTCAGGAGGAGTTAGCAAACCTACTAAGAGCAGCAGCAAAGGTCTTAAAATAGGAAATACTGGGCTACTTCAATTATAGAAGGTTCTACAAGTCCTGCCAATATTTTTCCCTTAGGCTCTCACAAAATGGGGAAGCAAAGAGAGAAATATTTCACAACTTCACAGAATCCCTTAAGCTCCTTTGTTCCCATTTAAAAGGGATTATGAAATAAAATAGAGTAAGATGCTGCTCAAAATTTCAAAAAAACTCTTGGGTTGATGCCAAAATTGCTATTTTAATATTTTTTCCCATGTCTGACCAATTTTAAGGTACTCCTCATTAGCATAACTGTCAATCTTTGCTTTGCTTTTTTCTCTTTGCTATTTTTATTCACCCTTTGACTTGGAGTTGAAGAATGCAACTTGCATTAGAAAGCATAGAAAGAGGAAATTTAATTGACATTAATTGCTATGAATTTGTTTTGTTTTTCACTAATCCAGGTATACTAACTAAATAATGCTCTGGAAAGATAGCTCTCTGTCAGATATCACAGTGAGCAACACTGCAGCCCACAGAGTAAAAAAAGAAGAAAAAAGAAAAAAAGAGAACTAGATTAAGTGTTTTGTTTTAAGCATACTCATTTTAAAACAAAATTGATTGAGAAAGCAGCTGACTACTATGGTTTGAGTAGTGCTGTCTTCCCTCCCTTTCATGTTTTCATCACTGCCAGCAAAGATATAGATAGAGACCAATAAAACAAGATTTCAACCTTTCACCTTGTCTGTTAATGGATATCTATTTGTAACTAAATAAGGTTTTCTCCTTCCTCTCTTCCCCCAGTCTGATTTCTGCCTATCCCTTTTATATTTCCATCTGAAAAGAATGGAAATTCTAGTCTATTTATTTGGACTCTATCCCTATTTACATCAAGGTGGGTTTCTACCATTCATAGAAATATAAAAGAACTTTAAAGTATGCATAAATAAATTACTCTTACAATCCACTTTACCACTGGTTTGTGCTTCCAGATGATATATAGAGGTCTTAAGGGTATAAAGTAGCATTAGGTTACTATCTCCAGTGGTTGAACTTCTCAAAAAAGATAAATAACCAAACACAAGAATTATAAAAATAAAAAAATGACCACCCTTTTTCATTGAAATTTTTCTTTTCAGATGCCAATTTCAGTCTTGTTTTTCCAAAATTAAGAGAAAATACATGAAAATTTTAATAGTTTGCCTTGCATGACTAATTGGGAAAATGAATAAAAAGATCCATTTTAAGAGAGTATAACTAATATCAGTCAGGATGGAGCACATGGGGTTTCATTTTAGTGTTCTTCTCTTTTCCTTTCTGTGTCTTCTTTCTTGTTACCTTAGGAATCACTAATTATTGAAACATTGTAGACTACACTGGCAAATTTACTTATGTAAGGGCTTACGAATTTGACAGAACAAGCTTAAAGCTGCTGTGATCCTGTTTGTCCAAATGTAACTCTGTTTAGCTCCACAGATTTACTTCTGAAGAATCCTGGTAAATATCAGATAGAAAAGAGACCCCAAGAACATAACCTGATCATGCTCATGATAAACATCTGTTTGAGGTTTAGTGTGCTTTTATTTATATTCTTAGGGAAATATGAGGCAACTTTACAGCTTTTTTTTAATTCAAAGTGTAACCAGAATTCTCCCATATACCTTATTACTTGTTGTATCAGAAATGAATGACATCATGATACCATAGAGGTAAAAAGATTCTCAACACACTGGCCAGATTAAAAGCGCAGATCTTTGTGCAGTTCTTAATGCAATAAAATGCTGTGGTACTTCATGGTCAGAAGGAAATACACCCTCAGCAGCATCTGTTTCTACTGTGTCCTTCATGAGAGTCAAAGGGTACTTTACAATCCAATCCAGTGCTGGATATAACCTTTTAAATAAATAAACCATGGTTTAAGGATTTAGAAAGCACTAGATCAAAGAATGTAATCTTTGAGATCTAATAACTACAGTGATGGGTCCAGCATAAGGACATGAGCAGAATAGAACAAAGGTTTGATGAATAACCACAGTGCCTCTTGGGTTAAAATTCATTACAGAGTCACTCTAAATCCCTGGTTAGGGGCCAAAATTTCTCTTCCAGCTAAAATCCAGCATGAACTTGAAAAATAAACAGAAAACAAAATATTTAGGGGAAGAAACTCCAATCTTCAGCTTCTTTTGTGCTGTTGTTTGACTACACAAAATCCAGGTCTTATTTTCCACACACCTGCCAATTTCAGTTTCAGCCTCCTGATTTTTGGCTCTAATACACACACACACACGCACACACGCACACACAGATTTCTGCTCTCTGGGATTAACTGAGTGGAGAACTGGCTTATTTTCTTCCAGCAGTACATGTCTATATCCTCTTGCAACCAGAGGATATCCAAGCCCTTAGCATTGCATTGTCTAATGCACAATGTGCTGATCACATGAGCTCTCTCAGAAAGTTGTGGGGATACTTGTGGATGTGCTCAAATGGTTCCATGATCACTCTTTAAATAAGCAATAGCACCAAAACAAACAGATAGCTGTGTTCAGAGCTATTGAGAACCCTTCACATGCTGATTCAGAGTACTCCAAGTTTGTCATCTGTCATGCTTTGAAATTATAAGCATTGCTCACCAACTTGTACATAAAAACTTTTCTTGCCTACTTTGATGACAGGCTAGAGCAGGTGGTGAATACTGCACCCAGACTTCTGGAAAAATCTTGTTATCTTTCTTTATTTCCCACCATGAGCATTATGATACACAAACCATCACTTCTGCCCTCTGTTCAACCAGCATCTTGTCAAATCTGGCTGCAAGATTAAGCTTCCCCAATTCTGAATTTAATAGTGCAATCCTAAGGACATAAGAATCAAGCTGGAACATTTGGGGTTTTGGAGTTGTTTTTTTCTCTCTTAATAGACAAAATTGTTTCTGCTCCAAGATCATAGTTTGCCCTGACTATAATGACAAATCATCATGACTGATACTAAGCAAAATGTGTTTGATATTTTCTGCTTTATCCTTCCACATTAGAGGCCACTTTTACATTTTCCACAACTTTCAACCTTTCTTCCAAAAGATTAGAATTATACAAACCAGATATTATTTCTGCTTTGTATAATCCATTTGAAAAATGTGAAGATCATTTTGTACACAGAAAGGGATGGGCGCAGCAAAGAGAACGTAAGATTTAATGACCAGGAATCCTGCAATAACTGTTTCTATTCTTTATTCCAGATTATTTTATTTCATTGGAACAGTGCCCTGCCGAACAAGGCCAGGGGGAAGTCCAGGACTCTGGACACATTTAGCATTTGGCAGCATCTGGTTCTAATAGCAAAGGTTATAGACACAATGACAGTGTTCTGAAAATACCAGACTTAACCATTGTCAAATTAGTTGCATCTTTAGCCCCTTTTTTTTTTTTAATATATTTTTAAAGGTGGATTCAATAACAAGCAGGCCCATTTCTCCATTTTTATAGTTAAAAGAAACCAAAACAATGACAACCTTTAATGTGTTATACTATGAAAAATGAAAATTGATGTTAGTTTGCCACTGATAGGAGACAATGTGATTTTAATTCATAAACTTGAAACAAGGATATGAAACACTCTAGTCTGAGCAAAATTGAATTTGTTGTTTGAGTCTCAGTTTGTGCTGCAAATCTATATTTAGTTATTTATTTTCCAAAAATAGGGGATGTTTTCCTTTTTTTCAAAGGGCTAAAGCAGTCAGCTTCTTACTCCAGTAAAACTTCATTGCATTTGAACATAAGAAAAGGTCAAGTAAAAACTGTGTTAGACCTCCATAAGTTGGATTTGTAAGTGGAAAAGCAGTTAGATGTAAACAGTTTAGTGAAAAATACAACATTCTGATACAGAAGAATCACTTACAATATGTCCAATAGCAGTTGTGTAATACTATTAACATGACTTTCACTGATCTGCTTGCAAAAAACTCATGTTCTGTTATTTTCTGTTTCTTGAAATTTGTTTCCATAGCAGGGGGTAACTAAAAAACACTTTTGTCTTTTACTGTTGTCCCTAGAAATGCCATTCCATAGCTGGATTGTGTCTTCCAAACGCACATGTGTCCAAGATCCCTGAAATGCTAGCAACTTAAAAATTAAAAGTTACTTCATGGAATCAACAACTGAAACAGCCCAAACTGCCATTTTAACTTTTTTTTTTTAAATTTGCTTAAGGTCCTGCTTCACTTTCCAATACCCTTCCTCATTTGGGGATTCAGAACCCTATCCTGGAATGAGTTACCTTTGGGAACAGGTGACATTTAGCAAGTTGTTTAGGTAATACTCACTGGAAATATCATAGGGTCAAAAATTACTCTCTCAAGTGTGATTTTGTAGCACTGCTTGTCAAATTATTGGATTCCTTTTTCAGTAAGGTGGCACAGGAAAGCTTGCCAAGACAAAACCTATGTGTTTTGACAAGAACAACTATCAGAGTTCTACCCTGTAAATCCTCATTCACATGTGCAAAGGACATAGGACAGCTAGACATCTACAGCAGAGAGCAAGATGCATTTATGAGGCCCTCATATCTGAAAATAATTTCTTCAACTTTAAGTCATTAAACAGTATCAGTTGCTATTAATCATGCGAATAACAGTTTGTCCAAGATAGTTTTGCTATAATATAGTATGGCATGTACAAATATAGATGGAAAAAACAGGCTTATCAGTAATTACAAAATCTATTCTAAACAGCTTAAGAAAATTTAATTTATATTATTTGCCGTGTAAGGATTATTTGAAATAAAGATTTTTCCACCTCCTCTTTCTCCCCCAACCTTTTTTTTATGAAGTCCCTTGATCTTCAAAATTTCCTTTTGATCTAACAATTAGATAAAGCACAACTGTAGAACAGCACTACCAGTCAACCAAGAATCATCAGCAGCATCAACAACTAATGATTCTTTTTTGAAAAGGCAGTACCACACATCACAGGTTTCGAAGCCAACACTGAAACAAAACCCCTGAAGTGATAGTCCATTTACCTGCAGCCCTGATATCCACATAAAGTAAGTGTTCAAGACTTGAAGTTACTATTTTTAGTCCTAACAGCCAGTTCTAATTGTAAAACAGTTTGCATAACAACTATTTAGTTAGCATTTAATCCAGACTTTGTTATATTTATTAGCAGCAGCAGTAACACAATAGGCTTGTTGAACCAGATCCTACCAATTGTTATATACATAAATCCTCATTAAATTCAGTATCATTCTGTGCACTTGAAATTTTAGCAAGTGCAGACTTCTTACGGGCTTTAGTGATTTTCTGACCAACTTTAAGCACATGCTTAAGTCTAGTTAAGTTTAATGAGAGATAAATATACACATATTCAAAATTGCTTGATCTGAGGTTCTTCTATTTTTAGAATTTTAGAATAAAAAGCTGCATTACTAATGTTGCTGAACAATGTAAATCCAGGAAAAAATAATATTTTGCCATGTCCTCATCTAATGTTGAAAGTGCTGTATACAATTTCTCTTCAATTGTCCTTTTCTTCCATTTGAGTTGCAGTTAAGATTAGAGAAGAAAAATAAAAGTCTTGTTACAGCTACAGGTCAATGTAAGATAAGAGGCTCAGCAGTCACTTCTATGTACTGTACACACAAAAATGGACCAGACTGATATTTAGTTTATCAGTCTAGAATCCAGAAAACATAACAGAGGTACTTGAATGTAAATGCATTGACAAAAGATAATAATCTACATCAGGGGAAGAGTGTCACTTGCCAGCAATTTAAAGGTCATCTGACATACTTTATTTTTCTCTTACAATTAGAATATAGTGAATATACACAGAGTACAAATCCCAGCTTTTTTAAAATTTGACCTCTTAATTGACTGAGCTGACTGACAGATGAAACAGCACAGTAGTACAGAAAAGAAAAGAATAAAGAAATTCAGTAAGAAAAAATACTAAAGATGTTTTTAGAAAGCTGATTCCAATTAAAATCTAATTTTGGTGTGAAAAGAAGAAAAAGATTTCTAAGTATGAATCAAAATTATTTAAAAATTCAGCTTTTCTGCTGTAAAAACAGAAGTCAACAGAAAAATGCATTCTTTTGCTGGAATTCAGGCCTAGGACCAAAGAATTTACATATATTAAATTAACAAGATCCACACTCCTCTGCAACAAATATTTATACTGTAAAATATTACAGCCACATTCCTGCATCTCCTTACAATAATAATTCTTAGGGACACAGTATTCTAGAGAGTGTATACAATAGTGGGTTTCTGCGAAGATGGAATGCTTCATTATCAGCATACCAGCGTGTTCAAAAATATTAAAAAATATAGTTTTGAAGTTTTTCAAACATATTTCTTACTATTTATATTGTCTCTCTACTACTGAAAAACACAGTCAATGTGTACCTGTCCATAAGTCTCTCCATCACAGTCCTGAACTGCAGAAAACCACTGCTGGTGTCTGTAAAGGACTACAATATTTGTTCTGGATATACAGTGAGCAGCCATAGGGACAAGTAGTCTGGCCTTACTTATGCAAGTGGTCATTATTACAGTGATGGGTTTAATTCTTATTTGAAAAAAACAGGATTTGTCCAAAGCTGCAGACAAAAGGGCACAATTCCTTGCTGTCTTATAAAAGTAGATCTTAAATTTACATGTACTTTTGTTCTTTCCTGTTTGTACGTGTTGTAGGCAATTCTTTATATTAGATTAGAGCTGGAAACAGATATTCCAAGAGAAAAATAACTTCTCTACTGCTACAAGAAAAATTATGTAGCGACTGCTCAAGACAAAATAACATTATAGATCTGACCTTCATTTGATAAAAATTAAACTCCCTCATACATGTTAGTCTGCACTGTAAAACAACACTGACAACAGATTAAACTTCTGAAAAGTGACCAAAAGTTACAAAAGGAATGGCTTCTCTGAAATATGTTCTATTGTGCTTAATTGCTTAATCATGAGGAAGAACACGAAAAAAAAAAGGTTTTTAAATGGCAACAAACTAAAACAGAACAGAAAGAACCACACTGGCTGCAGCAATGTATCAGATTCATAAACTGGGCTTCAGAGAACCCACTGTAGGAAAAGAGCATGTTTAGCCTTGCATAAATAACTTTTACTACATGGTGAGATCATATGGAGGATACCATCGAAATATAGAAGTAAACACGCTACACTTGTAGAAAGAGAACTCAAACACATGCTTATTTGAAGAAGAATGTTACTAATTGGCTTCCTGTCAATATACAGAGATCTAATTTAAGCTGCTTCCTTCCCCTTTCCCACTTTACTATATTTGCAAGAACCAGTGAACACAGAAATGTGCAGCCAGCCTGGGCCCTCAGGCCGGTGGATCAAGATGGCAGGCTGGCCTGGGCTCCCCAGGGGAAAGCAGAGCCAGAAGGGTGATTGGACACAGTGACCTGTCTGCATGAGATGAGACAAAAACAGGAGGGCTGTAATGCTGATGAACTAACCTGTCACTCACAAACTCAGGTCTGAAAAAAAAAAATGCAGAGAAAAAGAATAAGGTATAGTAGAGGTTTTAGAAAGCAGACAAAGCAGACAAATTACAACATCATCAGAATAATTAGATGACTCATTTAATTACCTGTTCGTTCAGATGGGTTCAGGATATATAATATAAGGAATATGGCATAAAAATCTAGCTAATAGTTTCTATAAGAGCAAAACACAATTGAAGAAATAATGGATATTGTGGTTTGGCATGCAAGGAAGGATGCTAGAGACTATTGCTGGCAGGGATCAGGGTTTCATGCCAAACACTCCAGTTATGAATCAAAATCACAATGAGCAATGAGCTTCTAGATCTTGACACACAAGGCAAAGAGGTTGTTCTTCAGAGTACTTGTCTGTTTTATTGCTTGCTTGGGGGAGGAAAAATCCAGAGAGAAGGTCCACAAGAAATTTTGCACCCTCGACCCAGTACACCCAGGCACTGGGTAACGGTCAGGATTGTAGCATTCTGAACGCCATTGCCATCACCAGTGGGAACCACTGTGAATATTGGTGGTTAGAGACAGATGAAATCCAGATTTTTTTAAAAACGGTCAAAAATGCATTCAATGATGAACAAGTACTTGGTGCTGAAAATGCCTTTAAATCAGTATGCTCCTGCTATTCCATTTGTGTCATATACAGACTAATGCTACAAAAAACTGCTAATGTGTCTGATCTCCATTGCATCAGCTATACATAGACAGTTTGGATTTTTAATTAGAAAAGTTCACATTCCATTAGAGTAAACAATACTGAATTTAGAGCTACATCTGTAGGATTAGTAAAAAAAAAATTCATTCTCATGGCTGGAAAAAATACAGTGCTGAAATAAAACAGCCAAATTATAAACATGTATCCAATTCTGGTGTTTGGAAGTTTGAAAGTTAACAAAGAATTTTAAGAACTTTTCCTAATAGTATAAGGAAAGAAATGTCTCTTCTAAAAATATGCAACTACCAGATGTGCAAACCTTAACTATTTTTCAATACAAAATAGAGACTTACAGTGTGGAAAGGTTTTCTGACATAGGGCTTGCCTTTTGATAATATTTTCTCTTAAAGTTCATACAGAAAGTCTATGTCTATTTTCAGCAGTGTATAGTAAATATACTGATTGCCTTGAGATTCCCACATTTTCACTAACTCTTTTATTATATAACCAGAAAATGCATCATTTTTTATCAAAGAAACATTTTTAAACTTTTTATTCTATCTTAACACATAGCTAATAACAACCAAACACTGGACAATTAATCAAGACAAAAACATACTTGAAAATTTTGTGGATTTATGAACTCATTTTGATGTGCACACTTACATGCATGAAATGTAAATATGCACACATGCTGATCTGAAAAAAATGTTTGCAGCTCCTAAGACTGTAAGTTTCAGAATAATAACATCTATAAATTCTGACATATAAAACCCACAGAAGCTAGTCACCTAAAGTACCTAAATTTGCTTTTCTTTTAAGTACATGCTCTTGCTAATAATTTTAGGAAATGAAATGCACTAACACATGACATAAACATTTTTCCAGACATTCAATGAACTTTTTTTAATTCATTAAATACAGTATGTTACACACAATAGAAAAAATCCTTCTACCATTTTCAGCCACAAAACCACATTCTGAGAGTTGGCTAGCCTTAAACATAAAATAGCTAACTTACACTTTCTTACATGCGAAAACAAAAGTTATATTGAAGAGATATTACAAGCTTTTATATTTATAAAGATTTCAGGATACATTTTCTGTCAAATGTACATGCTCAAAACCTTGCCATTGTATCTGCTTTAAAATATTAAATATATTTCTGTAAGACTGAACAAGTAAAAGAAACAGGTGATTAACACAGTCTAAAATACATCTCTTTGCACAATGTAGTACTGGCAAACATGCCCCACTTTTTAGGTATAAGCCAGCTTAATAGAACACTGTTAATGTTTGGAGGATTTTTAATAAAAAATGTATCTTCTATTTTTAAAATATTTAGAGCAATAAAAGTCTGTGGTAAACATGGTATTACATATTTGACATTTTTCCACCCAGAAATGCATTACTATGTACGATGGTATTAATAAACCATGTGCTTTGAGGGACTTCAGTGCTTTGCCATAATTTACTTGAAAACAGTGTGTAGAATGCGTATTTTTCTACCATCATATCAACATATAGAAAACAAATACTATGTCATCAGTTCAGCTGCATGCGTTCACTATACAGGAAACATATGCAAAAAACCACAAACTTTTGAGAGTTCAAAAAATACCCTTTACCAGAGACTGATTTACAAGTCAGTGGTTAATGAGAAAGTGTTGAGCACTTAAAATTTTGTTAGAAAAAGAAAAAACAGGCATCCTCCTCTGACTCCGACTGCTTTCACAGGAAAACAGCCCTCCCTGATCATAAGAACAAAATAATTTCTTCCCCCACTTCAGGTTATTATTTGAAGCAAATGAAAAGACAATGATTCTTCTCTCTTCTGGCTAAAGCTCAAAACAGCATGGTTAAATCACACATATAAAAACTACAGACTTATCAAAATCACAAAACAGAAAGAGAAGGACTCACTGACCCATTTGGAAGACAAAGACGACAAAACGGAAAAGCACTAAAAATCAGCTTGTGAGGCCTTTGAGAGATATTCTTCTGGCATTTCATCACAGCAGCCCCAGACCAGTTCACTTCCCTGGATACAGGCAGGGAGAACTAAATAGAGCTATTTATTAAAGCTGTTGTGCTGGATTGCATTAGGAAGCACGGGCAGACCACCTGGACCTTTCAGATTGTGGCAGTGCTTAATTTGCAGGCTGCCCCTCTGCAGCAGCAAAGACTACTACATTTACCAAGCTCAATCACACATTATCTGGATTAGGAGTACAAGAAGAAAAAATAAAAAATAAAAGCCACAGCATCTAGTACAGGAATACAGTCAATACAAAAAATAATGAACAGCATTACAAATAGAAAGCAACTCCCCAGCAAACATAACACTTTCACTCCTCCGTTCCTCTACTTCAGCATATTTAAACAAAATAAAACAGCAAATTAATAAATGCATTGATTTGGTAAAGCTCAGACTGAATTATAAACGGGGTTTATTAGAAGAAAAGGATGGTAATTTAGGTTTTTCTAGTGACTCCCTGGCCAGATTATTGTTTTTCTTTTGCCTTTCTCACTTTCAGTACTACACTTGCTGGTAGCTGAAGATACAGATAGAAAGATGGTACTGTAAATATGAATTATGTGAATCATATGGTTAGACCCTTGTGAAAAAAGAAATAATAAAAGGGGAGTTGAGAAATGGCTGACTCCATACCTGACCAATTACAGCTTGCATGGTCCTTGTGTCCTGCTGAGCTGAAAGATCGCAATCCATCATATGTAGTCTTTGAAGAGGAGAATGGGGGTTTCTGGCATGCATCTGTCAATCAACTTCTGCACTCACAACCATCACCAAAAGCAAGGGAAAAAAGTCAAGCTGCTCCACCAAATAGGATGAAATAGTCATGTGACCTTCAGCACACTCACACACATACATACTTCCATGGAACATATGAATTTTCTGCAGATATGAAATGACATTGACAAATACCCAATACCAAGTAAATAAAGTGAGACAAACAGCTACTCACCAAAGAGAAAACACTTGCTGTAATCTTCAGCCTAAAGATTTAATATAACTAAAAGGTATTTTAAACTGAGTCTTTTCTTTAGAGCCTAAACTTTTCAGATAAGGTGATATGATTTTATGCATGCAGACAGTGGTCAGAACTTTAACCCCTCGCATCCTCTTGCAGCCTCTATTTTTGTTCCCCCCCCCCGCCTTTATGTGTCTACTTTATGACTTTTTGAGGTTTTATTTTTTTTTCTGTAAGTTTCTTTCATGTGAAAGTGAAGCAGCTTGTGTTACCTTCTTTGGATTTGCAGAGATTATGAGAACTCGATAGAAAAAAATTGCTAACAGGAAAAAAGGGAACAGGGGCTGAGAAACCTGTGTCTGTACTCACAAGTCAAAACATCTCACTGCATTACTCCACCAGAAGTCAAATGTTTTCTTTACTGGAAATGTATATTTAAGTGTTAGTTTATAAGAGCTGTGATGAGCACTCAAAATACTAAATATTCAGACTATGTAAATCCTACTTACAGAATCCTTTCCATTTTGTAGGTTAGCAGAGTTTTGGTTCATTCACTGCTCCACTGAACTGACATAAAATGTTGTTACTTAGGAAGGCAAATATTACCTTTTTTTTTTTTAATGGAAGCAGTTGTTTCATATATCTCCCCCTCTGAGTTAAGATTTACAAGAATTTCAAAGACTATTTTTGATTCTTGTCAAAATATATCACCCACTTGTCTCCAAAAACTGAGTGTCCTGAACAACACGCTGCAGCATTGATTGCTGATACCTTACTGGCCAGTGATTCTTGAAGGGTGACATTAATGTAACCTCATAGCACTTTAACCCTTTGAAGATCAATACAATCCTCTGGCAATGTAGTAGAATAACAGCCCATATACATTTTGCTGTATTACAGCTTCATATAAATATTAGTGAATTTATCTTCAGATAAATATTAGTGCATCCTCAAATTGTATTTCAGTTACTAGTGCAAAAAACCACACTTTACAAAGGCTATCAGAAGCAAAAATGCAGAAAAAAAGCAGTCTAGTCTCTGTGCTTAACCTAACACAACCTTTTCATCTCAATACATTTTTTGGCAATATTTTTAAATTATTATTTCATTTTAAAAGGCATTGAAAATATTGATCTTAGCTTTTATAGTCAAAGAAATGTAAGAATATCAACAATATTCTAATTGTAGTCTACTTGTAGGTAGTCTAATATTTCCTACCATATAATTTCAAGATTCAACATCCAGAAGTGTTCAGAATGTGATAGAGCACATGTATATGTGTATGTGTATGTGTATGTGTATGTGTATGTGTATGTGTATGT
>JAHLSL010000264.1:4064030-4196795 GCA_025920805.1 Petroica traversi
TGTATGTGTATGTGTATGTGTATGTGTATGTGTATGTGTATGTGTATATGTGTATGTGTATGTGTATGTATGTGCATATGCATGCAAGCATAGAACAAATGAAATGTATGTTGAGGGAGTGAGATAAGCAGGGAATATCCAGCTTACTTTGCATTCTTTGAGTTTTTATAGTACAATTATTTTCTAAATGGTAAGAAAATGTTTAAGGAAATCTTGGTACATATTTAAAAAATTAGAAATAACAATGATTCACTTGCAGATGCATGGGGACCCAGAAGTGTTCCTAGGACAACAAAATATTTTAGCATAACAAATTTTTCAAATCGAGTATTTTTAGAAAGATATACAATATTAACAATGAGACATTGCCTCTGGGAGGAGGAAGGAGTACTTGAAATGTTGCTTCCAACATCTGCTCTGCATTTCATTTATAAACATAATTAAAATGCACTATTTGGGCTGAAATCTTATCTGTTTCCTACTCATGAAAGAAAATACACTGAACTAATACCTTGGGCTGCCTTCTGGTTGGCTGAGAATTTGCTGTGGTCTCATCCTCCAGAACTATTCTATGGAAAAACCAGGCAGTATTTTGAAGACCATAATCAACATCCATATCATCACAAGCAATTCAAAATACAACAGGTAAGTGGGCGAGTGAGTAGAGGAGATTGCCTCAGGTGTCTCCAGCAAAACAGACACACTAAAGTCAAATAATGCACATGAATTTGAAAGGAAAGTTAAGTATGTCTGTTTTATAATTTTTTTTCAGGAGGAGACTTTCTGCAGTGAGCATGCACCTTTCAAATTCCTTTAACATGAGTTTAAGTAACTAAACCTGGCAATTAGTACTGTGGGGTATTTATTTGCAGAGACACTGACACAGACATTTGTTGCAGAACACAAGTAAGCACAGCGTTATATGCACACAAGTCTGCTGTACCCTTACACACCGACAAACCAACCAGTGGCTTGCACACAACACCAGCAGAGCTGCAAGAACTCCCTCCTCCCAAAGTGAGATATATGCTACCTCTCTTTTTACCATAATTAACTTACACTTCCAGGAAATGCCAATCTGCTCTCCAAAATGTAAAACAATTTCCCTGCAGCTAATGCCTCTGCATAAATTACAGCACCATTGTTAATCTGAACAGCAGCAAGAGCCTTCTTGGCTACTGCTGAAGCTGCCCTCACCTTTGAGGAGCTGGAGACCTTTTCTCTCAGTCAAATCTACCTGATCCTATCAGTAGGGGCTACACAACTGGTCCCTGAGCACTGTTTTGTCTTTGCTTCTCATTCTTCAGGCCTTTCACTGGCCATCTCCTGAAAGGTGTTGGTCCCATTTTGTCTTTTTACTTATTGTGACAAATTATCTCCCTAACATCTCCCACTCCCCTCCACTCCTTTCCCTGCAAACACGTACTTCCTTTGCGGTTGGAAAGGTGATTTAGCTTTCCTGTCAGCAGTCAAAAAGGTGAGGGAGCAAGATAGTGCCTAATCTGCCACAGGGCAGACTCAGGCAGAGAGCTGGGTGCAAAGGGGAACTTGACTTGCCAGCTTTGCTCTAGCATGAGCATCTTGAGGAAAATTATCAAAGGACAGAAAGAGAATTACTGCTTACTAACCAGCTGTGCTGTATCTCCAACAGAGACCTTCTGGTCTCCTTAGAAACTTTTTATCCATGGCTCTCCCTCAGCATACCTGAGGAAAATAGTTATGGAGTTACAGCAGTATATGGCAGCTATGCCCTCCTATACGCATGTCTCTTCAGCACCTGTCACAAAGGGCCAGATTTGCATTGTTGTGCCTAAAATCTTTGAGAGAGGTTTTACATAGGGAGGAGGCTGATTTATCACATAATTTTTAACAGTGCAAATTCAAAGTGGTACAAAGCCTGTGTTTTGAGATGCACACTGGTTTTCTGGCAGCCAGGGAAAGTTTAACACTGAATACCTTTAACTGCAGTAGAATTCCCCTGTTCAATTGAAACAATTAAAAAAATTGTACTTTTGAATAGAATAATGTTCTTGATTTTACCTCACAAATACACACCTAAGAACTTGTGGAAAGAGTATAAAATAATTTATCTCCTGTCTTCCAGGAGAATAAATGTTTCCTGGGTGGCAAAAACTAGTATTTAAAATTATACAGCAATGGAAAAACCAATTACTTCATAGCTAAAATGTGTTAAAACTCATGGTCATTTTTAATGTTCATTATTTATGATTGTCTATGGTTCCTCCCGTCATGAACTAGAAGCCTTGTGATCAACAGAGCCTGGGGATTTACTAAAATACCTTTAGGCACTTGATCACATGACATAGCAGAACTTCAGCAGATTTAGTGAATTGAGCGAGACACTCCTGCTTCTTACAGCATTGGTACACTAGGGGGACTCTTTGTCCTCTTTTCTCGAGTGACAGATGCAGGGCTCTGTCAGAGCAAGGTGTTGTACCTCACACAAAAGGCCCTTTACTCACAACTTAAATACACAAGACAAGCCTTGCCCTCTTCAAAAATTAACAAATCTAATTCTAAACTATCAATGACTCTTCCTCCCCCTCTCTATCCATCTCTGCCAAACAGACGCTATATGGCATTTTGCATCTTGATTTTCATGGATTGTGAATGGGGTTTCTGTATGAGTAAACTTCTGCTGAATTTTGCTAATTCTGAAATAATTGTTTTGTATTAAGAGACAGTAATAGATCACAGTTCCTGCCTCGGCAACCTCATTTTGGCCACTCATTTTTACACTTCAGAGGGAATTTTGCTGTTAAAAAAAACCTCTGACACTTCTAATTTCTCTTCCTCTGGATTTCATTAATGCATACTTTCTGAGTTTCTCCCACTGTCCCAGAGCTTCATTTTTCAAAAACCAAGCTACTGGGACATACTCACTCACTTCAAGAGCGACACTTCCTTCTCTTCCTGTATCATGTAAAGGAAATTCATGAAAAGATGTTTTTGTGCCTAAATTGCTAGAAGATAATATAGAATAATACATATTATACTAATTTCTGTACAGTCAGTGGGATGGCTTTCCCTCAGTGCTTATCCTTCACTGTCTAAAGAAAACACCTGCAAAAAACTTTTTTTTTCTTGTCATTTTAGAGAAAAGGGACTTGCTGTAACACTGTATCTTTGGGAAGGTAGGAATAAATTCTCCCCCTTTCCTTCTAGATCTAAGAAGCTGGTTTGATTGAAAACTTATTTTTATGTTTCAGGAAGGACAGTTTCCTGATTAAACTAGAATTTATACAAAATGAGAAATCTAGGAAATGGAAATGGGATTATTTTTCCATAGTAAACTACATAGTGAAGGGACAGAAACTTCTTCCTCTACTCCTATGTTAAGTGATGGGAGGTGATTACACCAGTATGATGGACTCTAGTTAATCAGAGGACAAGCAAGTCTCACACTCCTATAAGGTGAAATGGAATTGTGAAGGAGAAACACATTGAGAGGCAGGATAGATCAGCAAGAAAGGGTGGTATTGAGTGGGTAAGGTTTAAGAATATACTTCCCAGGTACATTCCCAACTACAGCATTCTAATAAAAACACATTCTTCATATGTCTTATGGTGTCTTCTGCAGTATCTGGCACAATGGGCTTTTAAAGATATTTCTTATTGAATATACCATGGACATTAATGGAGATTTACCATGCAAAGAACAGACCATATTTGGGTGAACTAACATCATTCAAGTCAGGCAAATAAGAAATCTGAATGGGCAGAAAGAGGATTCTTACAGTGAATGGAATCATCTTTTTCCAAAACTTCTCCAGAAGCTTTGGCAGGATTTAGAACATGTCAAGGGCAGCAGAAACATGAAAAAAATAAGGCATATTTTTCTGTTAATTGAATAATAGGAATTTATTAATGAGTCATATCAGTTACTGTGTAACTCTTCAAAGCAGTAATGCTCTTACTACACTATCATGGTAATAAAGTAAAGGGATGGAGCTTCTAGCTGCATTTAATTACATAGCACCCACATCATGGTAAGGGCATGGTTTCAGCAAGAGGAAGCCATGGCCAGAAATGGAAGGATCATCATCTTTCACCGAGCTCAGGGAAGGGGGTGTGCAGGTTTCTGGGTCAGCCTGGCAGAGCTGTCCCCTCTCTGCCACCAGTTGTCCCTTTTCTGTTCCTCTGAGTGGTGGGTTTTCTAGTTTGGGGCTGAAAGACGGCACCCTCAAGCCTGAGATGCCGCTACCAAAAAGAAAAAGGGATAGAGCAGCGGTGGCACAGAGCAGAGCCCAGCTGAGTACACTCTTTTATCAATATTGTTGTGGTTATTGTGATTTTTCAGTAAATTGTGATTTCATTGTAAAATGTTTCCTAGTGTTTTCTCCACTGTTTGAATGGGATGTGGAAATGGGGGCAGCTTGAGTGGGTTTAATTTTCCTGCTGGGTTTTAAACCAGCACACACACCAATAGGGAAAAGCAGATGGTTTCACAGTATGTGTGATGATGATGAACTTCTTGTTCACTGGTTTATTTGTGTTCATTTACTTGAGCTGCAAATTGCTCATCTTGCATATGTGCTACTTCCACTTCAACACAACACAATGAAGCGACAGCATCCTCTGAGTCAAAAAAATGTGTGAAGGTGGATGCGACAGAAGGGGTGTGTAGTACCAGTGGAAGCACACATTTCCTACACACTACATATGCCTTAGATCCTGAGTAGATGCCTCTCTCCCATGGAATAAAATTAAAAAGCCCAAATAAAATTATGTACCCATGTACCTGCACTTCTCTTGCTCCAAGCACTGTAGATGATGTTTGAATACTTCCTGTATCAAATAAAAGTACAGTAAATACAGAGTACTTTCTGGCATTACATTAGGACATGTATCAGTGAGAAATGTTTGATCTTCTGATACTCAATTAACAAAATTTTATTACAGACTTTATATCCTGCTGTATATTACACAGGATCAGGAGAGAAAATATGATAGGTTTGAGCTACTGAAAGAGCTGCCATGTACTAATTGTTCAAGAGTTTCTTTCATTTATCAGTAAACTGTGCTATTTGCATATTCATATGGGAAAGTCAATAAGTGATGGCATTTATTATAAATGCAGTTAATAGGATACCTATATTTAAGTTTTGCTGGTAATTTTTCCTTTAAGATGTTTATGACTCTTTTTATGCTCAAGCACCTGCTGAGGATCAGTTTGTGATCTACAGTTTGGTCATACGTTAACCAGAAGCTGACATGATGAGGCAGGATAGGTTCGTGGAAGGCAATCAGCTGATGGGTTGGTGAATACTTTGACACCATTTAGCTTAGGAAGTGCTTCAACTGCAAAATGTTTGAGGATGAAGTAATGCAAGAAGACTGTCAGGGAGCAGCAAGTGCCTGCTGCACTTTGAAGGCAGGCAAGCCAGGACCTGCTGCTGATCGTGGCATAAGCCATGCCCTCATTGATATGGCACTATCCCACAGACCCCCACAGTCCAGACAGGCAGAGCCAGCAGCTAAGTAACCTGTTCCAAAAAGACCCTCTGATACATAGAGGGAATGAGCCAGGTCCAGGGGCCAGCCAGAGAGACTAGCAAGATATACAGCTGGAAACAGGCCTGGAGACAGGGCTGTATCATGATCCCAGGTCCATCCAGGGCTGGAGACAAGCTATGACCTAGGTCTGAATGGTCCATCCAGGATAGCAGCTCTCTGCAGGTATATTTAAAGATTCTTGTTCTGGCAACTTTCTGCACTCATTGCACCAGTTTTGCAAACTCATAACCATTATTTCATATTTTCATCCAATAATTAAAAAGAAAAATAAGATTCTTTGTATCTGAATGATATCATCAGTCATTTCACCACACAACAATCATGGGTACTTTCAAGTGAGCATATAAAAAGCAAACTCTTCAGTCCTTCTTGGCATCTGTCTTCCAGGCACGTGGGGACTCTAAAAGAGTAGCAGTTGCCTTTTAGTGCTGGATGCCCACCTGTCCAGCCAACTCCTTATCCATATCAGCAACAATCTTCCTTTCCATTACATAGCCATAGCTGCAGAATTAATTTAAAAGTTGTTCAGCAAGCTTTATTCATGCTCCTGGAGAGTAAAGTGTGTCCCCACTGACAGCAGGGACATGAACTGTGTCACACTGGCCCAGCAGGGTTTGGTCTCTTGTACCCTTATCAGTGCCTGGACTGGTTGGGCACTTTCTACCATGAAACTTCCCAATGGAAGCTCAGTTAATGCCAGCCATGGATATTTCCTCTTTTAAGAGGCAGACACCAGTTCTGAAAGGGGCTGGACTGACACCAGCAGCCCCATAATCAGAGCCCATCCCCGCACCTCATCCATGGCTCAGCTGGATCTGGCTGTGACTGCCTGGAGCAGGACTCCAGCAGGTTACTCATGGGTGGAAATCCCCTTGACATCTCTCGGGCTCTACCCTTCATGATTTGCTCTCATCAAGTGTAGGATCCATCATCAACATCATATTCTGGATTTCATGGCACCCATGAGGAAGAAAAGCTCTATCTCATGGTAGAGGTCTACAGTCCCACATCCTCCCCACCAGCTGAAACTCTGGCAGAAGAGACATTCTCTACATCAATAAATGCTCCTTGCATGAGGAACTGCAGGGTAGAAAGAGGGACTACCATTTCAGGTGAAGTGACATAAGTTTGAAGACATTGGAGGAGGCAAATGCTCCTGAAGGCCACATGGCTTGCCATGAATGAGATACAGGAAAAAATATTGCAAGAAAGGCAACCATTGTGTAAAACCCTGGTAAAAACTCACCTGTACCACTATGGACATTTCTCATTCTACATGTTCAAAAAAGACAAATTCCATCTGGAATGCATGCAGACAAAGATTATGCAAATGATTTATGGGCATGGAATGCCTACAGAAGAAAAATGATAACTGGAAGGAGTAATACAAAGGCAGATAGAGTTGTCACCACCTTCAAGAAAGGGATCAAGAAAGAAGACCAAAGGAGGAAAAGTCCAAGGAAAAATACGGTAAGGAACACAAAAACATTTGGGACCTCTTTCTAAAAAGACAACCTCACTATAAACAGTGCACTGGCAAGTTTCCCTTGATACATTGGTGAGGAATCCCTGCAAAGTTCATGTAGAGGGAACAAAAACTTTTTCTTTCATTTTTGGCATCACCACAATCAAAAGAAAGTGCCCTTATTCACGCAGTCTGAAGGTACACCAATTCTGGCACCAATAATAATCTTAATCTTTTAGTACTCCAGCTACTAAATCTTAAAGAAAAAGAAGACTTGACTGGGCTTTAGGTAAGACCTGAACATCTTCCCATATATAGAAATAGGCAAATATATCTCAGAAAGGTCAAAGTGAGTTTTGCCTAGAATCAAAAGACAAAAACTTTCCAAACAGTATTAAGAGTGGTAAGATAAAAAGCAATTCATTAATGAAAGCTTTCAGGTGCACAAACACGACTACATGTGATACAGGAATTTTACAATTTTTATAAGATTAATTAATTAGTACATCTAGCAGGTCCAATTGATCCAACAGGAGATCAATTGCCCCAGTAACCCACTCTTGGCTCTGCCCTTGGGAGTTGGTCTATGGGGTTCTTTGCCATATATCTTGAGTTTCTCAAATTCTGGTGAAAAAAAAAAAGTCCTTGTCAGAAATTCTCTTCTTGAGAATAAGACTGAAGAGAATTTCAAGAATGTGTTAAAAGGGGTTAGCTTATTGTTCTAAAATGAGATAGGGCAGGAAAAACACTATAAAGTATATGACTATATATTAAATGTCTATAAAGCAAAAAATATATGAAAGAAGTTTAAAATCTTTAGACATCATGAGAAATGAGCTCTAAAAGTTTTACGCCATTACTGAAGTATCCCATATAAACTCATGCATGTGTTTGTTTTTAATAAAATGGGAGCTTCAGACAAGCCCTGACATAGCCTCAGATTTTTGGCAGCAGCTTAAAATTAGGTGGCCAGCACCTAACATCACCTCAGCCCACAAGTTCTAAGGATGGCAGACCAGGTCTATTATAAAATGAGTTATTTATTGAATAAACAGGAGATAACAGACAAAAAGCCTTAAACAGAGTTACTTACTACACATTATAAAACAAAATAACCACTATTAGATTACATTAAAGAGTGCATGACATTTAGGTACCTATATTAAAGCTAGCAAAGAAATAGTATAGATTAGGACTCAATTAAACTTACACCTAATTGACAATAGTGTACGCAGAGTCCTTTCACTCAACCCTCAAGAGAGCAAACATGAAGTAGGCATCTCAACATTGGGGAGAAAGCCCCACACATTTTCAGGGAATGTGCAGAAGTCCTCTGCTTTGTGCAAGTTTGGTGTAGCTTTTATAATTTGAAAAGTGAAGTGTCTGTCAGTCAAAAATTCCAGCTTATCTCTCCACATCTTGCTTCCACAGCAAGATGAGTTGAAAGCATTACTCCCAAGGTGCCAAAATAACTCACTGTAAGACAAGCTGTCCTGATTGAGTTATTTCACCAATTATCAAGCTCATATGAAGCTCATGTGAGGGGCGAGATGCCCTGAGTTATTTCACCAGCTAACAAGCAACAGAAAAGCTTTTGGGGGGGGGGGGGGGATGCCCTGCTACAGTGTTTAACAGCGGAGTTGCACCTTTTGGTTTCAGTGAGATAAGTGGATATGGCTACAATAGCAACAATGAGCCATCGTCACAATTTGGAAATCATGTTTGCCTGACAGTGCTCTGGGCAGAGATCCAAATGTTCAAGGTCCAAAAATGACTGACCTTTTCATCACACCAGTGTCGCCTCTGTTCACTTGTTTTTCAAAGTGTCTGTTTCCCTTGTGGTCTTATGGCACTGTCCACCTCAGCCTACGGCTCTGGCTACACTTTGGTTTTCCTCTGGCCCACATCTGCTGAAATCAGACCCCTTATGCCCCAGAAGAAGCATTTGTAACCAGACAGATCAAGTCCCTGGTCTTCCTAATTGTGGGACTTCAAAGACATTAGCTCTGGCACATGAGGGGAGAGCTGATAGGGGTGGTCTCTGGGCTGCAGGGTTGGCTTCTCCCATGGCCTGACGGAGGAGCAACAGCACAAGATTGGTCCTTGGAAGCCAAGCAGAGGAGCACAAATCATGAGTACCTGGAAGCTGTGTCTAGTATATAGCCATCCAGGGCTGGGGCAGACTCATGGACACAAGAATAGCCTCAGGCCAGCATTCCAAAGGCCTTCCTCTGAAGGCCTAATATTGTGTTCAGTTTTGGACCTCTCACCACAAGAAAGATATTGAGACACAGGAGTGAGTCGAGAGGTCAACAAAGCTGGTGAAGGGTTTAGAGCACAATTCTTATGTGGAGCAGCTGAGGGAACTGGGGCTGCTTAGCCTGGAGAAAAGGACGCTCAGAGGGACCTTATCCCTATCTACAACTACCTGAAAGGAGGTTATAGACAGGCACCGGTGAATCTCTTCTCCTAGTTAACAAGTAACAGGGTTAGAGAAAATCACCTCAAGTTGCACCAGGGGACGTTTAGATTAGGAAACTATTTTTCACTAAAAGGGTTTTAAAACATTGGATCAGATTGCCCAAGAGAGTGGAGATATCACCATCCCTGGAGTTGTTAAAAAAATATGTGGATATGACACGTGAGGACATGTTTTAATGGGAACATGGTGCTGGTGCCAGGTTGATGGCTAGACTTGATGATCTTAAAGGTCTTTTCCAACCTTAACTATTCTATGGTTCCATAATTCTATGAAGGATGCTGGACAGAGGTGTGGTGGGCAGGGCTGCAGTGAGCAGGGTTGTGCATGGAGACTCTTGTAACCCACTCACTGAGCTGGCCCAGGGTCAGCTCTAAGACATCCAAGATAAAGTCCTTAAGGAGCTACTGTAATTACTTGGTGAGGGCTAAGGGAGGCTGAGGTTGCTGAAGGTTCTCTCCTGCAAGGCCATCTCCTAGTAGGGCCAAGCTCAAAGCCCATTGGATAGATGGAAATCCCGCTTCAGATTCCAGGGAACAGATGCCAGCTTCTCAGAAGATGAGAAGGAGCGCCAAGCCAAGGGGTAATACCAAAGAAATGCCTTCTGGAAGAACACCTGAGGAGCACTGCAGAACATTTTGTCTTCATCCTCTGTAAAGTCGGGGCAGCAGCCATAAGAAATGAGATGTGGAGATGTTGGCAGGATCCCAGTGTTTTGGAATACCCACTGGTGCCCTGCCAGGCACACAAAGATTTGTGCTCCTGAAGTTGATCAGACTAGTGGCATGTGGCCCATTTCAGAAGCCCTATGATGGCTACAGGTAGGGCAGAATCGCACTTGGGCATCTTCTGGAAGGCAGGGCCAGCCTGTGGAAAGAGTAGACAGATTTTTCTCACATTCTCTGAGAATAGCTGATGACCAGGAGGAGGTGCTGGGGTCAGGGAGGAATTTTCCTCTGATGCAATTTTGCATTTTTCTGAAGGATTGAGCATGACCACTTCTGAGGGCTCCTCTGAACCCCTTTTTGTATATTTTTAGTCCCTTTGGCAGTCTCTGCTACTCATGCCTCATGAAGATGGCCTGCCTGCCATGCCCTGCATCTGGGGGGAGGGAGGCTTTTTTTTACCCCACAGTGGGCTGCAATTGTCCCTGTGGCTTTTTTGCTTTCTTTTGCCACACTGAGCACAACCTCTTGCCAGGGCTCATTTGGACCATTTTGACCAGGTGCCACCTGCCCTTGCTCCTTGAAGCTGTCTCTCATGACCCTCATATGAGGAAAGGAAGCTTTCCAGACTCTCAGGGTGGGGCACTGAGAGTCGCTTCTTGTCCGCCTGTAGCACTGGGCACAGCCCCTTGTCAGGGCTCCTCTGGGTCCCTGTGACTCCATTCTTGCCTGCTGCCCTCCCACCTGCAAGGCACCACTCGTGCCCTGGCTCCCTCTGGCTCTCTTGCCCATTGCAAGTTTGGAATTGGGGTGAGCTCTGCTCTTCCCTTGGCTCCATTTTCCATGGAGTTCTTGCATCCATCCAGAGCTGCCATTTTTCAGTTCTCCTGCCTGCACCACAAGCACAGGACAGGCACAGGGCAACACAAGCACAGGACAGACATGAGAGTGCTTTTCATGCATCCCTGGCCAGGAAGCAGAGCAACAAAGCAAGTCTTTGAAGACAAAAATTGTGCTTGTCATCAATATGTGTTATAATTTGTAAAATACCCCACCAGTACCACACATTCCTTCTTTTTTTCTGTGAGGTTGGTACAGATCTGCAGTCTTTGGGTTCTCACCCTTCAGGAAACGAGAGCTGCTGGGCACATATTCCTGCTGCTGCATACTGTAGCTGTCACTTGCCTTTTCCAGACTAAAAAAGATGGGTTTAAAGCTAAACTGAAGAACATATCAGCCTTTTCCTGGCTACACATGTCCATTGTGGTAATGGTTGTGAGCATCAGTTCCAAAACAGATGGAGAAAAATAAAAATTAAAATAATAACCTTCTTCCAGTTATAAACTGTGTGTTGTGTGTCCTTGAATGTGTCTTTGGAGCTGAAAAGCCCCTGACGTTTCTGGAAAATAATGATCATTATTACTTGACTCATGATGAGCACAGGAAAATGAACAGAACAGTTACGCCACGTTAAACCCAGAGTTTTGCATGACATGCTACAACCCAGGTCTCAGAGCTCCACCCCAGTGAGCAGCTCTCTGCAGTGCAGGGCCCAGGCCCACCCAGGAGATGGGGGAGAGATGGGCACAATTACAGCAGGGTTCAGGCAGGGACTGAAGGTCCCAGGCTGAGCCGGGACCTGTCCTCTAGCCCTGTGGCACGAGATGGAGGGAGTGGGGAGAGGCCCGTCACAGCCACTGGGGCCTGTGGGCACCCCCAGGACTCTGCCAGGACTTGTAAACTGGAATAGTGTTTGTTAGCTACCAGTCAGTGAGGACCTACCCAGGCTCTCAGGACCCTTGTATAGATAAGTAAGAGGGGTCCTTCTGTGACATCTGCTAGCTCCTTTGCTACTATGGGATGAATCCCATCAGGCCCAATGGACCTGACTTTAGGAAATATTTCTTTACCTGGAGTGGTCAAACCCTGGAAACAGGCTTCCTGAAGACATCCCCCCATGTCTGTCAGTGTTGAAGAGTCATTTGGACAATGCTTTAGCTTTTGATCAGCCTTGAATGGAACAGGCAGTTGGACTATCACTGGATTATCATTCCACTACTTAGTCTATTGTAAGCATTCAACTGATACATCTGTCCCCTAAAAATTTCACTGTACACATATGGAAAAATCACTATTGGAACACTCAGAAGAACAGGCAACTCAAGTGATATAAGAGGTGGTTTAAAAAAAGAGGAGCTAGATGGAAGATGAAGAGTGGGAACAATGTGGTAGCAACTGCAGAGAAACTAGAGACAAGCCAATTCTGGGAACAAAACAATGGGTAAGACTTGGGAGAGAGTAGAAAAATAAAATTATTTCTCCTATAGAGATCTCTCATGGAGGCATGACCCTGAACGGTTACAAACTTGAGGAGTGAGAAGTGAATGAATGACAGGGTTCCTATGGAGGAGAGCCCTTAGGAATCTTTGTCCAAAGGAAGCTTCAAAAGACCAGATTCAAAAGACCAAAACTGATATATGAAATGACAACTATTTTTAATTGATTATTACATGCTCAAAGCACATTAAGTAGGATTTAACAGGATGTGAATCATCAGGACAGCTGCTTCAGTGACACAAAATGCACAGAAACCATCTTGATCCTATATCACAGAATGTGTTCTATGTCACTTACATGGCATGATCACAGTTACCCAGGCTGCTTTCTTGGGATATCTTTGGGGTTTAATTACCCTGTCAATTAGAGTTAAGAGGTATTAATGTGGTAGTGAAATTATAAAGATTGCTCATGGGTTCTATTCTCTACTTGTTTGTATTCATCTGTATTGAAAGAACAGGACTTTTCACATTGTCTTGACATGGATGCTACTAAGTCTATAATGAGAGATTCACTGCCTCAAATAAAATAGATGCAGGCAATCATGAAGAGAACAAACTAAGATAATGGTACAATGCAGTCCAGTAATGAAGAGGCGAAGAGTGTAGTTCTCTGGACAGGGCAGAATACTGTGTTAATTTTCAAGGATTAATGGATTTAACCAGTGAATGATAAAAGCCTTTAAGAAGAGGGAAAGGGTTACAAAAAACAGTCCCTTCTGAAAAAAATGGACCAGGATGAAAGTTCACTGTATCAACATATGCTCTATGACACTACAGAAAGCATTTAAATCTGAATATTGAGTAAATGGAAATAATTTCCAACAAAATCCTGAACTAGGGTGAATCAGAAAAGCATTCTTAAAGTATATAGAGCTATGTTGTTACATCTCCTGAGACTAGAAAGAGACAGACTAAGACCCATGTTCATGGGACATGTCCATGTGCAAAGAATTTTGGATCAACATTTTTAGTTTCAAATGATCTGAATTAAGTTGGACAGAGTGTAAAAATGAGAACTATTTTTAATATTGTATGCCACAGGCTATATCAGAATATCAAATGTAAATGGTTTTGTGCTGGCCAGTACTTGTTTAGTGCTTTCAGCATCTTTAGTAAAGCAAATGCCTATGGTGTCCCTGGGTGCTTAAACTACATTGGTTTTCAAGGTAAAGTAAAACATACATAAAGTTCATACACTTCTAGATTATTTATTTGTGTGATTTGTATAAGTCATATCGTGCTGTGATTTTAATGAGTTCTATCTTCACATGTTCCTGCTTCTGGAAGGCCTTTATGACCTTGTTCTGTAACTTATTCCCTCAAGCTGCTTTATACAAAAAATAGAACTATTTCTGAAAAATAGGATTCTAAGAACTCAATAGATGTATTTGGGTGGGAATAAAAAAGTATAAGTAGTTGATGCTGCTAGCCATAGCAACACTAAAATTGGGAGAATCCAAAAATTCAGGGGAGTTCTCTTTTTTTTTTTGCTTCCAGTTTATAGACTATGATTTTTAAAATACATTACTCTTATTTTCAATAAGTTTTTGAGCCAATTTTAATGCACAATTCTTCAGTACTTGAAATGAAAATACTAAAAGAATTATAAGAATTCACACCATGAAACTACCATTACAAAAAATCATTAGAGTTTATAAGAATATAAAATATGTGTGGTATAAGAATATCATTAATTCATTCCCTTTCCAAACATTCAGGACCTAAACTACCTCTCAGCAGTCTTACAGGAATTGCAATTTTTCCAATATCCTTTAATTCAGTACAACTTCCCTCACAGGTCAAGGGCAGTAGATCCCTTTAAGAGTGGAGATTCCCTGTTTATTTCAGGAAGATTTTACTGATTGTTAGAGATGCTTCTCTGAGCCATGGTAAAAGCATTATAAATCTTCAAAGGGAAGATCATTTGGGAAAATTTCAAACACTGACTGAATATTTAAACTTCTATTTATTCCTTATGCAACAACATGAGACAGATTTTACAAACCATGCAGTTAAAAATGTACAAAATTGTTTACTTAAATTCCTTGTAGGTTGTTTCTTGGATGTCTTTTCCACTCCTCACATTGAAAATATCTAGCACAACAGCTTTTCTAGGTTCTGGTGGAGAACTCTTTATAGAGCTGAAAAGAGACACTAAAAGCTCCACCCTCTAGGAATCTCTGTAAATGGGATAAAGTGCTCCGCTCCCAGGTTTCACAAAGCCATCTCCTGTGCCACAATTCTTCATAAAGAGGCTGCCTTCTCACTCATTTGCAGGGCTGTTCCCTTAGCAGCATCACATGCTAAGGACTCAGAACCTTGCCCTTGATCAGCATCTGCCTCAGTTCCTTCTTGTTCAGCTCATATGGTCCAAGCACCGTGAAGCCTGGTTGAGTACAAGAAAGGAGGGATTTACCTTGGTACCTTTCCAGTTCCTGCAGTGGATCACAGCAAATGAGAGTCAGTTTGTGGAAAATTCAAGTCCCAACATTAAAAGCATTGTACACTGTTCTTTTATAGATCTCCCGGGATATTATTATCCTCTGTTCGTGCATTGTAGAAGAAGTGATAAGCAGTTGAAAGGAATCAAGAAATTCAGAATCTATTAGGATTCATCACTACCAGCCTCTGATTCATCAGCATGCCAGCCTTTGGGCTACTGTATTTTTTTGCATCTAGACAAATCAAATTGTAAGTGATCAGTGTCATTAGTCTGTTTCACAATAATGTGTAAGAAAACATAGAGTTACCAGATGATCTGATGAGCAACAGGTTATGGGAGCTGGGAGACTGTTATGGGGGACCTTTGCTTCCAGCCAGTCTCACCTTGTCAGAGGATAAGATCTTTCCCCTTTGAGAGAGCACTTCATGAAGGACTTGCATGATAGGGTGACATTAAAGGCCTTTATGCTATCAATCCCATCTGTTTAATGGCATAGCTCCTTTTACCTAGTACAGTCACCCTTTCGACTACTTTTCCAAGATATTGCACTTCGTGAAGGAAATTGTCTCACCTTTATTCATGTAAGATAAATGACCTCTCTACTCCTTAAAGCTCCTGCTTTCTGGGATGCACAATTCTTTCCTATCACACATTCTGCTCCAAATTGGGATCTTTGTTTACCACAATGGAAGAGATGTAGGTAGTAAGAAGAAAAAGAAGGTCATGGTTCTCTCCTTTTATCTTGCTAAAATGGAAAACTCCTTCTGTTAGCATCATCCCTGCTCTTGAAAGGGGGAAGAGAAAGCATGGGTGTCCTCATTTGAGAGACAGGTGTCTGCCAGGGAAGGCAGGAACCCCCCTTGGAATGTAAAATGTAAGACCCTTTCCCTCTGAATTGTTATAAACTTGAAATCAAGGGGCTCTCAAGCAGAAATATGAGGATAGGAATAAAAATTCTTTACTTAACACATAAAACAAAAACTAACAAATAACAAAGAAAAAAACTAAAAGCATAAAACCACAAAACAGAACCAGATATCCAGTACCAGCCGGCTCGGCCTCATGCACTTTTCCCTGTGGTGCAGTTCCAGTCACAGCCGGCAGGGGCGCTGTTGGCTCCCTGTGGGCAGGGCGGGTGCGATCATTCCCGCGCGGCTGCAGGGGGCGCTCCGGCGCGAGCCCAGGCAACACGAGGTGATGGCGGCTGAGCTCAGGGCAGGGAGGGGTGGAGGAGACGTTTTTCTTCACAAGCTCTTGGGGCAGCTGATGTCGGTGCCGCGGCACGATCCCCGGGAGCAGCGAGATTGGACAGCAGGGGCTTGAGGCTACAACGTAGCAAAGTCTCACAGCAGGGAGCAGGGCAGGATAAGCAGAGAAGGACCGGGCAGCCCCTCGGAGAGGCAGCGGGGAGGTGATAACTCACAGCAGAGGGGAGACGAGGTCCGTGGCTGGCCGGTGCTCCCTGTAGCAATCAGCAGTTCTGCCATGCTCCGAGATCCCCCAGGGAGTGAGAGAGCCAACAGCTGTCTCGTCCTGTCTTTTTAGCAGGCCAAATCTCGAGTTATCTCTCTTGCCTCTCTCTGGCTTGGCTACCTTCTTTGTTTTCTTAAGTACCCGACCATTAATTCCTTAGCAACTTATGGGAGGAAAAAATTCCTTAAGAAAAACAAAAGGAAGAAAATCCAAACCCCAGCAATGGGCCACAACTCTGATGGGTAGCACAGAAAGGGACCTGGATGCCAGAGTAAGTGTAGAGCATGTCCATTTGATTTAGCATATATCTTGAATTCAGATACTTCCCTGGGATTGGAATATCACTCTTGTGTAATTTCCTATCTATTCCCAAAGCCTCACCCACTCACTGTGCCTTTATTTCTGTTTTGCCCCAATCCAATAAGCACCTATTATTGAGGCATCAAAGAAAACAATACCAACTGAATAACACTCACATTTGATGCTACAGAACTAAAATTAAATATCTGAAGCAGGATAAAGCCACAAGATAAATGCCTTCGAAGTCAGAAAAAAAAAGAATGTTATGTCTTTAATCTATTTACATGAAAGTATTTTCTCTGGTGGGACAATCAAAGTTTCAAAGATCTTGTCCTATATAATATCAAATCCTATTACTATTCAGCAGGGGGAAAGCTATTCCCTTAAAATCAAGGTCCTCTTTGAGAGCTTCCAGCATGAAAAAGCTTCTATTGTGTGCACAAGCACACACAGAAAGTATCTCAAAGGGAAATGTTAGCCTCAAATTAATTTCCATCAGATTTGATTGAAAAATTTACACATATATGTCCATTGGAGGTTTGCGACCTGACTCTGCCTGAATGGGAATTGGTAATCAAATAGAGACTCCTGCAATATGTGTATCAGCTTTGCTGTAGTCAAGAAATATAGCTGTAAAATGTGCACCACATCAGCAAAATTAGAACAAGCTTATTTTCTGATGCAGCTTCATTTGTTCACTAAATAAATAAGTGCCCATAATTAGAAAGAAAACCAAAATACAAATAAAAATATCTTTTTTATTTTATAGTAATAATATTGTACCATATCTGAACCAGTTTAAATACTTGAACAGATCTTTCCTACAAAGTCAAGATTTCTTGTGCACTTGTTGCTGGCCACTATTGCAGCTACTCTAAAAACAGGCAAGACCTCAAACCTTTCTCATGTGGCAAGATTTGAAAAACTGTGCATTTATCCTTCATTCATATTCTCAAAGAATTGCTCTATTTTATTTCATTTTCTCTCAAATTCTTACTTCTAGAACATTAACATCTTTAAAAAATAATAAATAAGTAAAATAAATCCCTTGAGAAAATGTTCCATTTCTCAACCACATCAAATAAAAATAAGGTACCCAAATGTAAAGCCAGCAGTGTAACTGCACTGCTACATAGCTGATATGACCCTCAATTCAGTCAGACCCCTAGTTGTGCTGGAAGCCTCATGCAGAACTACAGAAGCACAGCACTTTTGGCACAATAAGCCCATACAGAATCTATGTCTGCTGTCAGTAACTGAAAACAGGAATCTTGAATATTAACTTCATTTATAGCAGCACTGCACACCATTTTGAACTTTGACCTCCTTATATCGCTGACTTCATTATCAGACTCAAATTCTGAGACAGAACTTCAGATTTAGATTGATCACGATTTAACTAAAGAGTGGAAATAAGACAATCCAAATTAAACTGAGGCGGCTGCAAGAATATCCTATTTGTTGGTTCTACAGAAATTTTATTTAATTTATAACATATTTCATTTAAACTTTCTTAAAAGGCTCTTTAAATGAAAGAGTTTCAGAAGAAATGCAAGTTGGGAATAGGAAACTGAGGGGAGACAGAAGAAAAAGATGAAATATAAACTTTAGCAGAATGCCATGTAAAAAGTAGGGAAGCACAGAAATAGGAGATGGACAGCTGAGCTATTGAAGGAATGGGAGCTGAACAGGAAGAAAAGGGACAACAGCTATCATTGGCAACAGAAGATGAAAGCTTGGAGACTGAGAGAAAATGTCCAAGCTAACAGATGATCATCTCTAGAAAATTCCTTGGTTTCTTTCAGAACTTCTGTGTAGAGAGTAATGAGTCTGCTAGATCTTATGTTCCTGTAGGTCCAGTTTGGACAAGAGGATCATCAAGGAACACAAAAGCCTTACTCTAAAATCTGAAATGGCAGATATTCAGGAGAGGAATGGAGCTAATTTCCCTTATATTATTTCCTCAAAATAATACTCCAAGCTTTTGGGGTCTGATGAGGAGAAAACAGCCATTTACACTCTGGAGACCCTGACTAACCTAACAGTAACATCACCTCCTTGCTATCTCTGTCTCCATCATGAAGATCTCCCTTAAAATGTCATGTTGAAAACTAGCAGAATTAATTGTTCCTTTCCCCTATTTTTATATTTTTTTTTCCAATCTAAAAAAAAAAGGAGATGAATGAGGGGAAGAACACCATCAGAAGCTCATCTGTAAGCTGAAAGAAAACAGAAAAAAAAATGGAATAAATGTGGCACCAGCACTGCAGTCAAGCATTCAAGTCTCTAACTGCCTGGGGCTTGCTGAAAATTTTCAGTTTCATCCCTTAGTGCCTCAGTTCATGTGTATTTTCTGAGGCATTTTGATTTCTGTAACATTTTCCACTGTACCTTCCTTTTCTATCTTCTTTATCTACCAACCAGATAACACTGTATTTTTAACAAGCATCTCCATTAGGGTATCTACTAAGTGGCTTCCAAGTCCTCTGTCACAAGCCACTGAGACAAGGAGATAGGTAAAGTAGTTATTGATGTTTTCTACTGCCTTGGTAGCTGACACTATTTCTAACTATTTTTGGAGGATGAGGAAAAGAGGGAGTATAAAAATAACAGAATAGGGTCACTTCAGAATCTATGTGCAGAAAACTGCAGCCACTTCTTAGTCTCCCCAAAAAATGTGATGAACAAATACAGTTTTCTAGCTATCATGCCTTCACAACTCATCACATTCTTTACAAGGGATTGAAGTTGCAAGATCTGTGCTTTTGGGGTGATTGATTTTTGAGGCATTATGCTGGATACAACTGACTACCAATAAACATTAATGATCTCATGGAGTAAGCGAGTCTTAAGGATCAGATTCCAGAGGTGTAAGTTAAAGAAGGTGTGAGTCAGGTCTGTCAAAACTAAGAAGGGAAGACCAAAACCATACATAATGGGGCTAACTTGAACAGAGAGTGGTGATAATCTCGATGCTTATAGAAAAGCAAGTGGCATGATCCCATAGCATAGTACAAACACTAAGTGCTACTTTAAAACAGACTGTGTAATTAAATAATGGAAGTTGCTACCACAGGACTTTATGAAAGCCAAAGGTGATACAGGGGTTTTGATATTTTAAGGGTTAGTCAATGACCATGGGCATTGCCAAATTTTGCAGCTGCTTACTAGACAATATATACCATTTGCTTGCGCTTGCCAAGCAGAAGAGAAAGATGTAAGGAAGGATGCAGGCCACTGATGAAAGGAAGAAGGCAGTGATTAAAGATCCTGCTTTTGGATCCTAAAACTGGTTTTGGCCAGATCTAAGGTTGGGAGTTAGTCCAGGAGCTCAGAGAGTGTGCGCAAAGAGACAAAGAGAAAATTCAACCCTGAGGAAGACTCGTTACTTCGTCCCAGAGACCCCAGCCTACAACCTAGGAGACACTGAGCATGCTCAAGCATATGGAAATGACTTTTGAACTCATTATTAATAATTCAAAGTTGCGATAGGTAATGAATATGTATAGGCATATTGTGTAATCTTATGCATATTATTAACCTGTAACCTAATATATACCAAGCTGAGAGCCACTGACATTGCGCAAGGTTTTCGGAGAAGCGATCCCCCTTGTGCCTGATGCCATATTAGAACATATTTACCCTAAAACTACCAAGTTGTGGGGTCTTTTCTGCACTCAGAGGTATAACCAGTATGGAACACAGTGGTCCTGGCTGCAAAGCCTAATCAAGTTCCTCATTGTAGGAAGTTGTGTTAGTCTAACACACCCTGGATTTTTTTTCTTTTCTGGGGGTGAGGGGGGTGGGAGCAGCAAGCCATAGAGACGGCTTCCGAGAGAAGCTCAGCAAAGCTTCTACTATGTTCAGCAGAGCCAATTCCTGAAGGCTCTGACAATGGACATGTTGCTGACCCAATAAGTGAAGCTGGTAACACCTCTGTGATGATATATTCAAGAAAAAAAAAAAATCCACTTTTCTGGGGGGTAGGGAGGTGCTGCAGCCGGGGCCGTTCCAGCACCAGAAGTGGCCATGGGGCTGGCACCATCTCAGCATGGCTCACAGTGAACTTTGCCTACTTAGCGGCTTTTAGCCAGCTGTGCTGCAAGTGGAATGGCAGAGGTGGCAGCAGCGGCTTCTCCTTTTCGGCACTGAATGGTGCCAGCACTGCCGCAACCAGCTCTGCTCATGTGGCAGCAGTGGCAGAGAACATGTCATCGGTGGCAAGAGGCATGGCGAGCAATTCCCCAATATGGAGCCCAGAAGAGATCAACTTTTCAGCACTGCAAAACCCTATAAGAACTTTTCAATTTATAGAACTTGAGAGCAAAGGAACCTATGGACAACAATTTTCTTAGAAGTCAGAGAAGAGGAAAAGGTGAGGACACGTGAGGAGAGCAACATGGTGACACTAAGGACAGTGAAAGGAAAGAGGGGGAAGAGGTGCTCCAAATGTTGGAGCTGAGATTTTTCTGCAAGCCTTGATGAGGACTATAATACAACAATCTGTCACCCTGCATGCAGAGATCTACACACAGCCTGTGAGAAAAGGTGCTCACACTGGAGTGGGTGGACGCTGAAAAGCTGTAATATAGTGGGAAACTCAGAGAGAGAAGACCCGTGCTTCCAGAGATAGAGAGCCCTTGTTTCCAAACTGAAGCTGCTTGTCCTTAAAAAACTACATCCCATGAACTAAAATGACCCACGCCATGCAGTTTTGGAAAGACTGTTTTGCCTGTGGGAAGAACTCACAGATTCACGTTACAGCAGGTTTGGCAGGACTAGTATTCATGAAAAATAAAAACCACGCTGGGGAAGGTCACAGAGAACTCTCTCCCGTGAAAAAGACCCCACAGCATAGCAGAAAAGACTCCTCTTCCTAAGCAAACTGAAGAAAGATTTTGAGTGAAAAACTGACCAAAACTCCGACAACCTGTCTCCATGTGCTATCAGTGGGAAGGAGAGAGGGGCTGAAGGGGGGGAAAAAAGGTGTTCTAAGGGTTTCTTTTAGTTCTTATTGCTCTCTTTTAATTCTGTAAATATTTTTTTCCTTATACTCTTCAAGTTTAAGCCTGGTTTGCCTTTAGCGTTTTCTTCTAATCCTTATCTCAGCTCATGAGCCCTTCAGTTTTCCTTTCCCCCTCCTCCTCAACTATAGCAGGGGAGAATGAATAGTTTTTTCATAGGTGCCTGGCTTTTAGCCAGCGTCAAACCACAATAGAAGTCAAGAGCATCACTTTACATTTACTTTATTTCATTTTACTTTGCTAAACACCCAGGAGCAACCACTTCTGAAAACACCTGTGATGTGAAGTAATACAGAATTTATTATCTTTTTCAGGAAGGCAGAATGGCCTACAGAGAAATGTAATTGCGAAGTCTTGCAGTCAGTGCTTTCCCCTCATAATTTCAGTTACATGATACTTTATTGCATGGTAAACTAAAATTTCATCTAAAAACTTAAACTTCAAATACTGGAATGGGAAGAGAAGGCTAGCAACTATGACCTTACTGTTCTATATGGCCCGACAAAATGAGAGAAAGTAATCATATGGACATACCATTTCTTTAATTTAAACCAGTCTTATATTCCTGGCTCATGATACTGAGCCCTGTTAGGAGTTGCAGTTTTGTTCATGCTTCAGGCTTACCAGTACAATAAACATATTGCTAAGCAGAACATCATCAACAAAAAACAAAAGACCTATTTCTAGCAACTGGTTATATAAAATATTGCACCTTTTCTTTCACATCTTCAAGTAAGTGCAGCTGCATTCACCAATTGCTTCCAAAAGTCTGGTCTAGGATCTCTTTATGAAGAGCCTTTCGTATAACTGTCAGAAATAATGAGGCAACCCTTGATAATCAGTTGACATAAAAGGAGGTTTATTTAAAAAAAAATAGAAAAAAAAAATCCGGGTCCACAACGAACGGAGGCTCTTTCAGCCAAAACGGCTAAAAGCCCAAAACAAGGACTTGTTTGTTCCAAGTAGAATAAGATAACATGCAGACCTATGATTCCAGCACAGCCTCTGCCCAGGCTTGTCCCAAGCAGAAGAGCTGCCAGGAGCAGCACTCGAGCGTGCACCACACACTCCCACGTAGGCAGGAAACAGGAAGCGATTTCCTAAATGTGCGCCCAGTTTTATATCCTCCCTTGCTCCTCCCATCACTGCCCCCGGTCCGCCCTCAGTCCACCTCCGAGGTGTGGGCTGATGGTGGAGTCTAGGGATGATGGAAAATCCTTGGTTTCTAGGGGGCAGTCTTCGGGTTGATGTCATCTGAGTCTTAGGTGGAGAGCTGCCTCATTGAAATTCTTTGTTTCCATGGAGCTTGGTGACAGGCCAAGGGCTGGTTTCTAAAAATAGTCCTTTGGCCATGGGTGGAGGCCCTTTCCTGGGACACCTGAAGATTCTATTTAGGTTTTACAAGAGTTTCTAATAAAAAAAAAGGTGAGCTCTAAAATTCTGTTTAAACTTAAAATTAACGTTTAAGACTCAAACATGAATTACAAACTTTCATTAACTTTAGGAACTAATTAATAACTTCATTAATTATAATTTTAACTTAATCTTTTATGCAAAAGCCAAATTTTTGATTTTATTTATGACAATAACTATCCTCATGTTACTGTTTGCCTTGAATACCAACAATCTTATAGCAGGCCAGGAAACACACAGATATTCAGAGTTTGAACAGAAGCACAGAACTGTTCATTTAGAACTTGTAATGGTCTGCTGGACTCATGAGTTGGCTGAGGGGCAAGGAGAGGAATCTCTTTCTTTAACAGGTTCTGTAACCTGTGTTGACAGCACTGCTAATATTAGTCCTCTGAAATACGGGCTGCTAATGACAGATTTTCAAGCACTTCATCTTCTCCTGGAGTAGAAATTAACTGCTCTGGCTCAGAAAAATTGTTGACTGGGGTAAGCTGCATGATTTTTTTTTTTTTGCATTATTTAATGCTTTGGAAGACAAACAAGAAAGTATTGGCATCACTTAAGCAACAAGAAGCTGTGGCCCACCTTCAAACAATTTTATGAGTGATTTAAAAACGTATCCCAACCTTTGATATTGTAGTAAATAAAAGACATGATCTTGTCATTGGATGATATACAGATGATCTTGTCTAAATTTTCTGCTCCAGTACTGTCATCACCGAAGGGTTAAAATAATTTGCAGCTATTCAGTCCAAGACACCTGTGATCACAGTCAACACATTAACATCTTTGAATCTAATCATGTCAGTTGTTTGGAGAAGGCTTTGGTAATAAAAAAAAAAAACATAACAGAACAAGGGCAATAAAATAAGATGTCTTTTGAATTTGTATTGCTTTCTTGTCTGCAGTATTTAAGCATTAGCAAAAAGTCAGCTAAAGTCACAATAAAAAGTCAAAAGCAGTGATGAAATTAAAATCACAAGTCTTAAAGTGAAAACATTAGAACTTTTGCTTTCTAATTCTCTAATTTTCAAATGAAATAGATTAATTTTCAATTGCAAGGTTTTAACTATATTGAAAATCTATTTTAATGCATTTATTTGTTGCACATTTTTTTCTTTTAAGTGAATTTTTTGCAGTGTAAAAGTGACAAGCTTCTATGTTTTGAAGATTAAGTAATTGTTTTTATCAAGAAAAAGGTAAGTTGCAGAAGAAAAATTTAAAATCCACTTTTTCCAGGCTGAACAACTATCTCATATAATTGCTTCTTACCTCTGTAACAGTTTAACAGCAACTTTCAGACTAATTTTAGTATTTTACACATTCTAGAATCAGGTTAGAAGTTTCAGAAACACCATTATCAAAACTGTTCCAGTTCTGCAATTAGTATTGAATACTCTAAGGTGAAAAAAGGATTAGAAAATGGATGCCTGAAGTCATATTGCCAATGGTTTAATATTTACTATTGGCACTTCAGAAAATGAATCATGATCTTTTCTGTCCTGTGAACAATAACCATGTTTTAATTCTAAAAAATGCCTTCGTTTTAGTGGCTACCAAGGTTGGTTCCATAACATAATAGTGAATTTGATATAATCACTCCTTGTTTTCAAAATCAGAAATTTGGCTTCACCCTTTTTTTATACTTATATGTGGTCTCCTTGTTCCTATGTTTCATGAAGCTTGATGAGGAATTCTTGCATGGAAAGAATATGGATCTCCTGCTCTTCTGAAAAGAAGAGAAAGCATTTCTCTGGCTTATGGGAACAATATTGCCCCACAGTGCTTCTGCTTCCTCAGCAATGTGGTAAGGGTTTATGCTTCAGCAAAGCCTACTTTATTCAACTTATGACGACATCATCTCACCTGCTGACAAAAGCCAACAGAGCTGGCATGATGTAGAGCACAACAGATGGAGGACAGACTGCTGCCTACAGTTGCCAGGACTGTGGTCTGGTTTTGTAGTGACTGAACAGCCAAATACAGTTCTCAGTTTAAGAATCTATCTATAAATTTCTGAGATCTATGAGTAAAGAGTTCTTTAGAAATGCCTCTGGATTGATAATAGTGTTATTTTAATTCAATTGCCATTAACTACCATCTGTTTACATAATTCACCTGCACTGCAATACTGCTCTGGTGAAACTGTCTGCTAATCAGTATTGCTGCAGAGCTGTTTCTTCTGTCCAATCTAAAATACCTCTAAAATACCAAAAGACCAAAGTGACAAGGCACCAGAAAACAATTTATTATAAATTAACTAATGAGGCATACATTTTAAATGTGTCTTTCTGTAATCTGCAGTGCTACTTATATGCACGAAAGTTTAAATTGCATTTTGTAGTGATGGAAAAAATAATGCAATTCTAAAATTTAATTCTCAGGGTTTACCTCACCCCACTGCATTTGGAATTTTTGAGTAGAAGAAGAGCAAAAGGGAGTCACGCAAACACAGAAAATTAATTATAATTTAACTGTTTTCAGAGTTTGTTTTACTTAGGTTAAGAACCTAATGAGGTAAAACATTAGTCAGAGTGACTAATGTTTCTTTCTATTGACTTCAATGAATTTTAAATCAGACTCAAAGAAAAGACCCATCTTGCCAGTTCTACTTGACTAACAAGTAGAAAAAATAATAGTACAGCATGATACAGAAAGAGGGTAGAAATTCTGGTGCTTGATCAGCAAAAGCACAAACCCTCTCAGTCTTTTGCATCTGACCTTCTCTGTGCTCCAGGATACACATGTGGTGCATTTCACCCTGGAGCCTAGTCCTTCCTCCAGTTACCAGTCCTTAGTTAGGAGTGGGTGGAGCGAAGGGGTCCAAAGTATCAGAAGTTCAGGTGAGAAAGAGGCAGACTGAGACAGCCAGTAGATGGAGAAGTTTTCTGCCATCAGTTCTGAGCAAGGCAAAGAGAAACATCTGGAAGCACTACTGAGAATTTGTCTTATTCTTAGGATATTTAAACCAGTACATAAATACTGAAGAATATTTGGTTATAGCACAAAGATTTTCTTGGGCTAGAAAGCCTTCCCATCCCCTTTCCTCAACCTCCTTTGCATATACAAATTTTTTTCTGGAGATCAAAGGATGTTAGTATAGAGCTTCTTAGAATAGCTACTCCGTAACACCTATTTCAGAAAATACCTAAATTTAGAGAAACCATAAGGACGTCTCCCTGTGAGCTCTGACTCTGTGAGGTGGCAGTGTTCCTTAACTGCTCAGCAGCCTCAAAAGTAGGCTCTTCATATGCATCTGCATTGCTCAGTTTCTGGTTAATACACCACCAAGACACAGTAACAACCTATAATTCCTGAGAAGCTGAAAGAACAGAAGCTTCCTGTGGTCCTGTATTAACGCTTCAGAGGAAAAAGCTGCAGGTGGATGTTCATTCATTGCAGATTCTCATTCTTCAGCATGTACCTGTATCAGTTATTTATACACCTCTGTTATCTAGAGATTTCCTGCTATTAAACTTGACCTTGGAAGGTACTTTTTTTTGCTTGGAAGAAAGGTCTTAGAAGAAAACAGATGCTAATCTCAGTAACCTTGTATCTTCGGTATTCATTCACTAGCAAACATGATTTTGTGCTTTTAATAAAACTTCCAAAAGATCATACTGGTGTTTACTATTCATTGTTATGATCAGTTTGATACTACTAATAGCAGTAAGAAGGATGCAGCAGAAAAACAGGGGGGGAAAAAAGCAATCTTTAAGTTATCTGTTAATCAGCATGACTAACTATAATGGAACCAGTGCCCACCTGACTGTCATAACCATGTGTATTCAGCAGATGCACTACAAGTAAAAGAGTGTGTAACAGATCATTAAAAGCCAGGACTTGCTGGGGTAGTGCTCTGGGAGCCTTAAACTTTCCTAATGTTAAGGAACTTCCATCGCATTACCCAACCCATGTTTATTACAAGATGAGAAACCAAATTTTGGAGTCATTAACCATGATGTGCATAGTATGTGTTGTCATTATCGCAGAGAAGTGAATCTGGCATGTGACAAGCAAAGCATGGTAAGAAGGATTCTGAAATTACTGTTTTGCAAATTTAGGAGGTTAAGGTTGTGTTGACATCACATGAAATGTTTTGTCATCCATTTACCTTCTTGGCAGAACATATTCCACTAGAGATTTAATTATATGTTTAGGAAACAAGATCTGTCATTATCAATTTTCTTCTGTCCAATCAAATCAAGTGTTCAACACACCATGAACAAGAATGATACTGTACATTTAGCTAACAAAGTTATTCTGCCCCTGACATTATCACTAGAGATACTTTCTTCCTCCCAGATTATTTATACAAAAAAAAATTAATTAACTTTAAGGACCTGTAGAAAGAAAAATTAATCAACTAAACATTTTATTTTCTTTTGTTCTGATGCAACTATGGTTGAAACTGATGGGAATGTTTCTAGTACTTTTAATAGCATTGGATAATGTTCTCAAACTTAGGAAAAAGTGCCAAAATCTTAAATAAGAACCATTTTAAAACAAGAATTTGAAGTAGAATGGGTTAGTCCTTAGTCTGAATAGCCTCAACTTGTACAGGAGTTTAGATATAACATTGGAATGTCACATTCTTCCCTGCAGTGCCAGCAACATCCTCCATCAAATCAGGTCTCACAAAAAATGTCATTTATGTGTATATTTTAAAGCAAGACTGTTCAGTTTGGATAAGTTCACAAATTTTTTTTTTTAATTAAACAGGAGAAAAATAATAATTATGCTAGGAAAGGACACCTAGGATCAAGTCCGGTCTCAATATATCTCATAGTACTATATAATGTATTCCTACTTATTTATTCATCTTTCTTGAACTAAAATCACTTTTCTGGATTTAGTTGATCACTAATTATAAATGGATTCAGTGCAGTTAAGAACATTACTCTTATTTAAAAGTATTTATGAATGAGATGAGGATGGGCTTTTATCTACTTTTACATGAGAGGTAAGTCGTAATATAGGTTCAATTAAAACTGTGCACCCAAATTCATGTAGAATAGAGTGCACTGGGGAAAAGGATTGAAACGCAGAGTTCATTGAGAACATCTGATGATGTGGGTGCAGGATGAGAGAGAACACTGAAATTTTACAGGCATATTGTAATTGAGCCCAAAAATCAGGCAACAATTGTCCAAGTTTCTCCAGATAAGATGGGTGACAGACATAGAAAAGGAAGCAATCATGATTTGCCATTTATTATAAAACCTTTGCTTTCAGATTGGTAATCAAGGAAAAAAGATAGCAACAGATATTTTATTGTAGAGTTTTTCAATTGCATCAGCAGTTTCAAACACAGTGTTCATCATCCTGCTCTGGCCAGAGCTCAAGAAATAATAAAATATCTAAGGCTCTATTTTGATGTACAGTATACATCTGGTTAGAAGGTATACATTCAAACCCATTGACTTGTATTAGATCTCGGCTCCAAAACACCCAGCATTGAGCTATACAAAGATATCCAACAGTCAAAGTCCTGATGGAGACAAACCAGAGTTATGGACTCCTGAGAATTTAAGCTGTTTTGTAATAGAAAATAATGATCTGGCAGGGAAAAGAAAATCTTCTGGAGAATTACTAGCTGGGATAAAGTTTTTATATATAAATCACTTTTTATATTTTTGCATATTTTCTATTCTAAAAATGAAGAAAAATTTTAAAAATTTAAAAGTTAAATTATTTTACATCACTTGGAGTTTAATAAAAATAAATTTAATATTTATTTTTTGCAGTCACCAGGCTTGTGGTCAGGAAAGATAGATAAATGTCCCTGTAGTGTTAACCTCATTTATCAGACATCTGAAATGAAGTTTAAAGAAGCCAAGTAGCCTATACAAGATATAAAATATATGGCTTAGCAAGAAGAGAATGTATCTTTCCTGGATGTTTAACCAGTGTGGATATTCCTGCTTTGCCAACAATTAATTCTTTTCACTCCCAATTATAAATATATACACACACACATACAGCCCAAGAACCTGATGCATCACCAAAAAAAATGTACTGAAGGCAAGTAATGCCTTTGAACCCTTTGAATGTTTTAATGTGAACAATAGCTTGTGTGTGTTCTGCAGATTTTTCATTAAAGTACATAGACCAGTCCTGAAGAAAAAAATATATTTGAGGAAATAATAACCCAGAGGTTAAAAAATATTATTGATTAGGAAAAAATATTTTCTTCATAAATGTTTTCTTCATGTTTCTATTTTAGCAAAAAGCTGTTTAGTCACCAGAAATGAAAAAATAAAGTATGTTCTTATAGAACACATTTCATTTGTTGTGAGCTTTGCTGAATAATGAACATTCATCTTACAACCTTCTCTCACCTTACCTATCATACCTAAAGATTTAAATTTCTTCTGGAAAGTCTGTGCCATTTCATTTATTGCATGGAATAAAAATTAAATATCAACTTTTTAATACTTTTTTTTTTAAATCCGATATAACTACCTGCACTTTGGTATCTAATACCTTCTTAGAAAATACAGCCTGGTAAATTTAGTATGGATTACTGTTGTGGTGACTACCTGTGTGGCGTCCAGTGTGAATGATTACCACAGACTTATTCACTTCTAATGAGACATAGTTTCTCCTGATCTTTTTCATCTACCTTCAGAAAAGAAAGATAAAAAAGAAACAGAGATTGTTTCTGTCAGAGTTTGTTCTTTGGTGTCAGGGAAACATGCTGGGGTTTTTCCTTCTCCGTCTTCTAAGTTTTCACCTTGATCTTGTAAAATATTACAAATAATCCAAATGCATATATTATTCTGCTGTTTTCTAAATTCAAACTTAATAGTCAATTAGTCAAAGATAATGATAATGATTACTTGAGAATATATTTTTCCATCTTTGAGAAATGCATTCGGTGGTACATTTCCAAATTTTCAAATTTGGTGGGTGACTTGCAGACTAAGGCAAATGCAAATTAAGATAGCTGAATCAAGGGCCTTCTGAGGACTTCAAAGGGCTTTGGAACAAGCCTCAGGTTTTTAGGACATTTCATCAGAGATATCAAAATACTTCACAACAATCAGTACATTTCATTACTTCTGTTTCATTGATGGGTAAAGTAATGTATTAACAGTGAAACAATTATCTTCTTACCATTTAGGGACTGTGTGGCACATCACAGGGTAGCAGTAAGCTTACTTTCCCATTCTGCCATCTCAATCAAATTTTCTCACAGAGATGGCCTTAGAAAATAATATTTAGGCTTATTACACCAGTAATTCTGCTCCCCAAATGACTAAAATCTGAATTAACATGTTATGTATCACTTGATAGAGGAGATCTGAATACTGACCCTTCAGAAGTAGTGCTAGATGTATAAGCAAACCTCCAAAATCCCAGTACCTGTCACCACCAACTCTCATCATGGCAGCTCACTTGCATCTTTTCCTATAACCCTTTGATCCTCCCCATCTCTTACTAATACCAGCTACTTCAAGGGTTAGACAGAATTCAAGAGATCTTGTATTGATTTAGAGCCTAGGGTTTTTTTTTTCTGATAGAAATTGTATCTTCTCAACTATGTTCAAAACTAAGTAGTATGCTATTGTTGCCACCATAATATAAATGACTAATTATAATAAGAAGCTGGATGTTTATAAAATAAATAACGAGTTATGAGTGCTCCTGTCCTGTTTCTTCTAAAACATATAATCTGCTTTAAATGTTGGGGGCTGGACTGTCTGTCGTGGAGGAGCATTCTTAATAGTGCTGTTTAACACATGCCATGAGAAATGACACTTGTGATTGCCCATTAGATGACCAACAGCAGTTAATTAATAAATTCTATTCTCAAATGATTCACAAACAATGAAGCAGCCAAAAAGAGCCAGGTTAATTTCTAGTCTGCTTGCAAGCAGGGGAACAAAATCAGTAGTTTCATAATGAAAAAAACCTATTCTTGAAGCAGGACATCAAAGGTGGAAAAGCTGTACTGTAGCAAAAACATAATGCTGGGAATAAGGAGACAGAGATTTTCTTTTAAAATTTATTAAATTGTGTCCTGGTTTAGTGCAAATATTTAGGAGGAAACCTCTGGAGGGTCTCCTCTAGGAAGAGCCGATTCCAATCGCCCCTCCCCCTACCGGTCCGGGAAGAATTTCCTTAGAGAAAAGTGGAAAAAACTATTTATTTAACACATAGAATATTTACAAGTATAGGGAAAAATTGGATAATATGAAAACAATGAAACCTCTCCTTCCTCTGAAGAGATGGTAGATTCAGAGTCCGTCTGAGTCCGGTTCAGTTCTCCAGTGGGGGGACGATTGCCGGGCCCGGCTGTAGCAGTCGGCGAGGGTGGGGGAGGGGCCCCCCGGGGTTTCCCTGGTGTCCTGGGCTCACGCGATGCTAGCCCCACAGAATCCCGAGGAAGGAAAGAAGCCCCAGGGTCCGGGGTGGAGGGGAACCCGGCCGCGTGCAGACCCCGCTCTCTTGACCTTGGTTCGTAGTAATCTGCGGGACGGGGGGGCGATGATCCCGGGGAGCTGCGAGTTCAGGCAGCGCTGGAGCCACGCGCTCCCTCCTCTGCCCTTCTCTTCCTGCTTCCTGCTCCCGCTCCGCCTCTTCCTCCACCTTCACTCCCACTGTCCTCCCCAGACCAACTTAAAGCTGCAGAACTTAATGTCCAGCATAAGCCAGGGGACGATTGGGGATACAAACAGGCCATATGGCTAACCCAGGACAAATTGCCTCAGTTTTTTCACTTGAAAAACAGGAATTTGGTCCTCATGGATGCTCCATTAACAAAACAGATAACAGTTTTCAAGCACTATGGGCACTTCCTAACTTGTCGGTGAACACTATGGAGAACACTGTTGCTGGTGACCAGTCACTGTTTACTACTGACAGGAATGCAGACAAAGATGAAACTGAGGCTACTTCTTAGCACTGTACTGTGAAAGTCTACTTAAATTAAGTGGGAAGGTGAGGAATGGCATTCTGCTACTGCAATGCACACTTAGCATGCAATAGGTAGAGAGTCCTTTGATATCCAACCCAACAGATCATGAAAGCATTATTACCCACAAAACACCTCATTGGGAGCTAAAGTATGAGAAGAATAGAAAAAAATATTTCAAATCCAAAATCAATGGCTTTTTGAAAGGATATCTCATTATTGCCATGTGGCAGCTGTACTATCCACATTCATTGTTGAGAGTGATTATCTTATCAACATTTTTATACTATAACCACATGGTGTAAGAATGCTGTGTAAAAAGCTATGTGGCCTATTTTTTATGAAATAATCTTTTAGAACTTCTTGAGGTGGGACACTTCTTTAGAAGGGACTTTAGCAAGACTGTTAAAATCCATTAGTTTTGTTTCCATATCAGAGGTTGGTGAGTTGTTCAGCATTTTTTAAATCCACAGCCTTTGGATATCATAATTCAATAACCTGACATCTGAATTTGCTGAAATATGCTAATACATTACCATACAGAGGCCTCCAGCACTACTCCAGAAGGCTTTGTGCCTTTGCATACTTCTTTGTGTCTCCTTCCTGGACTTGAAAAATCTCAGCATAATGCAAGACACCCACCTGACAGACAGAACAACTATCTTTGTATCATTTCAGGTTCTTAAAATTGTAAATTCAGAAGAAGGCAATGAGTCAAGACAGTCTGTAGCCTTGGGAATTGGGATTCTCTGGTGCAACCTGTAACAAGAATATAGATGGAAATGTTTTGATAATTGACTAATGAGAAGGACTCCATTATGCCAGTTGATCTTAAGGAGCATGAAAAACAGTTCTATTAATGTCCCATCATAAGACAGATAATGTCTAAGAATTATCTAAACCTAGGCTGAACTGGATTTCCAATTTCAAATTGCAGAAATGTTGATTAAACTATAAAATCCTAGAGTCAAGATTTCGGGTCCTACCTAATATCTCCTTTCTTTTAAGAACTGGTCTCACAGACAGCAGTTCTCAAGACACAGGAAGAGGTAAAATTGCTAAAAACCTATAAAACTTAATATGAACATGGAGATGAAATTTAAGACTGCTCTTGAAACTCTTGGACCAAACAATATCCTAAGACTGCTCCAATCAATATGTGTCAATTTTAAATTAGATCAAATCTGAGTGCTTTCTTTGATGAGAACACTAGTTACTCAAATTACGTGTATGTTTGGCAATGGAATGTGACTCTAACTGAAAACAAATGCTAATGCTGCTGTAAAAGGGTGAAACTAAGGAATACCAGCTGGGAGGAGCGTATAAATGGGAAGTGGGAACTTTTACAAGAATAATAAGGATTCTACAACAAGACAACAAAATATAAAATGTCACAGTGCAGTGAGAGCCCAGCTATCTGGAGCCGTGACCTTCAGGGTATCTCAGCTGCTCAGGTGGCAGGACTCCTCTTCAGCCACACACTCACGCAATTACCTCACTCTCACAAGAAGGGCGACACATGCACACGACAACAAGGAGTTGAAGGGGGTCTTTGTGTGAATCACAGGATCTGATTTATTGCCGCCACCCAGAGGGATCAGGAACAGGAACCATCATCTAGGTGGGTCAGAGACAAAGACAAAGAATAAAGGGAAGTCCAGCTCTTACATACCGGAGGGGGTTGGGTTAACAATATCCAATAGGGAGAAGGCTAGAGGGTGGTTTGGAAACCAATAGAGAGGGGCAAAGGGAGTAACCAAGGAACATGGACCAATGGTGCTTTGAACAGAAAAGACATTCTAGTCGAAATACATATAAGGATGAAAAGGGGTGGGGAGGCCCCTTGAGGAAAACATTAAACCATCCATTTTAGGTTTATATATACCTCTAGACTTTCATCTTCATATTTTGTTTCTAAGAGAAAAAATCAGTGGCAGTAACTTGGAGATTTGCAAATGAAAACCTAGGAATTACAAGAAAAATAGAAGGAGCACAAAAAAAAAAAAAAAAAGAGGTCAGTTTTAGAAGAATTAAAGACAAGGACTATTTTAACTATTAGGAAGGAGAAGGAACCCTCTAAGTGGAATCCCAGCTGAAAATTGCAGTTGTAGTTCCCAATAATAACATTAAAATAAAAAAAGTGAGTATGTTTCATTAGTTTAAACTAATAGAGCTTTGTCCCACCAAGTACAAGTTAACAGAGAAGGTAACAAATTTGAGGTATAGCAAACAACAGTCACAAAAAATGATTTGTAGGATGCAAAATATCTTTTGTGAAACAATCAATGCATCTTTCTATTTTAACTTAAGAAATAACTAAGAAACTATTTCATGTTAGACTAAAAGCAGTTATAAGGGGAACAGAAATCTTCGAATACTGAACTCACTGAACTTGCTGATAGATGATTCCATGTTGGACATAATGGAAGGGTTCAAAGCTGAGGTAAGAAAAATTTAAACTTGCCATAGGTATAAGAAAAACCCATTGTGTGACAAGTCCTGCATTATTAGACTGAAAGTGCATTTATCAAAACTCGTAGATAACCATAGCAGAGCAGTTTAAAACAGGAAAAAAAAAGAAATAACATCTTTAAGCGGAAGACAGACAGCTTTTTAGTTTCATGTCTCAAGAGATTTTGGAGGTACATAGTGTTAGCAAGTCAAAACGACACAAATTCACCAATAGTAGGTTTGTTCACATATATGAGGAGCAGTCAGGGTTGTGACTTCTTACATCCGTAATTCCATACCAGTAGATGCTAGGATAAGACAAGGGAGTGAAGTTCAGAGGTATGTATTATCCCCAAACTGCTTCCTATCACCATTGTGGAAGACCAAGATGGATGGACCACTGCTCTATTTCTTTTGCATTCTTGATTTTTCTAGCAGTGAGCTTAACTGCTCTAGAAATGACTTATCAGGAATGCAGGGAGTTTTGTGTAGTTGGAAATGTTATGTCAAAAAATGGTACAAAGAAGAATTAATTCAGGTAAATTTCATGGCCCATGTTAAGGAGGAGCTCAGATTATATCACAGTACTGTTCCTGTCTAGCTTCATAATCTACAGATCTATGAAATTTTCTCATAAGATAATAAATTTTCAATTTCAGACTTGCTCCTTCTCTACAAGATTCTTTTTATATTTAATGATAAGTTTTTTAGGAGGATCTCTTAGTACCTCTCACTTTATAATAGCCCTTGTTTATCTTTAATAAATGGCTTTATGTTGTTTACTGTGCTTCACACTTTTTCATCTTCTTTGTGTGTTCTACAAAGCACAAATAGGTATCTTTCAATAAAGACTGCCTGAGAGTCAAGCCAAAGAAAGTGAGCAGAAGAAAGACAGATGGGAAGGGAGGAAGAAAGAAAATACCGAGGAGAATGTTATTCCTGAAGGATTTGAAAATAATTCACTGTAATTTGAGAAAATCTTTAAATATCAGGGCATAAAGATCAACTATTTTAAAGAATTTCTAATAATCTTTCTGATATTGTTACCACTCTCATTTTGATAAAAATAGCTGATCATTTAAACTTAAATACACTGCAGAGGTGGAATATAGTGATAAAGCACACTTCTGTTTCTTACCCTGCCTTGTTGATGTTATTGTAAATTCCACAGGGGTTATCTTTAGTGCCAATTGAAGAAGGCAGTTTCTATGATGCCCATATGGTACTACCATGTTTTACATTTATAACTGAATTTTATTTATAGTCATTGTTCTGATACTTATGTCAGGAAGAAATGTTGTATACAAATTTTAGATATGGATTAAAAAGAAAAAAGTAACCAGCTGCAAAACACTATAATGCTAGCAAGTCAAACAGAGTACGAAGTTCCCGAACATATTCAAGATTATAATTACATTAGTTATGGTACAAATTGAAAGTGTCTTACAGAAATAATTCTTTGATTGCAAGGATGAAAAAAAGAAAAGTCTTTGCAAGTTTATTTCTACAAACCAACAAATAAAAAGAGGAAAATCTTTGACAGTCCATTGTACTGACAGCATTACCTATGTTTTATACAGTGTAGCGTTTTTAAACACTTTAACTTTTTAACTTACAGGCAACACCTTTTTTTTTTTTTTTTTTTTAAACTGAAGAAGTGGTGGTGAGAGAGGTGAGAGATAATCCAGCTGAGCATTTTGTTGGATGAATCAGTCCTACTTGAAAGCAAATGAGATCTCTTGGAGACTGAAATACAGAATACACCAAAGGCCACTTGCTATTGTTACGCTGTTACGTTTCACAGCAGTCAGAGAGAAAGTGTGTTAAAGCAAGAGAGAAAAATGTTAACATTATTTGAACTCTGAATGTTGGACAAGGTCCAAGTTTCAGTGCTAATTCTGATTTCTGTGGCAAAAAAAAAAGAAAAAAATAAATAAAAAAATCAGAAATTCCTGACAGATAGATTTCAAAAAACTCAAACTTGCTAGTACGTCAGCATCCTGTTAGAAATATCCTGCAGAATTCCCATCTGCATGAAAATAGACACTAAGAACACTAAAGGCATTATGGTATGACTAAAATATTTATTTAAAGGCTTATGAAGAGTGCTATTTTTGTTGAACCAAGTTAAAACTAAGTGATAAAGTACAGCCACCTATCACATTAGATGAATCTCAGCCAAAATGCTCTAACTACATTTCAAAACATCCCTAATCTTGCCAGAGATCCCAAATCTCTACCTCTAGTACAAATAATTTAACCCAGACTTCAATTCCATGTGCTGGCAGACAGAGAGTGAGAGTAGGTTTTAAGGTTAGGACAGAACATTTACTTCCCTTAGGCAGTGCTGTATGCTGAACTATGCTTAAGCTTTTTATCTCCAAAGGTTGACTGCGATGGTCTCAGGCCCAGCCCTGTAAGATGCTGAGTATTTTGTGGGAGGGGCTGAAATATTTTAAAACCTATTGATGTAATTGCTGCTAGATCACTTTCAGCTCTTTTGCAGTGGGTGTGGTAGGGGTGGCAGAATCAGATGCCAACATATTAAATTTTCCTGACATAATAAAAACCTATAATCATAACAGATTGAATTCATACCTTAAGTCTAAACAACAAAAGAATTAGTTTAGCACCATTCTGCCAGAATTAAGCAGTACACTATAAGTAAATCACACTGTTTATACCACTTATTCTGTGTGCAATGAAAACAAGAACAGTTGTTACTTGATGGCTCAGTTTGTGAAAAATGAACAAATGTACACCATTAGCTGTAGTAATAGCAAAGCTTGCAAGATCTGCCATCCTTTCCCTTAAACTCTGTTTTTCTTGTCACGTAAAAGGTCAGTTATTAATGTTCTTTCCAGTTTAAAAATGTGCCACAAAATATCTGTTGATGTCAAAAAAAAAAAAAAGGGGAGGGGGGAGAAAAGAAGAAAACAAGCTGTAGCCCAAAACCCCTACTGATGTTTGGGTTTTCCCCCCAAAAGTAGGGAAAAAACTTCACTGGCAAATTTCCTTTCACAAGATATACACAGTTTAAAGTAATGGAAAATACAGTTAGTGTGTTACATATTAAATGACAAATCCTGGCTCCGTTGACAGCAATGTTATATTTTTTCATCGATCTAAACAGGACTAAGATTCAAGAAGGACTGAATGAGCTTTTAATGAGCAGCATTCTGGGTAAGCCATGCAGCTGTCAGCAAACACCTCTTACGGTGTCTTATTTAGGTTTATTACGTTTCATCTTGAAATCAGTTAAATTTCTTGCCAGCAGGATTCTTCTGAGGACCATGCACGTCTGACACATAGGAATCAACTTCTCATTTCCAGCCTAAATGCACTGAAAAGAATTGATACCGATTTGATCATGTATCTTTTATTTTAATAGTTCTTCCTCTTCAGATCTCTTTTATTGCTAGACTGAAGTTGCTATGCCCTTCTTTTTATCAGTCTTCTCCAACAGATCAGACCTTAAAAATGGTCCTTTGGTATTTGGTCCCTTCCAGTTTCAATCAATCTTTTTGTAACAGAGGTGACTCCAAATTTACAGTTATATCCAGGTGTGATCTCAACAATATTTTGTATAATGGCAGCCAAACATCTCTTTCACTGTAGATATCCCGTGGCTTATATAGCCAGGATGACATATACACTCTTCTTCACCAAGGCACCCTGACAGTCCATAACAAACCATTAAAAAGATACTTTCTTTTATAATTTGAAATGAAATTTATTCAGTATAGCTATTTTCATGTGTTCTTGCACTGAAACTGGTAACTTCGATGACTCTCTCTCAACCCTGTGTACCACTTTCAGTGTGATTTTAAAGGGCAGTTCTAGCTCTTCTCAGCTAGAATTCTGGCGATTAGTTTCCAAAAGTATGGAAAAGATACACATTATTTTCATGGCCAAGGTGATACTCTCCGCAATTAACTGTATGGCTTTAAGGTTTTGCAATGTGGTATTGTAAGATTTCTCTTTTACTGCCAAATGTGATCTGCACTGCACATTTTTTAATTCGTGGCTTTGACCCCAAGGACACATAACACTGCAGCTCCACCTCAGATTTTAAATAGCTCCAAAGGCAAAACCCAAAAGGTAAAAAGTTCTGCCTATTGTTTTTTAGCTTTGATTATGCTTTTAACACAAAAAGAAAGTAATTTGTGTGCAAGCAAGGCATTCAAGTCTTATGCTTTTAAAAACCAAAATGCAGCAGCTTCTAGAATTGTAGAGGACATTTAGGCTTTCTGAAATGCTTCTTCTGACACTAGTGTGGGGGTATTTCAATACTGATGATTAAGCAAAAGTACAAAGAGGACAGAAGCTGCTACATATAAGATCTAATGGACACCGGAGGATCTAATGGAAACCGGAGGTGTGCTCGGTCAGGCGCTGCTCAGATGGATGACAATAGAAGGGCCTGGTTCGGGAGCGCTGGCAGCACTGTACACAACAGTGGCAGCAGGCAGGCTGCCAATGGCTCTTGGCTTCAGTTACACCCGAACCCTCGCTAATCAGACTGCAGTCTCATCACAGCTGGCCGCACCATGGAGCTGGGAGATCATGCTGGACTCCCTGAGAAAATTGATGGATTTCAGTTTAAAAAAGCGTCTCGCAGCCAAGGAGGGCGAAGAGATAACTTGGCTGGGGTGTGCTGTCCGTTGGGCCTAGCCTTGCGTCTGCCCTCCGTTTTTTACGGCATCGCCACGATACCTCAGCTCTGCTAAGGAAGGAAAAAAAAAAAGAAAAAGAAAAAGAAAAAGGAAAAATAATAAAAAGAAAAAAAGGGGGGGGGAGGGAAACATCGCTTTCCTCTGAAACTACATTTCCCAGAGTGCCTCCGCTTCCCTACTTCCTGCCCTTCACATGACAGCTGCCTGACCGCGCCATGGCGGAAGCCGAGGAGAAGGTAGAGATTGTTAGTGCTCTGTGGCCGCAGCGCCGAGGAGCGGGAGCGTAGAGTGGCAGGCCGAAGCGTGGGGCCGGGGTGGGGGCACATGGGAGTGGAGGGGCGGAGGGACAGTGCCTGTGTCAGGCCGGCAGCCAGCCCTGTGGTGTACAGGGTTGGCGGGGCCAGCCTCAGGACAGCCTCGCTGCACTGGGGAGGAGGTGGGAAGATGGAGGCAGCGGAACCTGGGTCTGGCCAGGAGGGTGGGTTTAGGAGTGCAGCTGGCACCGCTGTGGAGCCAAGATTAAAGAGCCGGAGGGTCTGTCTACCAGGGGACACGGGAGACACGACCAAGTTCGTCTCGACGAGGGAATTTTTTTGTGGGGCAAAACTTGAGGAATTTGGTGCGATTGTCCCCTTAATCCGGTGTTCTCCTAAAGCTCCCCGTCCCTAGGTTGCTCCTTCCCAAGAAAAAGTAATAAAGCAAAAAGTGCAGTTTCTGGCCCTTTTAGGTGATTTCTAAATGTTTCTCTGCTGAGCCAGTATTTGGACAGACAGCTGAGCTGTGCGATCTTTGTCACTAGATGCGTAAAAGTGAGAGAGTCTTAGAATCACTTCAAGGTAACCAGCCCAAAGTTAGAGATCGGCATCTGGTTTCCAGCTTTCATGCCTGCAGTTTTGTTGGGAGGGCTTGGCTTCCTTGGGGGAGGCTTTTTTTCCCCCCAGGATTGGTGAGTAGTTAATTGTGGCAGCTTTTGGAAGGATGAAACCACTCTGACTAATCTACTCTGACAATACAAGAGATTATACTAGCCTGTGTTTTGCTCTCTTTGCACTATGGTAGGCGAGTTACCTGATTCATTTCAGTTTATTTCCGGTGGGCAGCATGCACGCCTCTGCTGAAAAGGATGCGCGTGTTGTGCATGTGTTTCTGTAAAACTGAAGTTTTGTGGCTTTCACCTTCCACCAGGTTTACAATATGGGCCTAAACATGTAGTGGATTACATTTGATGTTTGTAAAAGCAGGGGAAGGGAAAACCTTATACCCGTCATACTGGAAAGCCCTCTTAAGAATTTTTTGAGAAGTTATGTAGGATCTGTTAAGTGAGAGGTTATAATGGTGAGAGATTACTTCACATTTCTACGATTTCCTCATCTGTGTTCCCTTGCTGCATTCTTAGGCTACTTGAACAACAGTGTTTGTCAGCTGGTTGAAGTGTACTGCTGATGTTTCCCCAGAGTCCGAGATTGCTAGAGACTGCTATTCCTACATGATTCTGGGTTCTACTTGTCTACAAATCCCTGTTTAGGGATTTCCTTTCCACAGTTACAAGACCGCTAAAAAGTGGAAGTGGAGAATAATCCTCTCAGTTCATGCATTTGGAGGGAGGGCAAAGGAATCTAATAAAACCCCAGGGCAATCATAACTACAGTTTATGTTCCAGTTTGCCTAAGCAAGTAGGAAAACACACAGAAAAAGCTTTTCATAGTAAGTTGCTAGCAAAGTGAGTTAGTAGGTAAGTATCAATTCTAAACACCTTCAGCTAAGTTCTTGTCAGGGAGCAAATACAATTTCTGCATTGCTTTCTCAATCCAAGGCACCTTCTGATTTTTCCTGTCTTCTGCAGTAAAACATAAAGGCCATGAAGCATTTACCTGTATTTGTATGCCATTTGTGAAATTTAGTATCTGGGGTTGCAGTGCCCTGTGAATACAATAGGGATACCAGGGTAGATGTCCTAAATAAAAATAGACTGATATTTTCTTAGTTCACGTGGATTGATTATTAGAGTCATCTTCTGGCATGCCCTAATTTTGTATGTTAATGTTGTCTAGGGATGCCTTTGTACATATCTTGAAGCTCAGTTAAGTGGCTTGGGTGGGTATGAGGACCAGCTGCTGTCTTAGTAAGCAGGCTGTTAAATCCACTCTGCATGTGTGTTGATTGTCTAACTGCATAGAGTTAGACAGAGAGCTCACCCTGAAAGTAAGTTTCTGTTCCTAGACAGCCAAAACATTTGGAACCATGAGGGGCAGATATAGGTGGTGCAGCTGCACTAGAAGGTCTCATGTATATCTGCAAAAATGTCACTTGCTATAATTCCTTTGTTTGGGAGAGCTCCTTTTTTCACATTATGTGAATTATATGAAAATATCATAACGGTAATGCTATTAGTTTTGATTTATTAAGGAGTTGAGTAGGCAGCTCTTGGTATTCAGGAGAGAAAGTCAGGTTTTTTATTAGGAATCTGATGATACTTTGCATTGGACTTTGTGTGTTGTTCTAGCTCATCCAATCACCTGGCAATATTACATTGCAATGTTTTAGTTCTGTTCTGTCTTGGTTATTGTTAAGTAGAGTTTAAGATGCATGAAGATTGTATGTAACAATATTGTAATTTCCTGAGTTACAGCAAAAGTTACAGCAGCTTGTGATTAGAGACTGGGAGACTGACAGACAAACAGTTGTTCTTGCAAAGTCAAACCTAAACTTCAAAGAATGCCTGGATTTTCTCCATCATCCCTTGATTCCCATGTACTTCCTACTTGCAATTTCCCTACTCATGTCACAAGAATGGACTACCCTGATAACCCTTCTGTGTATTTTAGAGGTGGGCCTATCGGTAGTGAATAAAATGGAGGAAACAGATGTCAGTAATCATGGTAACACCTTGCACGAAGCTTCCAGTAGCAGGTAGAAATGCTGCTTTGCTTCTTTCCCTCCCATCTGCTCTGATGGTTATGGGCATGAATGTGAGCCTCCACTAATGAAAAGGACATCTTTACTTTTTGTATACAGGTCAAAATCAGTGCGTTTTATAAATGTGAGAAACAAAGAATTACACTGGTTGTCAGTGTATTACATTTTCTTCCTTTTCCATTTTTTCTCTAAGCTGTTGGTGAGGGTGTAATATTCTTTTTGTCTTCTCTGATAGAATTCTATGCCTATTAATCTTATTCTTCAAAGACTCCCTTCATGAGATTTGAAGTGCTGCCTTCTCCCTTGCTTGTTCTATGTTTATGTCATATTTTATTGTTAAAATGCTTACATTCACTGCCAGTGTATTGGTTGTAATCCTTTATTGCTGTTGATAAAGATAAATACGTTAAGCAAATCTTTGTTTTGCTGACTTCTTTGAGGAGGCTTTGCATCAGCAGATTTTCTCAGTGGACAGACGAGAGATGAGCAGGAGTTGACTTAAAAATTTTTTGTAGGGTAGAAAGAATCATTATCTTGCCACAGAGAGATGTTTTAAATGTACAGTGGTTTCAAAGGCAGGAGAAAGCCACACCTTGGATTAGCACCAGATGGGAAGGAAAAAGTCATTGAATGCTGGAATTTTATGGAAAATGGTTTGAAATTGTTTAAATTTAAAATAAGCCTATTAACAGCTGAATAGTTGAATAGCAAAGCTGGCTTGTGGATAACTTGAGAATGCTGTTCTGCTGTGAAGTCAGGATATGAGGAGTTTCTTTGCAAAATCTGCTATGCTTCTAGAAGAGGGGAAGATATCACAGGGACAGATTCTCAGATGATCCAATCACTCTCTCCTATAGGGTAACTGACAACAGTGTCCCTGTTGCTCCTGAGTATCACTGTGGCACTCGAATGCAAGTGCAAGTGCAGATTGAGTATGAACGACAAGGATGGAAACTCAGAGCTTTGAGTTGCTTCTGCTTTGTCTTTCATTTATTAATAAGGGTTTAAAAGTACTTTTCAAAAGGAAATACTGCTCATGTATTTACCTAGCTATTTACCCCTTTATTTTTTGTGTCCTTTTCAGGAAATCAGGTCTAATGAGGAATCAACAGATGAATCTGAGGTAACCCTTCTTAAATGTTTCACTCTTGGATCTCTGTCAGTGCGGTCAGTGCTAGTTTTTTGTCAGTGGTATTTTGTGAAAAGTACCATTTCACTGGTTGTTTTTAGAAGTTTGGCCAGTATTATGTAGCAAAGATTGTTAATCTGAGTTTAAATTATTTAAAAGAATCTGTGAATTGCTATTAGAAGCTTCTTTATATTTAAAAAAACAACATAATTGCCCAATTATAGTAAAATTAATTATGTTGAGAGATAAATTCAATTGCATTTGCTTCTGTTTTGATAAAATGACAATTTTTGAGTGCAATTATATATGCAGTAATACTACATTCAGGTAATTACTTTGTTATTTTAATAGCTTCACAGTCATGTCCTGTAGATTCTGTGTTCTTGAGATGATGTCTTGTCAGAAATTGTCTCATTTTCTGGAGAGATCTGCCTGCACTGCTGTGGGGGATGGGAAAAAATGGCTGGGGGTGAAGAGAGGAAGGGAGCTACAGAGAGTTCAAGAGTTTGTCCCTGAGCAGTAATGTACTAACTCCAAACCTGCCATCACTGAAGAAATCATAGGAGATATGAAAGAGGTGGCATCAGAGTGGAAGGAAGAAATAAAGGTGGCTAAGCTGCTTCAGTTGTGGCCCACCAGCAAGAGCAGATGACACAGAGACTATGACCTTGAGTGTTTTCACCCATTTTATGTCTAAGTCAGAGTGGCTCCTAGACTTACAGAACTTGAATGGACTTGCTATTAGGAAGCTTTTGTTTTTTATCAAGGGACAAATCTCCATGCTGGAGATCTGGATTTAAGTACCAAGCAGACAGAAATCCTAATTTCTATGAAAATGGATAGTGCAGAGACTGTAGTGGTGTATTCTGAGAAAATCTTTTTGCAGTGGAAGGTGGCTTTGTTTCTTGTGAGATATTTTTTTTTCTTTCTGCTATTGAGTGGTTGTCTTCAGTGGCACTGAACGGCAGTACTGGTGAGAAGCAGGGGTTTTTTGGCCCTGTAACATTGTGCTATGGAACAGCTGCTGGGACCAGACTTTTTTGCCCAGTGTGAAATGCATTCATTCTGAATAGTGCTTTGTGATGTGGAGATAAACAATCACTGGGCAACTACTCAGAATAGTAATCCTCTCAAGGCTTGACATTCACAGGATAGTGAATACAGATGCTTAACTACTGAGGTAATTTTTTTTTCTTAAAGCCTATTGCAATGAAAAAGTGACACTTTTAATGGCCTTCCAAGATTTCAGCTGGTAGTTAATCAGTATTTACAGCAGAATTAATTATAAATGGGTTGCCAGGTTGGCGAGGGTTTACTATTTTTTACCTTAAGGAAAAATAGGCATCATGCATCTTTCACAAAATTGCAAGTCCTAAAATTTCAACTAGACCTATGTTAAAGTTGATGTATGTTTTTAATGTTATTTTCACATGCAGAGAGAAGTGAAAAGGAAGTTTATGTATTGAGGACGTAGATGTTGATCTAAAGAACAGTTGTCATTCTAATGTCTGTGGAAATGCTTTGCTTTAGTTGTCTTTCAGCATTAAGTCCAGTCTGTAGTATCTTGATCATCAGAAATTTTTAATGGTATGAAACTGATTAGACTATTTCTAATGATTGTTCAGATAAAACCAAAATGGCAAAAGCACAGAGTGTAAATGTTCTCAGTGCTTGCTTACATTATTTGAAGTATGGTCAGAGCTCAGATCAAACTGATGATCATAACATAATTACAATGTTATGATCACAAGAGCTTCACTCCAAGCTCTTGTGATCATAACATTGTAATTATTTTGCGGTGGTGGTTCTAGCATCAGAGACTCTAATTCTTGCAGCCTGTGTTTAGTTTTAGCCATTAAAAATATATTACATGGACTTCAGAGACATCTTACCATAATACTAAAATTTTGTACATGTGCAATTGCTCTTGCAATAATTTAATTGAAATTCTTTGTATAAAATTGAATATTGTTACTAATGGTTCCAGAGGGCACATGACACATATCCAATTTGCATTTTAGAAGTGTTTTCTATTATGAAGGAATGCAATATTAAAATTTCTGATTATGAATAAATTATGCCCCATCTGAAATAGATGTGTAAACAAAGTATGGATTTTTTTTCTGATGTTTTTACACTTCTGTGCCATTATCTTAGCAAAGAATCAAACATACATTAATTCTGCCTTATGCAGCAACTCTCTTACTATCATTCCAGTAGCATCTTCTAGGAAATAAGATTCTAATGCTGTTTGGCTACTTGCTTGGTTTGTTTTGAATGACAGGCACTTTAACAATTGCCAGGATGCTTATTTGCACTAGGCCTCAAATGTGGGAGTCTGCAAAAATTGTCTGTCTTGAATATACATCATCTAAAAACTCATCAATGTTAGTTTGGTTCCAGTGATGGCTCCACAGGAAATCAAGTTCCTAAGCTTCTCAGCTATTTAGGTCAGAATGTTTAAAATGCAGATATATTAATTAGCATAGATGGTGCATTTGTTCAGATGTTAAGCAGACATTTCTTTCAATATCGAGATAGCTCTAGTTACTTGTAAAATTTGTAAAACTTATAGCACTTTTAGAAATGTAATAGATCTGTCCTGGTACCTACAGTACTGTTGGCACTTTACTATCGTGTTCTTACATGTGATTTGGGGTATTATAACGTTTTTATTTTTGTGTTGTCAGACTGCTGTATGTTATGCCATGGTATGATGTTGAAGCTGTATATCTAATAGTCCTCTAATTCTTAGAGAAAACCTCCTCATTTTATGAAGTTATTTTACTTAAGTCTTGAAGCACAAGTATTTTCTTTTTGTTCTTTTGGCTTTAGACATTTGGTTTTGGTGTTTTTTAGTGGGTTTTTGTTGTTTGGGGTTTAAATTATTTTTTTTTCTGAAGTATATATGCATTACTTATCCCAACCTTTTCTAATCATCAAATATGTGGCCAGATATGAGGCTGGATCTGAGCAGTTCTCTTTGGTTGAAAAGTCCTAGTACAATGTGGTTTCGTTAGCTTATTTACTTTTATTTTATAGGACCTTAAGCTTAATGTTTGGACTGTGACATTTGATGAGATCTAAAAAGTAGATGCAATGTGATCTGACTTTTGGGTATTTGTAAACTGTGGAGGAAATAAATCTCCATAAATTATGTACAGCCTGAATTTGAATTAATTTTCAAAATATTCTTCTTCCTTGCAATGTGTCTGTTTCTGTAAAATCTTACTTTTCTCAGTTGAGCTGTTTTCTGTCAGACAGATAGTTATGTTTTGCCAACTAATTAGCAAGGAATAAAAGCCTTAAAATTTTCTCCTCCATTCTAATTTACTGCAGGGGTTATGAGCAGGTTGTGCTGATACAGCATGTGACTTTTTTACAGGTACCACCCTTTCAAGAGCAAATGTCCCTGAAATTATAAATGAGTATTATGTCCCAAGAAATGATCATTGATTATGTAAGGCATGTCACTCTTTTGGTTGTTGCTCTTCTTTTCTTTTCTTTTCTTTTCTTTTCTTTTCTTTTCTTTTCTTTTCTTTTCTTTTCTTTTCTTTTCTTTTCTTTTCTTTTCTTTTCTTTTCTTTTCTTTTCTTTTCTTTTCTTTTTTTTCTTCTTTTTTTTGATGCTGCACTACAGCAGAAATTTTTTGGTTTACAATTGTTTGCTTGTTAAACCACAAAAAAGGGCCATGTCGCGCAGATATTCGTGTTCTGCAAAGGGGTATTAGAATAGTATTTTTTTTAAAGTGCGTTGATGTCTGTACTCCTGCTTTTTTGGTAGATACATGAATGTGTTAGTCATCAGTATTGCATAGTGCCATTCTAGCACTTCTATTTTTATATGCCCCCTTCTTAACATTTTTTTTGATGTCTTGATCACTGTTATCCTACGAAAGGGACATTTGTTCATTTAGTTTCTTGTTTAGTTATTTAAACACTGTATTAATAAATTCCTGAGAGTTTGTAGAGAGGAAGGTATTGTAGAAGCTCCTTGTTAATCTGGCACTCAAACTATTTCTGGTAGTTTAGAAATACCCCTCTCTGATACACTTTTACTACTGAAATTAGTGGGTTTGTTCTTTAAGGTTTTGAAAACTAATCAGAACACAGGAAAAATGTAAGATGTAAAAAGAGGCAACTATAAAGCCTTGATATTTTCTTTCCCTTTTCAGTGCACTCTAAGTTTTTGTCTTGTAGGTTGGGTCTGGATTAGATCAAAGCAATTAAATCATTTCAAGTAAATAAAGCATCTGGTGAAAAAGGCTCCTTGTCATACTGTGTTTCCATCAAAATGTTTTCTTAATATGGAGTGTAAAGCACTGGGCTGGAAGAGGTAAGCTCTTCTGTGGATAGTAGCATTTGAAGGGGCATTGCCATTGCAAGAAAAATGGATGGTTGGAAAGTAGATTTGCCTACTGTTCCTTAGCCGAAGTTGCCTTTTTTTGTCTCCTGTCTGACCTTTTCCAAAGTACTTCTTGTAATCATGTCTGTTTTCCTTATTATTGAATAGTTGCACAATAGATTATTTTTTTAAAACATAAAATGGGAGAAAAATGCTCAAAAAGTATATTCTGTTTCACTTGTCCATGCAGTCGGAAGAGAGATTGCTTCCTTCTGCTTGGCTTTAAATTAAATTGGCCTTTCGGGGAGAATGGAAGGAAAAGTGACATAAATTACAAGTATGAAGTTTTCCTTATGGATGAGGAAATGTGTCATGCAAATAATTTGTCGATTTGAGTCAGTAGGATGAGCATAGTAAATTATTTATTGAAGTTTAGATGAAATATTTTCATACTTTAATTTGAAAAACAAGTTTGCAGTGACTAGTGACTAACATTATAATAAACATCATTAAAGGATTACTTGCAGGAAAAATGGATTATTGCAATATTCTCTTAAGATGTTCTAGTTTTGCGTGAAAATTAACTACTTCATTTAATGAGCTATTAATATTAACCAGAAGAGTCTGTTCTATCAGTGTGTTGTGGAATACATAAAAAGTAAAAATGCTGCTGTGCTTCCTACATAAATTAAATGCAATTGCAAAGCTACTGTGTTAGCAGAGTATGCAGATGTGGCTTTTCCAAAACACTAGATGTATTTCTCTGCATGGAATAACACTCTTGACTGCAAAAAGAAAGTAACAGTGAAATTCAGCTCTGCCTCAGTGGTGGGTGGGTGAGCTGCAAAAACTGCTATTCCCAAAACTGCGCGGTCAGCTTTTCATATGCAGTAGATCACGAGGTGGCATCTGGGTTGCTTGAGTAGTGTTCATAGGGGAAACAAATGTTTGCCCAAGTCCCTTACTCAGCAAAAGGACAGTAAAAGTAGAAATGAGTTGCTTCATTGAGATTTGAACTGTGTTTGGATTTTTCTGTGCTGGAATTGGATTTGGACATGGAAGATAAAACAGCCTGTCCTGTGCTGACTCTGTATGGTGCTCTTCATGTGGATGGACTGATCCTATGTTTCTGAACACTGAAGTGGATTTGGAAGTTTCAGGTGTTCTTTGTCATACACAAAACTATCAGTAAAATAAATTTATTATTGAAGTTGAAATGAAACCAAATTGCATTATATGGACTTTTTACTAATATTTTTTTTGAACATGCCATTTATAAGGATTGGTCATGTGTAGTATGTCATCTCTGTGTTACTTAAGCTTCAAAACTTGTCTGGTGCCCAGCACCTTCAATCCTGTAGGAGTAAATCTTCAATTGGTGTTCTGCAAATATAGTCTAATATTCTGTATGTCATAACAGATTTGCCAAGAAATAAAACGCTCTCTATTTTGTCTTTCATCTGTAAATGCAGCCCATTTTGAGACATTTTCACAGGCAGCCATATAATCTTAATTTCGTGCTCCTGGTGTATATCTGCATTTTCCCAGTGTATTAAATCCCTGTGGAAAATGCGTGGGGAGAACAGAAAGCTGCTGTGTGAAATTTTACCATCCTAATCCATATTTACCAATTTTGCAGCTAGGTACTGGAAAAATGTTGGTGATGTGCCTTATGAGCAGTTGTAAAGGAACGAGATCAGAGGTTATTAATGTTTTTCACTGAACTAACATTACTGTATTTTCACCATAAAATTAGGGGAAAACATTTTTAGTAGCATAAGTCACAACCATGCTGTCACAGTTTAGAAATTTCAGTCTTTGAGCCTTTTGCTTTCTTGTGTACCAATAATTGCAGAATTGAAATTAATTCTTGTGCAAGTTGGAAGCTTTAATGAGTTTCTAAGTTTTATTCACTATTGCCCTACCTTCTTTTGAGCCAGTGACTTCAAGATTAAATGCTCTTTGCTATTCTCATTATTAAACAAGGGAGTTTTTTTCTGCTTTGTTAAAATTTTCCTGTAGGAATTACTTTTTGATATGAAAGTAATGGAGCAAAAGAGGTTTATGTTCTCTCAGTGAGCTTCCAAAGGGTCTGGAGAAGTGCTCAGGATTTAAATTCAGCACAGTTAATAAAACAACAATTTACAATAAAGTTGTATTCGAGTTTTGGTACAATCAAGCAACCTGGTTAAAGGCCTTAGTCTGAGGTTTTTCTTGGCGTTCCATTGGTATTAGAGATTTGATTGCATTGAGAGAAATTGAGTCAGGATCCTAATTCTGAAAATAGCGTAGATAGTCCTTTTATCACTGAGGTAGGAGCAGAAGCCTGGAATCCATATCCTAGGGATGGAGAAATGGTAATGATGAAGCTGCACTTCGTAATAGTTACACAACCTATTACAATGATGTTTGCTTTGTGGCACTTGATTCGTCAGCACAAGTGGATATATCATCCAAAACAGTGGGAGGATGTAGTGTTTTCTTCTGCTTGCTTCTGGATTTTTTTTCTTTTGAAGGAAGGCTGGGTATTATCTAGAAATGGCCATCAGGGAAGGTGTATTTCCATCACTTTAGAACACAGAAGTCTTTTTAAAAAACAAATATGGGGACATCTATTTGAGGAGCTTCAGAAAATGAGTTTGAGGTACTATCTTTTTAAGGAGCGAATTAGTTTCTGAATTATACTTCATGTGTTTGTTGAATGTACAGAGTAACAATCTCCTAGAGATTTTGCAACAATGAAAATATTAATTTTAAATCTTTGTTGTGAATTTCCAGCTATTTTTTCAGAAATAATGATTATTTAAATTATTTCAAAACAATAACATGGGTTCCAGTTGGTGTGAGAAGAAGCAGGAGTTGAGCTAAGGTTTTTTTTGGACTTTAATGGCAGGCATTAGGTTGTCTTTTGTGCATTTTCTTTTAAAAGTGGCAACATCAGAGGCGAACACCAAAGAAGCCTGACATTGCAATGAAAGAACTTTGAGTAAATAGCTGCCTTCTTTACAATAATAATGTTATTTGATAATTGCCCACCTCAGTAATTTGCATCTTTTGACAATTTTGACTTCTAAAACCTTCCAAAGACAAACCTTCCTCCTACCCCCATTCTGACCAGAATTGGTCAACATATTCAAATAAATTTTTCTAAGTGGTACTGAGGAAGAATAATATTCTGCCGGTATGCACACTAAATGCAATTAATAGTGGACCAGATTACTTGAAGTTGCTGTGAAGAACATACTTGCTTTTAGGGTAGAAGGAAGCAGATAAATGTCAGAACTATTTCGGGGTTCCTTCTTATATCAAATAAATAATACACCAATTTAATGTGTAGGGTTCAAAACTTCTACCCCTCAACTTTAAAGTACAAGGGATATTCTGATGCCTGCAGTCATAAGGCAATAATAGGATTTATAAATACCAACTGTTTCATAACTGTGAAATGGGAATATAACAAGGAAGAGGGGGAGAAAGCAAATTTACCTCATAACAGGTATAACCCAGTTGTTACTGTACTTTAAATTGTGAGCAGGGTAAGCCGTTTAGTAGGTAACAATTAGGGGTTTTTCTTCAGCTTCGTGTTCTCAAAAAACAAACAAAATAACCTATTCATTGTTTTTATCAAATAGTACAGGGATTTCAATGTGATCTGGGGTGACAGTCAAAGAGATCTCTCAACTGCGTTGTGATGTGATAATGTTACTTCCTTAAATTCATCGACAGATGTTAGCAATTTGTTACAGCTTGCTGCTTAATATTTTCTACTTTAAGATTATTTATCCTCCTGCATGTGTTAAGTCATGTGTTGCTGCCATGTGATATTTTCACTTGCGGTAGATTTTTTGCTTGCTTTTTTTTATTCATTTGCCATATTTTCATGTATTGCAAATGGGGAGTGTGTTCACGTGCATATGTCAACCCTGAATTAGTAAATTAATTTCCTTTTTCCTTCCATGTATTATAAGAACATCTGTGCTTTTAAGATGTGGAAAGAGGTCATGAAAATACAGGATGGTAATTGTCCGTGTTGCCAAATCCATTTACCCAATACTCAGTCTTGATCTCTGTCGTCTGGATATCTCTGAGCTAGCGTAGGTGTGCAGCTGGGATGGGAGCTGTGGTCTGCCTTTTTCAAGAACCACCTATAGTATATTTGGTGAGCTGTTCATGCTGGATTCTGGTGTCCTGTGAAGAGCTGTTTCATGTCAGGCTGTATGCAATCATTAAAAACTCTACATAGGGAAGCTGTGTCATGAAGTCTGCCTGGCTGGAAGTGAACTTACAACTGAGGACATGGTAGTTTTGAAGAGGAAGAAGGTGGGCAGACAAACTGAGAAGTATTGAAATTGGACTTGTAGTCTAGGCGAGAGGGCTTGATAAAGTGTTTGAGGGGAGTTAGGGTATCAGCAAAGGTCCATCTGACGGTTACAAGGTGATGGAGCGGAGGAGATTTGTAAGGGGGAGGCTGGGGGAAGACTTGTGAGCCTTCAAGACTATACAGTCTTAAAAGTGGAGGTTAAGTGTTAGAGTGGGAGCCAGCCCCTTTATGTGTTTTGGATAATTGGATTCTAGGTGGGTTTAACTGGTACTTTGAAGGCAGTCCTTCAATCCTTTAACCTTCATAATATTGTGATGGGCAGAGTTACTGTTTTCCATTTGTGTCCCAAAACTGAGAGTAACCCTGTCAGCAGACCTAGTCCTGCAAAGCTGCAGTAGAGTTGCTCTGCCTACATCTTGCCTTGCTGTCTAAATCAGCAAAGTTGAAGAATTTGCTCATTGTCCTGGCTGAATAAGTGTGTCTAAATTGAAGCTTTATTTCCAGAGTGAAGAAACTTAATTACTACCATTAGGTACAAGAAAAGAATTGTAAGTCTCAGTGTTTTAGTATACAGCTATTAGAAAATGTTTTGATGTGAAATATGGTAAAGAAGGAAGTGAGAGATTATACACATGGATATTCATGGGGTGATACTGAGAATATAGAGGCTTCTGTCTGATTATCTGGATTAACAGATTGTGAGCCACATTTAGCCTAAATATAATGTGGGTAGAGAAAATTAGTGATGACAGATAAGTGAACCTGCTTGTCTGAGGGACTTTATATTTGTCACTGAATTTCTATAAGAAGTGAAGCTGCCCCCAGCAGAGCACTAAGGATGCATTTATTTTGCATAGCTGAAACTCTTCTATGAACCTGTATTATAATTAAAAAATAATGTGAGCTGTTTCCTTTGATTCTACCTGAGATTTTCATATAGTGTGTAAACTAGTAATTCTGGAGTTCTAACTAGTAGGTTTAATATTTTTCTTCTGTATGATAGTGATGACTTTTTAAAGAAATAAAAGTTCTGATTTCATACTAGGGTTTTAAAGGTCTGACCTGTATTAAATGCCAAGAAAAGTTACTATCACAAATTGCCAAGTAGTCTCTTCTCACTTTTTTGCAGTAATATTGAATTTGCACTTTTTGCATCAGAATGGGGATTTTTGGTTTGGTTTTGGTTTTTGGGGTTTTTTAATGAGATTTTATAATGTGTCCTGAACACTAAGTATTCTGATACACAGACAGAACACTTTGAATGACCTAGTAAGCTAGGGGGTGTTGCAATTTAGCAGTGGTACTCCTCACTTTAGCGTTCCCCCTGAGACTCGACAAACCACATGCTCTCCTCCCTTTCCCCTGCAGTGGGCTGGAGAGGAGAGTAGGAGGCACCAAAGGGAAAGATGATGGGTTGAGATAAGAACAATTTACTGGAAAGAGCAATGAGATAAGAAAATGAACATAACAGTGACAGTACTAATAACTAAAGTGTAAAAAGGAGAGAAAGTGATTCACATGCAAAAATACTCATCCACTACTCTGGCTCGGAACCAGCATTACCCAACCCATCCTCTGCTCAACTGGAAGGAACCCCTTTTCCTCAGAAGGGTCCCCTTCCCTCCCCATGGCTGGCAATGACATGAGGTGGTGTAGGATAGCCTCTGTGTCCTAGCCATGCCTCCCCTGGTTACTGCTAAAATTAACCCTGTCCTGGTCTGGAGGAAATGAGGTAATTTAACATTTTTCTTACATTCTCTGAAATCAATGTAAACTTGAAAGAAAGCATGTAAAAAAAGAAAAATAACTGTAGGATTTTTGTCCTTTTTTTTTTCCCCCCAAACACAGCCTTTTAAGAAGGTTTATTGAACTAGGGCCTTGTGGGAATAGGGTGTGAGTGTGTCTTCTTTGAAATTCCTTCATAGATGGACCTCAGTTATCTTTATATTGAAGTTTAAATGCTTTGCAGGATAAAAACTTGCAGGCATAAACAAAGCTGGAATGGACACTTTGAGTAACTGGAATTCTAGCTGGAACTGGACAGAAGATGTGCAACAAAAGGGAGGGACACTTTCCTTATAATGTATGCAATGTTTGTTTCCATGAATACTGAAAACTTTTGAGGGCAAATCGTGTAGGAAGGATGGGGCTTTGCTGTCAGTGCCTGTAACAGACTCTATATCAATAGAGCATGTAGTTCATGTGACAGACTGACCTGTGGGCAGATCCTCTGCTGCAGGAGAGGGCTAATGTGGGCTAATAGAATAACTCTGGGATCCGCCCACAAGTTCTTTCTTTCTTTCTTTACAAGGACTGATTTCAGATTGTTTCTTTTTTCCTTCTCATGATTCCAGCACAGTAGTTCCTGTAGGCAAAACTGGGAAAGTTGGGGCAGAATATCTGAAAAAGGTTGTGAACCTGTGTTCAGAAAAGCTGGTGATCATCCCTCACCATGGCACTGGCCTGTTCAGAGCTTGTTGCACTTTAGCAGCTCTTGTTAGTTTTGTAAATCTGTTCCAGAAGAAGAGTTGGTATTGAGTAGGTGTTGGGTGAATTAAAAGGAATTTGTTTTCAGTTCAGGAATGTTCAGCAATGAGAACTGGAAGAGCTTTTAGTAGGTACAAGTTTGTATTAGTCTTAGGGGCAAATTAGAGTATTTAATTCAGTTGGAAATGTGCTTTCAATGGGAAACGTATATGGATACCTGTTCTTTACAGCATATTTTTAGTGATATGACTGCTGTCTTTAGCTTTAAAAGGCAAGTAGAAAATCAAATGGAATATGAGTTTCAAGTTGGCATTCTTGTCATTGAAAAATGCTCATTATTTATTTTACAACATCACAAAGGTACCTTCCTCCTGTCAGCTCTCCTGTCAGGGTCTCCTTTCCTTTCAGAATTTAAGGCTGCCATGTGTGAAGTGCTTTACACATTTTGTACAGAAATATATTCTTTTTCTCTTAAAAAATTTGTCAAGAATCTCAAAATTCAATATTGTTGTTTCAGATAATTTTAGGCACTAAATATTTAAGTAGTATTAAGTGGTGCTACAAAAAGCAAAATTTATTTCCAAATTTTTAGAATCCTCTAAGATAGTTTAATTTAAAGTGTCATACACTTAGTAAAAATCCATGTAAATTCAGCAGTTGATTTTTTAAATTATTTTTTCCCTTAAAAAAGGGAAGCTGTGAGTTTTCTTGTATGGGGTAAATGTAACTCTGTTTATGTCTTAGCTTTGCTACAAGTCAGGACTTTTACTATTCCTGTAAGTTGTCACAGAAACGCAGCTAACTGACATCTCAACTCAGGCTGCTCATGGTTTAATTTGTGGGTTTTCAAGATTATTAAAATGTAACAAAAATTATTGATTTACTTTTATTAAAACTGGCTTGTATTTGCTTTAGTTCAAACTGCAGGAAAGCTTTTCCTGATATAAAAATACCATTAAAATTACTAAACTCTGATACTCTAAATAAGAGATCATGAAATGCATTTAATATATCATTCTGAAGCAATAGAGAAATCTTGAATTTTTGCAAATAACCTTTTTTATTTCATTTTGTTTACAGTAAAGTGCCCCAACCTCATTTCAATTCACCTTTTAGCTTGACTTTTATTTAACACAGAAGATACCTGTCAAGAAAGTGTGAAATAGGTACATCATCATGCCTAATATTTGGGAGTTTTCATTTTATTTACTTACTTTGAAGTCTGGCAGAACACTTCGGTGCACTGACTTTTGAAAGTATATATTTTTTTTGTATGTGCGTGTGCAGAAAAAATTACTTAGTTTTCACTCATAAATAAGACAGGCAAAACTTATTTACAGTTACTTTATCTAATGGTCCATGGATGAATGATTTTATGCAAACTACTCAAGAGACTAAAATTAACTTTTCATGTTGCTTGCACATTGGATGTCCAGACCCCAGCAACATGTGCGATCTTATAAAAGCTAGATGACTGGAGTTCAATTTTTACTTTTATGAATTTATTCAATGATTGCCCATGCATTTCAAGTGTAAACTTTGTAAGCAATGTATAAAATGCAGTAATGTATTAATTGTTATAAAATGGACACATACTTCCTTACACCCTCCTTCCATCACATGTATGCTTTTTACTTTGACTTTACCTCCTCCCTCTACCTTGTAGCCATTTATTAAGGGACTCTAGGCATGAGGAATTTGACTGATTTATATACAGGCCTGTAATTTGACATTGTCATTCTGTCTAGTAACAACTTTTTCAGTGTTAGATTTACTGAATAAAATCGTTTCTTGGTGGACATCTTGACACCTCACTTCATACTCCTACGTCATGCACTGCTGACATCCCTGTATTAATCTCATTTGTATTCTGTCATAAAACTCTCACGTAACATTTTGAAACAGACTCTCTTTGCAGAATATTTCTGTAAGCATGGGGCTAAATATTGGGTGTTTCTGTCGGTATATATGGCTTTTTTGTGTTTTGTGAGGTTATGTACATGTTACCGTATATGATGGTAGCACACATAGTAAATGGCTGTACTCTTTAATTTGGGAAAGACTGCCTTTAGTACTTCAAAGATAATTGAAACTGAATGCATTTTATTAACCTGTTAACATGTCTCCCAAATTTATTTTTTGTGTCATTTACTATAAGAAAATGTTGCACAAATACAGTTCTGCCGTAGGCTGACGCTGTACATTTTTAGGAATTGGAAGGCAGTGGTTGATTGGAAGTCAAGCCACTCCTTTAACTAGAGCGCTGCACTGGTATATTCTGATTGCTTAAGAATGAAAGATACGTTTTATGTGGGAAACATAATCAGTGTTGATATATTCATTACAGTCAATAGCGAGTGTAGGAGAATATTATTGCATGTATACTGCTTCCCAGTGAGAACAAAGGGATATATCAGGGTTTGTGTATGTCTGTGCATATATAAGATTAACTAAGACTTTCTGAAGCCTGTGGAATCTCTCTGGCATTGTACTTCTGTAGACCGTCTGTTACAGATAGTTGCCTAAGACCAAAGAGCTATTTTGCAACTATCTTTTTTCTTAAGAGATAAACATGTTGGGTCTTCTTTGATCAATAAATTTGCTGCTTGTTTTTTTTTTTTTTAGCTTTGTTTCCTTTCTCTTAACTCTTTGCCCATAATCTTTCCTTGCATTTAAGTAGTGATTGGGTGATAATACCTAACATGCTTGAAAAAAAAGAGAGGAAAGCTTCAGCGTTTACCAGAAAAAGATCCTAACGTGCAGCAGGTAGAGGTGATTCATAGGAATATACTGTGTCCAGATCCTTTTCCCAGAAAACATATTTGTGCTATTTTTTTTACCATAGGCCCATTGGTGGATTTTATACAATTAACTTATTCCTAGTGGATTCTTCTTATTTTTGTTCACAGCATTTTGCCTCTATCCTTCCTACAGAGGTGCAGCATCTTGTAAAGGTTGTGAAGTTTCTCGTAACGTGCATGCTTTAGCTTTCAGTTCATTGTGGCTACAGTGACACACTTAATTTTATCATCATTCATTATCATATCCATCTTCTTTGTATTTTACTTCTAAATTGCTAATGACTAACTTTATGTAACAAAGTATACATGTGCATTTTTTCCTGCTTTTTAGATATCAAGTACATGCCTCTTACAGCTGAATCGACGTGCTGCTATACAGTCTTTGCACCCAGAACTTTGGAGTAAAAAGAAAAACCAGTAACAAAAAGGCACAGCCCAAATCCCTTCAGATGATTAAACTCTGGAAGTTTGGCTTCTGTTTGTAATGGCTGTTGTGAAGAGATCACAGTGATCCATCTTTGCCTGTTGCTGTGTGATAGTTTTGGGATGTCTTTTAATTTGTTTTTTATCTAAAATAAACTTCTAAATATTTTTGTTGGTTTTTCTCTCTTGCTCTCTTTTTCTTACACATCTAAAAATTTAGGAAGATGAGAGTGAAGAAGAACCTAAGCTCAAGTATGAGCGGCTTTCTAATGGAGTGACTGAAATTCTCCAGAAGGATGCAGCCAGCTGCATGACAGTGCATGAAAAGGTATTATGTGACTTTGTGTCTGAGATAGCACTTCTGCCTGGTTTTATGTATTTATTTGTGCTTATAATGCATCAGTATGTTTCAGTGTAGAAGTGATACCAAATCTAGAGTTGAACTGTTGTACAAGACAACAGTAACAGAAACAAAATTCAGCATTAAGCTGTATTGAACAATCCACATTTTCTCAGTGATAAAATGAGTAGTTCACATGGTTCAATTAACAGCAGATCTTTCAGAATAAATTTCCTTCTTGTTTATATCAAACATTTTTTCAGTGAGAAACACATTTTCTCAGTGAGGTAATAAGGTGAGAATTCAAGATGCAGTGATTTTTTAGAAGAGATGTTTACATAAGCTGCTAGAAAAATGCTCACTCAGTTTTAATTATGAACAGTATTGTGAGCTGCAATCAGAATACAGTCCTAACTTATCTTTGTTCAGAGAGGCAGTTGGCATATACTGTGCTTATTTGTACAGCCTGTATCAGTGAAGACCGACTTGATCATGCCAGAAGCTTAGCATATATCAACTGTAGAAGATATGTTAATACAGTATGGAAGAAAGTAATAACTGTCTTTTTGGTTTGCCTAGGTTTTTCTTTTGGGGGGTGTCACACTAACACTTCCCTATTCCCCTTCCCTTTTTCAGTACATTAAAAACAAATAGAGGAACTGCACATGCTAGAGTTTTTGACATATCAGAGAATGAGAGGGATAAAGTAATAGACAATGCAAAGTAAAGAAATTTTAAGGAGAGTTATTATTTTGTTCTTAAAAGGAATAAACATCATTTACTTTTTTAGTGATTTAAACAATTGCTTTTGTATTTTATGAGTTTTCTTCTCTTTCATAACTATTGAAAAACATTTTAGAATATTGAGGCATGCTGAAGTGCATCTGAAGGTATGAGTTAATGATTTGCCAGCTATTAGTATGTAAAACATAGTAGCTATTTTCTGAATGTATAATTTTTCATAGCCAGTAATATCTCCTTAACTGTTATTGTTGGGGGATTTATCTTTATTATTTGGCTATATTTTTAGATTGACTTGTACTGTGATTCTTTTTCTCAGAGGACTGTTGCTATGGCTCAAGAGGCTCTTAAGATGAAGCTTGTATTTTAACTGTGTGAATGAAAACAATAAGTCTTTTAAAAAGATTTTTGACAACTTAGAATTACACAGATCTTTGTACAATTGGCAAGCATTTCCACTTTGTCTGTGGCCTGTTTCTGTTACCTTTTATTCCTGAGACTGAGGTAAGTTTTGAAGGCCAAGAGTTTAAAAGGATTTTTCTATAAGGATGTGCACAGATACAGCTTTTACTATAGTGTCACAATGCGTGACAATACAGGAAAACTGTTGAAGTATCTCAGCACTTTCAGTTTTCCAGCAAACTAGATACACTATTTATGAGAAGAATCAATATTGTTAGAAGCCAGGTACTGCAGTCTTTTAGGAATAGGTCTCTTGCACCAGAGAGCTTAAAAATGAAGCTGGGTTATGGGTATTTCTGTTTCATTCTGGTTGGTTTTTTGGGGATTTTTTTCCCCTGAATGAACAGGAAAAGCCCTGCTCAATGCTATCATTAGAAAAGTTATCCAGTAGTATGTAAAACATTACTCTGACTAAAGCAGTTTAACTTTGCTGGGAATCCTGAGGTCTGGCTTCTGTGTTCAGACTAATTTCCCCCCAGAATTTTTGTTTTCATTTTTGCTGCTAAGGCATCATATTTTCACCAGGCTTGCTGTCTGCACTGGATGACTGATCATCATGGCACCTGGTGCATTCAAGCAGGCCTGTGCAGTGGCATAGTCATACCTAGTTATGTCTGCACACCTGATGTTTTATTAACCAGTATTGATTTTTTTACCCAGGGGACTTTTTTCTTCCTGAAAAAAGGCAACCTTGCAGGAGTGAAAGGCATTGCAGAGAATGAATTTCTAATGAACCCCTTCTTTCCCTTTCTTGACTCCTTTTAATGTAACTTCATATTTTAAGTGCCTGAACTGAAATTTCATTTTAAGCAATTGCATTTTGATAAATCCTTTTAAACCTTGACTTTCTGTAAGGTTATTTTTTAAAGATTGTGTGCCTGACTGACATGCTTAGCAGTGCCTGTAAATTTGAGCATTTCATTATAGGTTGCAATGAAGCATGCTCACATGGAGTGAAATACAGAGAATTGAGTAGCCTAGACTATTTCAGTAATGCTGAAAGTGGGAGGGTGGGGGAGGGGACAAATAAAAGAAACCTCTGTCATAAATCAAGTAGTACTGAAATTCTATTTTTTCTGTTTGGGTGTAGTTTCACATGGTTCAATTAACAGCAGATCTCTCACAATCAATTCTCTTCTTGTTTGTATCAAAATAGGTTTGTGACAGTATGGATTTATGTGGAGATTTCTTTATTTTGCTATTTTTAAAATGAAACTCCTGAGATTTCCAAGGAAGTGTATTTGTCTTGGGAGTATTCTATTTAGGAATGTTCCTATGTGAAGGAAAACAAACCAAGGGGTTATCTGTGTTCTTAAATGCACTGTCAGAGACCTTCCATAATTCAGCTGTATTTTACCAGTGGTTTACAGTTTGCCTTTTGCTGTGTTTGAACACTATGTTTTTATTTTAATAATGAAGGAGAATTTAAAATAAAGCTCAAAGGAAACATTAGGATTGAAACAAAGCTGGAGAAAGGATCTAAGAACTATTTCAGATCTTGATTAGTTCTTGCTCTCACGCTGCATTTTTAATTTGCTGCCACAGTCCATCACCTGGTATGTACAGACTGCAGACACACCACTAGTTGTCAGTGGATGAGGGTCCTCATGACTCATTCTGACAGCTAACTTGCACTATCACAGTAATATGGGATTGAAGCCCTGTTTTATTCTTTGGGTACAGTTAAAATAACCTTTCTTTACAGAAAGTGGTGGGCTTTTTTTTTTTCCACACTGTTGTTAATCCTGGAGCTCATTTAGCGTTGCTGTAGTATTTCTTGTGGTGTCTTATTGTTTATGTAGTCAATATCTTTCTTTTGCAGTTTTTGGCACTGGGAACACATTATGGCAAAGTTTATTTACTGGATGTCCAGGGTAACATCACGCAGAAGTTTGATGTTGTAAGTATGAAATTATTCGGAATCCATTTACAGGGATGTAAAACTGCTGCAATGTACCACTAAATCAGTTAACACCCTTGTTACACCTGCAATTACACTCACGCATTCCATAACATAAAAAGCAGTATATGGTCTGCAAAGGGAAGTTATGCTGGATGTTTTTTTGGTGAGCACACCTCAATTTATATATAATGAACTTCTTCATAAAGCAGAAGAGGAAATCTGTATTTATGATTGCAGGTGACTGTTAAAAATGGAACCCAGAAGCTCATTACTTCCATAAGGCATGAACCTATTCATTAGGAGACTATTATCAGTTTTGGTTTGTGCGCTATCATCTGATCTAGTTTTCATAAGTAATTGAAAATGCTTGTGATTACCTTGCTGGCTCAGTTTATCAATTACAAATATATAATGCTAATATTTTACATAAATGTTTTGAAGTTTGAATTATTAAGGGATTACACTGATTGAAGGAAAAGAAGAAGCCTTTTTTCTTATTGTGGTTCGTGATATCAGAGGAATAAAATGCTAAATTTAAAGCTCTGTTCTAGAGTATTAAATGTTCCTTTTTATTGTGGATATTAGTTTATTAGTTCAAATGTTGTGTCTTTCTTGAAGAGTGGAAGGAAGAGAACTAGCAGTTTTTTTCTCCTCAGGTTGTCGAAAATTCTAGTAGCCAAGCATTGGTCTTTCATAGCAGTGTAAGAGCACTAGCCATAAAAACCATTACAAGATATGGACATATTTGCAAAAAGAACATACATTCTAAAGCTGATACAGCTGCATGGAAGAGGTCAAGCATTTGTTTATATTTTTGAAAAATCTCATTAAGCATTGTGCAAGGGAGTAGGGGAGTATAAACTTTTAGGCACAGCTTTTGAAGAAACTTTAAGATTAAGTCTCAGTCAGATTGGCAATGACCTTACTGGGGATTGATTAAAGTCAAGCTAATTATGTACTTCTATTTCTTTTAATTTTCGTATGTTCATCAGCCCTGTAGCTGAGAATATTAACTGCATTTCAAAAGAGGAAAAGCTTTTGGTGTCTCCCTTGCAATTCTGATTACTTTACATGCATGCTCCTTGACAGAGTTTCTCTGGGTAGTAGGAGAAACTCTCTGTTTGAGGCAGGTCAGAGTAAATGTATTATTCTCTTCCTTTGTTGCAGTAGAAGACAGAGTGAGAGACTCACTCAAATGAAGTTGAGATTGGGTATTGAGTCTGGCATTAATTCTCATAAACTTATATATGTTCTATTCAGGGTAAAGTGCTTGGAAAATTTTATGCGTAGAACAATCTTCTTCTGTCCACCACCAATGGCTTGTTCTGTCACACTAGTTCCAAGAGATTAAATCCTTCTTCTGTAAAGACTTAGGGGACTGCTAGGCATAGAGCAAGGAACAAGGAGACCAGTTACCTGCTAAAGTCTATAAAACAAAATCCTTTCATTCTCTTTATACCCACCCTCCCAAATCTGCTGTTATTAGGTTTGTGTTTCTTTACTAAAATGTCCTACCAATGCCTGCTGGGAGGGTCACTTCTTATGAGGAAGTTAGTGGTGGACTATAGAGTTGTTTTCTTCTCAAAGATGTTACTTTTCCAAACAGCCTGCTTCAGGATTATTTTTGTGCTGTGTTTCCTTATAAAGATGGCAATGATTTATTTTAAAACTATTGTTATAGTACAAACTACTTTGAGCTGGAGAATAGAAAAATAAATATTTCTTGGATTCTATTCTTAATGTTTATATCCCTTTTTGTAATGTATGTGTCTCCAGTGTAATAGTTTATATCATGGATTAGGTGGAAATGGTGCTTCCTTTTTCTTTTTTTTCCTTTTTTTTCTAGTTTGAAGAAGAATGATTTTTCTTTAGCACCACTTGTCTTTAAAGGAAAAATTTTTCAAGGCACTACTAATTGTTGTAAAACAGAACAGGCTGCCTGTGTGAGAAGAAAGCAGCTCTATGATGTACATGGCTGCTTATACTGAGAAGTTTTTTGAATTAATATTGTAAGCTGCTGAACCCATAGACAGTTTATTCTGAAGTGGCTGCTGTATGTCAAAATATTTTCCTTCTAACCTGAACTTCTCAAGATGTTGTATTTGAGACTAGAGACATCACTATCAAAACATTCAGTGAGGTCTTCCTTCAGTTCTCTCCTACTAATTCCTCTTTGTCTCTCCTGGGGAATTTGCATTAAAGTATTGTCGTGTTGTAAATCTCAAATAAAACCTGACTCTTTCTTGAGAAGACAGGGAATTACTTCCTGAAGTCACTTAGGGGCAAAGCATTTCTTGTAAAAGTGCTGGCACAGACTGCTTTCACTAGTGGTTTTTTTTCTGGTTCTTTTTCTCTGATCCAAAAAGAACAAATTCCTTCTCAGAACCTTTTTCATTGGTGGAATGGCATATACGGTTCTATCTTGAAGTTTTTAATAGAGGATATATCTGTTGCTACTGATTATTGGAAATTAGTATTGTATAGAATTTTTTCTGAGTAAAGTAGCAGTATTACCACTTAAATATTTTAATTGTTTGCAGTAAACAGTGTGCCTGGGGAGTGTCTTTTATGTATTTTACTTTTTGGAAGGATCTTTTCAGCAGATGTCTTCTGTCTTTTGACATTGCAGAAATTAATAGTAAGGATAACAACGTGATGCCATTTTTGTAAAAGAAATCAGTTATGTAATTCAAGGAACTGTTCTTCATTTGAGTCTTTATTTCTATTTTTCATAGGATTGTTTTAAAGAAAAGTTGGGAAAGGAAGAAATAAATTACTTTTCTGTACATCTGTTAAATGTGTAATTAGCAAAAACAAACCATACATGGGAAACTTTCAGTTAGATCTGAAATACTGTTAGTATGTAAAATAAACCAGAATGAAGCAAGAAGGGCTTTTTTTATCCTTTTTTAAAAAAAATCATTTTATTGGCAGGTTCATATTAAATATACTTAGAAAATACCATTACTACACTCAAAGTCCTCTTGATTTCTCTTTCTCTTTCCTAATTTCAGGAAGCCATGTTCAAAAGTGTAAAAGGGCTTGGAAATTTAAGAAATAAGAATTATGCTTTTATAATAAATCTTTTCTTTTCGATAATGACTCACATCTGCATTTGAGCCAAATTGTAACAAAAGAAAAAGATGCTGATATCAGAGGGTTTGCAGCAAAATGAGGGAGAAAATTCACCAGTGTATTGTATTATCTCTAGAATGGCCAAGTGTTGAATGATAGCACTCCCTTTGAAGACTGAATGCATTTACCATTTAAATTTGAGCTAAAAACAGCTGTAAGAAAGACAAAAATATAAAGCTTGGCATCCCTGGAAGTTCTGCTATTGTAACACACTTTTTTGTTTATTGTTTAAAAAACCTTTTAGGACTGCACTTCTTAATGTCCATAGCAGCAAATCAATGTGGTTATCCTGGATTATAAATAGTGTTTACTCTACTTTGGCCCATAAATATTCAGAGAGGTTTCACTGAAACTCATGTAAAAAACTAAAAATTATTTTTAGAATAAAGTCCTGCTCTCATCCAGCTCTTCAATATCTGATGCTGAATCCTATGCCAAGTGGACAACTATTCTTGCCAGCTTGCAACTCCTCCTGTCAACAGCAGTGGAAATGCTTGCTTGGAAACTGTTGCATGCTTTGAAACTGTTGTGAGATATTTGTGGTTTGGGGGGAATTGAGACAGGAATTCGGAGTCTTTAGACTTTTGTGTTACTTGGTGTCTCAGCAGTTGGGCTTGTGCTTTTGTTATCCCTTTCTGCTGTTTGCCTAGCATTTCTGTAACTCTTGCCAGGGTGGCTTGTCTTTGACAATGTCAGCTGCCTAAGATTATCTGGTATGCATCCTCAATAACCTGTGTTTGACAAACTGGTGTTCTCTTGTATTAGGATTCAGTGCATCGAATGAGATGAAATGTGTCAAATACACCGAAAATTATTACTAAAAGGCAACAAGAAGAGGGAAGAAAAGCCTGCTAATTCCGCTGACAAAGGATGATGCAGGGCTGATTCATAGCACATTAATTCCAAATGTCTCTCCATCTTTCTTTCCTTCCTAGACTGTCAACAATTTATTAATACAATTATTGCCTGAACTGACATCCTGTGGATTAAGGATTTGTAGATATGAAGAAAGCTGTACAAACATGTTTAGTTACATAACAAATCAAAAAGCTTTCAAAGGGCAAGAAAACCTGTCTCCATCCTGGTCTTCTAATAAACATCAACCTTAAAGCAAGAGTGATAAGAAGTCTTGGATGGTGCCAGTGATAGTCTGTTAGAAGGGGAAAGATTACCTATTTTGTAAGTAACAGGGATTTAAATGTTTAATGCATTGAAGATGTTTCAGCAGTGATGCATGAGTCTAGGAAATTATGTAAATAGCATTTTAAAGCTTCTCTTAGTACAAAAAAATTGAAGTACTTCTAGCATGCAACATTTGTGAGCTATTCAAGACTGCTAGAATTTCAGAAAGAAACCTCCTCAGAGCATCTCTTTATACAATATATTTCTTTCCTTGTTTCTTTTTATGATTATCTCACATTGTATAACACTAACTATTTAATTATGGGATTTTTATTGGAGTGATGGTAATCCAAAATCACTACATTATCTTTGCTACCTTGAAAACTTGAAAGGAGTTCCTTCTGTGGTGGTATTATTGCCCTTGGGTGTATTGAAGTTACAGCACTCACCAACCTCTGGAATAAGACCTTGCTTGAAGGTCAATCTGTGGCCTATTGCTTTTGCTTATAACTCAGCAGGTTACAAAGAAAACATCAGAGGTTTCAGTTGATTTGGTGTCTCCTGGCAAGAATTTAATTGTTAACAAGAAAAAAATATTTATAACAAAGAAATACCTGTTCTTAAGCACTAAGTGATGCTGCTACTAATGATGCAAAATTTACTAACTGCTTTGGGAGATTATGCAATGTCTTTCAATGGGGAAGGTAACTTTTAGCTTTTCATTGTATAATGAAGAAGTTGATTTGGATGAAACTTTGCATGAGAGTTTGAGATTAAGATAATATAAATGTCATTTACTTTGACAAGCTTCTAAAAATTACCTATTTATTCACTTTACATCATTTTAGTTGTTAGTATGAAATTATATAAGATAACATAGACAGGAAGGGAAGTGTAGTAATAGAATTTAAATATCTGGATCACTCAGTGTTAGAATTTGCGTGGTGTCTCTGTGCCTGTTAAATTTGAAACAGAAATTCTGGGTGTTTTACAAAACCAAGTGGGCTACTTTAAGTGATAGTTCCAAAAACCAAAATGAAAAGTTAGGTTTTGATAGAAGCAAGTGTCTATGCAAAGGACAGGTTTCCTTCTCTACCCTGGGAGCTCCCACCCAAATGGGTGATGCATTCGTATGTCTTAAATGCTTTATGCCAACCTCTAGCACTTTCAAATGGAAAAAATGGATTAAAATATCATCTTTTGGTATTTTTGTCATAAATCCTGAGTGTCTACACCTAATTTAATATCACTTCTGCTTCTGTCTATCTGTCTTTTCATTTAACTACAGAGGATTTGGAAATCCAGAGGTTTTTACAGTAGTTGAGGGAATAACTCAGATGACTTTTGAGTCTGGCTTTTGGGTATAAAGGCTTGGAAAGCTGAAGGTATGAGTTCAGCTACAGAAAGTCTTGTACAGTCCAGTTATTTATTTCTTGAATTTTGTTAGCTCATACAAGCCAGATATGTCCTTGTACTGCAGCAAACAATAACATGTATGCTGCAGATCTAATTAATTTCAATGAAAATATAAAGCATACATACTTTATGAGCTGATTCTGGAATAGTAATTCCAGAATAGCAAGTTACTGCCCTCTCTTTTGAACTCTTGACTAGCAACTGTGTTGTCCAGGATTACAGCCCCATCTTTAGACCAAATGGTACTTCTGCAACTTCATTACCCTTCAAATGCATATGGTTTTCCTCTTTTTTTTTAACACAGAAGCATAGGAAGAAGTCTCCTTTTTTGTTCTCCAGAATCAATCACTTTTCTTCGGAGTGGGTATCCAGTTGTTTGTCAGTTGCATTTCATGACCAACTCTCAATTTATTACATTTAAGGTACATTAGCAGCCCTCTTTAATGTCACTGATTTCAGTAGAAATCTGTTATGTCACCTTTTATTGATGTGAAGGACTGTGATAGCATACTGTTCTGTCACAAGAATCTAGACAGAAAATGGTTCACTTGACTTGGTAGAGTGCCGTGATATTTTGCATGTTTTTTCAAAATAAACGGAAGTATTGAATATTCTAGGAAGAAGATATTTCAAAAGGGGAGAATACTAAACATGAAGGATATTACTATTGTCGTATTTATTATAGCATTGTTGATCAGTGAAAAGGCAAAGTTTTCAATTTGTTTTCTTTCTTTCACCAGACTTTGTTGCTTCTTATTTTTGTGGCAGATCAAATAGAGGACCTTACTGTAATCCTGCTAAGTGAATTTACATGTGTCACTTTTAAACAGTTTTGAACAAAATTATTTGTGATATGATTGAGATACATCAAAATCATCAATTTTTTTTTTCCTTCTAACTCTTTCACCATCCAGGTCTAATAACATTTGCTGTTTGAATGTGTATCACATCTCATGACTATTTAGGGAGTGGATCACTGTGCCTAATTGCTCTAGAGTTCTACTGGCACCAGTGAAATAGCTAATTTCAGGTAGCATTGATTAAGTTTTTTCATAGAAGACTGCTAACACAGATCTGCATTTTCTAAGAACTATTAACACTTAAAAGCATAGGGAGGATTTTGAGAGGTTTGATTGTAAGAAGTTAGGTGTATTGCTAATTCCTAGGGCTGTTTTCCTTTCAAATAGGGTATTATACCTGGGTGACATTTTTGTCCATAGGGAACACAGGCACTTATGTGCATATATAGAATAATAGTAGTTTGCCTGTCAGAATTATTAAGAGTTCAGGCATTAATAAAATATTATTTACATTAGAAAATGTTTTCCTTGTTAGAAACACTGAGGTCTGGAGGAAGTTTTTTATACAAGTTGTTATTAATGATAGAGCTACAACCCTTTTTTTCCATTAGCAATAAAAGTGCAGCACTATTAAAAATAGATAATGACATAAGAGGGGCATAATATGATTAGCAAAACATGAAGGCAAAACCAAGTGGTTCTTACTATAGGGGAAGATATTATTGATGATGAGTTTAACAATTCTAATAAAGATTCCTTTCTGAAGGATGAGACTTATTTCTTTTAAAAGACATGTGAATATGTATAGCATTTTATTGCACTCATGATGGAATATTAAACATGTTCAGTCCAGATTTGACCCATGTCTGGTGTTAATACCCTCAGAGTGGCTGCTGAGAAAAGTATCTGCTGCCAAGCTGGCCATACCCCCTGTAGTGCTGCTGACGAAGTTAGTTTAACTCAGTGTAGTGCTGCTGAAGAAGTTAGTTTAACTCAGTGTCCTCTGACACAAAGAAACAAAAGTATTAGAAATGCCAGAAATTTATATTTTGGTGTTGGAAGGTTCACCACTGTCATCCTAAACTGGCTGCTAATTGAAGTCTAGTTGTTGAAGGTCTTGGCAGTTTTATGGATAGGAGCTTTGAAATGTGAGCAGTGTTAAAATGAATCTATTTGCTTTTTTTATCTACTTTAAATAAAGTTTATGATATGTAATCAAATCTACACTTCACTGGTATTGAAATAGAGCCTCTTTGTATGTAAATGCATCGAGGAACTTGCATAGGATCAATTCATCTTCATATTTAGCTTTCCCTATCGTACTGTCATAATGATGATATGGCATACAGTATAATGGTTACAGTAAGTTACGGTGCACTTCATAATACGCAGTTTCTACTTGTGTGAGTACTCTCTGTCTCCCTCCATCTTTTTGGTTTACATGTGTTTTTAGGATCTTGTCAAGAATCAGACACCCAACACTGGCTGTTGCTGAGTATCTCTGGCGGACTTGTGAGACTTCCCCAGATGTTTATAATTGCAGATGAAGAAAGTCCAGAGTTACTGTTCAAAGAGAACACAATGCTTTCAGTAATCAGAAAATATGTTTAATATTGCATATAGCTCTGACTTAGGCCAATCTATATCAGCATAGATAACTAAAAATTTAAATGGAAAATGACACTGTAGGTGTTGATGTTGCTGTACTTGAACATTGATCACCTACTGTAATATTTAACTATGCCAGGAAAATGACTACTTACATTGTTTTCAGCCAGGAAGGGGAATTCATTCCCTTATAATATTTCTACATCTGTCTGATTCCATCAATGGAGATCTTTTCATTGATTTCAGTATACACGGGGTTTGGATCGTTGTCTGTAGCAGAGAGGTTGACTAGCTAAAATAACTGGAAAAAGTACTTACTGCAGGAGCTTATAGAAATAAAAGTAAAATGAAGAAAATAATGGCCCTGAATGGAATGTGTGGAAAAACAGGGTTTCAAGGTTCCATGGGGTGATATCCCCTATCTTGTGTTAGGTCAGAGAGAGGGATGAGAATCCTAACTGTTCAGAAAACCTTCCTGGAAATTATATTGGCAAAACAGTGCATGAGCCCTGAGCAGAATAATCAACAACCCCTTTGTTTCTTTAAAAGTTGCTTGGTGGAAGCACCAATAAAATAATCTCTATACAGAAAACCTCTCCTGACAAGAACTTTTACTGTATGACCTGGTTGGCCTTTTTCATTAGTTGCGTTTCTGAAATGGGGCTTATCAAGAAATTGAGTAAAATCTCACATTTCAAGAATGGAATTCTACAAAATTCTGTTGAATACATTAATGACGGTACTAGTTGTGATATTCTGTTAGAAACAAGCAGTGTAAGTGCCCCTTAAGTTACATCCTCAGAGTTTTAGATATGTTTCAGGGATTGTTCTTCAAAGCCAGTTTTAATAATTCAGTAGCCTCTCTTGAAAGTTTATGTTTAAAGATGAATTCTCACAAGTTCATTGTGTTTGGCAAACTATTCAGAAAATAAAGCAGTTACAGAAATTGGTGAGGTGAGCCTCCACATTGCCTGGAATAGTTTTTCTCCCCTGGGAGTGTTGGGTTTTCCAAGGAAGGTTATATCTATCAGCAGCAGGCTTTTCTCAGCCCTCTCCCTGTATTTCAGCTTTCCCCATGGGTGTGTGATAGGAAATATTGCTTCATATTCTCAGATGGCTTTAATACACAGATAGCAACAGAGAAGTAGAGGAAAGCTTAGGACGTAACATTGTTGAAGAGCCCTACAGTTATACGAGGATGGCAAAGGGGATCTGGGGAGAGAAGGAAATGGGAATAGTTTGCTTACTTTGGCACAGAGTTCCCAAGAGGATATCTCCTTCCCCACCAGTGTTTTAATAGAAAAGAGATTTTTTTTTTTTTATCCATCAGAAATTAGATAACACTTCAGTTCTGCTAGGAAGTAGTTTAGGCTTTCAGTATAGATTTGGTTTTGGTAATAGCTGCATCATTCCTAAACAAGCATTTTGATTATCTATTGACTACTAAAGATTTAGAAAGATCCCTTGTTAATATTTTTTTCCTTGGATTTTTTTTTAATTAGTCCCTGCAGTTGACAAACAAGGTTAAAGGATTCACAGATGGGGAAAACATTGAAATCACTGTAGGCTTTTTGTTCTTTCTCACTGTCTTAGACTACATATGAGAGATTTCTTGTCCTCATATTCCCTTAGCTTTAGACAAGCTTTTGAGACCTTTGGTTTTTTGTTGGTAAGATTTGCCTTCCTGCCACAAAATAAAAGTTTATGTCGTTATTGTTCTGTGTCCCTGACCTTGTCACTCTCCCGAGCTCCCCCCCTTTTCTTCTAACCAGAATAATCTCCTATTTTTCATTTGGAGAAGGACAGGTTCAAGTATTATAGGAAATGCAATGGAGCAAGAATTCTCACTTACCAGAATTTCACTGCTGGTATTGTTGAACTAAACCTCTTTGGTGTGGATATTAGTAAATTTTTCATCAAATTAAACTTTAGGTGTTGTGAATTCAGAGTATGCTACTTTGTTGCAGGTAGTGGTGAACATCTTTTTCTGTAACTTCTACAGCTGCCTTTTCAGTTTAGACCCCTTTGAGTTATTGTGCTTTGTTTCTCAGCTGTGTGTAAACACTGTACTTCTGTCTTTTTATAGGTAAATCATGGTACAGCTTCAGAATTTGGGTTTTGAGTTGCTTTTGCTTGTATTGTGTCAATAAAATTCTACAAATATGCAAAATACATGTAAGTCAGTGTGACACTGTACCATTTGGGGCAAGAAAAGTGCAAGGGTTCAGTTTCTTTTTAAAGATAGCTCCTTAGTTCAAGAGATCTTTGCTTTGAAGTTAAAACAGATGGGACACACAACATGTAATACACTTGCACTTCACCATTCCTGAGAATTTGGCATGCTTTTCAAAGCAAGTTCCTCATCCTTGAGGAACAAGGCAAGGCTTGTCTTTTGTGAGGACCTTAGCTTAGTTGTGGCAGTAACTGAGGTGGTTTCTGTTTACAAGTCTGTTTTGCATTTGAATACCTCCACCACGGTGGAAATAATACAAATATAAAAATAGTAGTCCATACTAGCCAGTAGGCTAACATATAAAAGCATGGGTTGATTGATCATTTGCTGTACATTGCAACTTTGCATGCTTGTTTATGTGAATGGCATGCAGATGAAACATGAATAAATGAAAAATAGGCACTTTTAAGAGACAGGCTTTTTTTTATTACAATGCAACTATGTACATACAATTTTCCTTAGTATGGAGATAATCATTATGCAGATCCAGGCTGATATTTATGTAGCAGAAAAGACCCTTAGATGTTTGTCCTCTTTTGGTATATATGTCTGTGTATGTATGCAGTGTCACGTTACCCTGAGGGAAACTGCAAGAAGTTCTTTAAGAAATGGATGGTCTGGAACTAAATTAAACCAAATGAGGCAAATTGTTGTATCTGAGGACTGTTTATTGTTAATAAAATAGCCAAACCACTAAACAAGCAGACAAAAAAAGGAGTTGCCAAAATGAAAGAGGGCTAGAAAAGAAGGAAGGAAAATGGAAAAGGAGTAGGTGGAGAGGGGAGAGAGAAAGAGGGAGGGAGGGAGAGGAAAAGAGGGTGTTGCTACCTGCTATTCAGAGAAGTCCTGACGTCCAGGTGACTGACGGGTGGTGTGCCCACTGCCTGCCTGTGGACGGGTGGGCTCTTAACGAACCTGCATAGGTCTCGAAGAGACGCTTCAGTGGCATGGCTCCCATGACAAGGGCACTGGACATGCTGTGAGTAGGCCCTCCGACTGGAGGTCTAGGACCCTGGCAGGGTCACGGCGAGGATTGCAGCTCTGGGCTGGATTGGCACAGCAGGGTTGAAAACAAGTAGCTCAGGCAGGAATGTGGGCGCAAAGTGGCAGGTCAGTGGTCAGGAACACGGAAGCAGGACAGGCATGAGGGCGAGCAAGAGCCAACGAGGAGGAGAGCCTAAGGGCAGGAGTGGGCCAAGTCAAAGGAGGGAGTGAGTGAGCCAACAGGGGCACAGCAGTGAGACCCTCGGCAGGCTGAAGCCAAAGCTAAAAAGCAAGTCTCAGAAGCCCCTAGCCAAAAGAAGAGTCCCCAAAAAAAACACAAAAAGCAAAAAACCACAAAAAGGATAAAACCCAAAAGTCCCCCAAAGCAAAAAGCAGAGTCTTCAAACCCCCCTAGAGTTTGGGGTACAGTTACTTTTTATGCCCTCTGGCTCCTCCCAAAGTCTACTTGCTAGAGACCATTGGCCCAGTCCAGCCATGGCAGTCCTTTCGCCATCTGATTGGGAAAGCCCCTCTGCGGAGTTCTAAGTCTCCTACTGACTGTCCCATGGGAGGTGTTGCCACGTGAAGTCCTCCCAGAGGCAAGGCTTCTAATTGCCTCCTCCACATGGCACACATGCAGCCCCTCTCCCATGTGCCTCTGACAATAAGTGTTGAGACAAATCAAAGCTAAATTGTCTCCTGACACAGAGATAAATAATAATGTGTAAATTAATTTAGGAAAAGTTTCTGAAAATTCTTTAAAAGAGTGGATGAAAGTACTGATTAAGGGGGTTGTAGGAGTAATGGAAACCTCTCGAAGTAAAATAAACTTTGCTGTAAGTATGATTGAACACTGCTTTGCTTTTCACACTCCTAATGTGCGTGTGACTTGCCTGCAAACCATGGCTAAAAGGCATGAAGTCAGAGACAACTATTAAAATGTTTAGATTCCTAGCTTGTAAATATTGCATTTCTCACAGAATTGGAGTGAAATCCAGTCATATGTTCCGTGTTCATCCACTTCATATCAATTGGGATGCAGCATTTGTGAAAGAATCAATTATCCATTTGTTAGTCAGGGGAGCTTTACAAATTATACATTAGCAGATTGATTTCTCAGGTTCACCATTGGGGGACTGATTGTATAAGGTGTGTTGATGATGAGTGTCAAGGGAGAAGGAATTGCCACAAAGAACACAATTAAAAGAAGCTTTCTGAGTGGCCATGAATTTACTTCTAATTGAAGAGCTGACTTAATCCATAGTATGAGCATTTATTTCAAGCATTTTACATTAGGTAATTGATTATCACATGAGGTGCATTTGCTGCTAGATATTTGGTTTTCCTTTCCTTTAAATTTAGGATTTTGCAAAGGTCTACATTTAGATCTTTACGTACAAGGTGCCTGCTAGCTTTCTCTCCTTCTCCCTAAACTTCCCTTTTGTCCATAAAGGTAACATTTTTTTTTGTTCTATAGTGTCAGCTTGACATTATTGATTTTGAACAGTCAAACTTACTCATGTTGTCCAGAATTCCAAACATGTCCCATCGGAAGGAAAACTGCAGCTAATGGAATTTCAGTGGAAGGTATTTCTTCCTTCTTTGCTAGTACTTCAACAGTATATGAAATTCTGAAGCTGTTCCTAGGTAAATCATTTAAGTGTATTTCCATTCCTAACTAACAGGATCCACCTTATTGCCAGATTTGAATGATGTTGCTTGAGAAATACAGTGTGTATTATTATCACTTATACAGTTCTGGAAGTATCATTCAGATGGTAAAGCAGTCGTGTGTTTTTACTTGATTGGCTAGTGATCCTGATTGGGTAAAAAAAAGATTACCCAATGTAGTGCTAATAAAATAATAAATAGTGGTTTTTTCAGCATTTTATGTACAGCTACCTCTGGGTTTATGACACAACGTTTAAGATTAGATAATTTCTTAACTGAGTGATATTTACATTAATTCTATGTTCTAAATTTAAGATTCTTGTACATGTTACAGGCTTTTTCCAACACCCATTTAAAATACTTTTAAAACAGTCAACTGACCAAACCCCAGTGCATATCATGGTTCCAACTGTATTAAATAATCAGTCCTTCAAATTGTGGTGAGTTGGTAACTACTTGTGTCCTCTCTAACCTTGAGTGATTCTTCATCTTTTGTAGACATGTAAAGGTGGATTTTGCAGGAGGGGCATTTATTCCTTTACTGTTAAATCCAAAACCTGTTTTCTTTTGTCAGGCAAGTAAACTCTTCAGTGGGTTAGCTGGAAAAAGCTTTTAAAAAACACAAGGGTAAGGCAGTTGTAACTTCGTGCCTGAGTTTATAACATTTAATTAAAAAATGAAAAATAAAAGCATGGTGAGAGGGGGTGATCCACAATATTATATATATTCCTCCTTTCTGAAATACCAAAATTGTCTACAGGGTATTGGTAGGGTATAAACGCAATTAAATTTGAAATGGAAAGTAGATTTGCTGACTGGCACAGAAGTATATTTAAAGAATGGATGGTTATGAAAAGAAGAATTGAAGCTGATTCTAGAAGAAACACTTCGGTTTAGATAATGTATGTACCAGTTTTATCTGTGGTCTTTTCTTTCTGATTTCCTGGATAGTTTGAGATATTAATTCTGAATCAGCTTTCCAGTGGAATATAGCTCTGGAAATCATAGGCTTGACCCTTATTTAACTCTGAAAAAGAAGATTCTGGCATTAGCAGTTCTTCCTGAAACTTTATTTTAAAATTCATATAATATTCAGCCAGGACTGCTAATGATCTATCACTTTCTGAGCTCCACAGAAACTTCTGACTTGTAAAGTCAGTGAACAGGCTAATAGTCAGTGTGCTAGTTTGACTTGAGTAGTGGAAAAATTTACTCTGTGTTTGCTTTGCCTTATGTCTGTCATTTCCTGTTAAAACTTAGCAGAAGGTTTGTGTAAATGAGCAGGTCTCTTTTAGTTTAATTTAGTTGTTTCACCTGATTGTCGTCTGTGTATGGTGCAGATAGAATGGAAAAAACATGATAGGAAAAAGAAAAAGTTAATAGCAACTGATGGAGGTGTTGGGCAAGCAGAAGGCTTGTAACAAATTACTAGTTATATATACTGTTATGAAATACTGTAGCATCAAAATTCTGTTTAACAATAGAACAAATTTGGAAGTATTGCGCGCTATTTTGAGTGTGAGAAAAATGCAAATACTCTGGAATTACCTTTTTTCCCCACTGATAACATATGAGAATCTTAGAATCACAGAATATTAAGTGGTTAGAATATAAAGATTGCATAGTCCTAATCCCGCCTCCCATGGGCAGGACACCTTCCCCTAGACCAAGTTGCTCAAGGCCTTATTCAGCCTGGCTTTGAACACTGTCAGGGTTGGGATATCCACAACCTCCCTGGACAACCTGTTTAGTGTCTTACCACACTCACAGTATATAATTTCTTCCTAATATCTGACCTAATTTTACCCTTTTACAATTTGTACTCATTACTCCTTGTCCTGTCATTGCAGTTCCTGATGAAGAGTCCCTCTCCAGTTTCCCTGTAGGTCCCTTTCAGGTACCGAAAGCTTCCTGTGAGGTCTTCATGCAACCTTCTCTTCTCCAGACTGAACAACCTCAGCTTTCTCAGCCTGTCTCCATAAAGGAGGTGCTCCAGTCCTCTTACAAACTTCACAGTTCTCCTATGGACTTGCTCCAACAGTTCCATGTCTTCCTTATGTTGGAGACACCAGAATTGAACACAGCACTTCAGTTGGGATCTCACATGAGCAGAGTAGAGGGGCAAAATCACTCCTTTGACCTGTTGGCCATGCTCCTTTTGATGCAACCCAGGATTGGATTGGCTTTCTGAGCTGTGAGCACACACAGCTGGCTCATGTCAAGTTTTTCATCACCTGTCACCCGCAGGTCTTTCTTAGCAGAGCTGCTCTCAGTCACTTTTCTGCCCAACCCATTGGTGTGTTCCAGGTGTAGGACCTTGTGCTTTGCTTTGTTGAACTCCGCAAGGTTTGCTTCAGTCCACATCTCAAGCTTGTCGAGGTCCCTCTTATTGGTACTACCCCTTCCCTCCATCGTGTCAGCTGCACCACACAGCCTGCTGTCATCAGTGAACTTGCTGAGGGTGCACTTGGTCCCACTGTCCATGTCAGCAACAAAGACGTTGAACAGTGTAGACCCCTGAGGAATATCACTGGTCTCCACGTGGACAATGAGCCATTGACCAAAACTCTTTGTGTGTGGCCATCCAGCCAGTTCTTTGTTCACCAAACGGTCCATCCATCAAATCCCTGTCTCTCCAGTCTGGAGACAAAGATGTCATGCAGGAGGTGAAACACTTTGCATTAAGTCCAGGTAGACAATGTCAGTTGCTCTGGCCCATACACCAACACCGTAGCCGTGTCACCAAATTTGTTAGGCGTGACTTTCCCCTTGAAAAACCGTTTTGGCAGTTACCAGTCACCTCTTTGTTAGCCAGGTACCTTAGCATCATTTCCAGCAGAATCTGCTTCATGACCTTGCCTGGCATGGAGGTGAAACTGATTAGTCTGTAGTTCCCCATGTCTTGCACATTCCCCTTTTTAAAAATGGGGATTATATTTCCCTTTTTCCAGTCATCAAAGACTTCACCTGACTGATGCAATTTTTCAAAAAGGATGGATAGTGGCTCAACAACTTTTATCTGCCAGTGCCCTCAGGCTTCACAAATGAACCTCATTGGGTCCCATGGACTTGTGCACATTTGGGTTCCTTAGATGGTCTTGAATCTGATCCTCTCCTACAGTGAGCTCAGGATCCTCATCCTCCCAGTCCCTGCATCTACCTTTCTTGTCTTGGGTGGCGTGTGTGGAGCACTTGCCATTGAAGACAAGGCACTGAAGTCTTTGAGAAGCCCAGCTTCCTCTTTGTCCAGGGTAGCCAGGTCTCCTATTTTTTTCCAGATAGGGCACACATTATCCCTAGTCTTTCTTTTGCGTGCAACACACCTGTAGAAGCCTTCCTGTTATCCTTAGTATCCTACAGGAGAGGTTTTGCCTTGCTGGGCACTGTTAATTACCTGAGTACAATCACAAATTTAATATAAAAAATATTGCCATATGGCTTTCAAACCACAGCACAACAGATAAATTCCATTATCCTGATTCTCGTCTTCAACTTTTATTTGAAGATAGCTTACATAGTACACTTTGCCTACTTTTTTTTTCAGAATCAAACTTTATCAGAGCCCTTTGACAGGAAAATAGGAACAGTGTGGACTGTAGTATTGAGCCTTCAGCTCTTTTGGTGTATCCTGTTTTGTCTTTTTGTCTTGAATTTTGTTGCAGTAGGCCCATCACACTGGAATGCTGTAAGATCTGCTGTTGCTGTAATGTCAGCCTGATGGTGGATGTAGGTGCTGGAGTAAGGAGAACATGACCAGTTGAACACTGTACCTTATTGTATGACCCTGTGCCAAGACAGGACTATTGAAGCGTATGTTTTGTCTTTGCAATTGCAAAGTAACAAATGAAGAGAAGAAACTTAGTGAGATAGTTGTGACAATAACAACTTAGATGCAGCCCAGAACAAAAAGAAAAAACTTTTACATGCCACTTCCATGGTAAACTCAGTTAAACTTTCAGAGGGCCATAGGTGCTCCTGGTTGTAGAGGGATAGGTGTAGATATGCTTTTTCCCCATGCCCACCCTAGACAGAGGCAAAATCTTCTCTTGATGAGCAAAACAGAAATTTAGGAAGTCATTTTTCAAGGCAAGGCTGTAATAAAAGTACATGCTGGTTATAAAGCTTCTGGAAAGTCAGACTGACAACTGATATATCTCACCTTACTCAGCATCCTCCAGCCTTGGAATTAGCCAATTCTGTGTGTAATATCTGAGAATAGAACTTTTACTAGGATGCTGGCCGCACCATCAGGTTGATGGGCTTGAGCTGTACTCCTTTGCTGATACCCCCCTAAATGTGACAGGAGGAACACAGCTGTGGAATGTGCACCAGCTACCTGCACTGCTAGTCATGCACTTGCGTCTGATCTTGAAATGTAGCAACTCAGCATAACCACTCCGTGACAAACAAAAATACTTCTGGAGCACATCAGTCGAAGAAGATTGGTTTAAATTCCCAGAGCACTTCTTTGTAATCAACACAAAGTGGAAAGATCGTTTTGTGATAGGCAGTAATTGCAATACTTCCAGGTGCCATTTTGTGGTGAGACCAAGAATTATGTATTCTGCACATAAGAAAGCAGGAAAGTGAAAGGGCAGTGTAATTTTCTCAACTCGTCAGGCAGCTATGGCAGTGCAGTGTTCAGTTGTTCAACCTTGATTATAAAGAAACTTCTAGAAAATATGATTTGGGGATATATTAGTTCCGAAGTGGATGAGAGGAAAGCTTCCGTTCTCTGAGTTGGAATTTGTTGAGTGTATGAAAGATTATGGGGAAAAACTTTCAAAGGGTGTGAGAACACCTCAGTTTATCTCCTGTGAATAGCCCATGTGGGCAGTTTTATATACTTATTGTGTACTTTTAGTTAATTCCAACCACCATAGAATGTATAAGGACCTGTGATACTTCAGACACAGTTGTTAATACCTGATGGGATCCCACAACTCCAGTGCTCTTCCAGTGGCTCTTTATTTTTACTCAAACTATGATGCTCAGAACCACAGGAGTGATCTAAGCTGTGGTTCAATCCATTCAATATTTTATGAGAGTAAGAAAAATTGTTCTTAAAAGTGTGAGAGACTTACCTCTGTAAAGTTCCTTCAGTGATTCTTAAAACGATGAGCTATTTTGCTACAGAGGGTGAAATCATGATCATGATGCATAAGATGTTTCTTGGTACTTGAATATAATTGGTTTTGTATGCAAGAGGATATGCATCAGGTTATACAAATGATGCTATAAGTTATTCCTCTGCACCTCAGGTATGAATAGCTGTTTAAGCTAAGTAAACAGTAGCAGGTTATGTCTACCTCTGTAGGTTAGAACCAAATGTTTGTTTGGATAGGGAATGGAAAATCTATTAAATTGTGATGGTTTTCAGGCTTTTCTCCATATTTGTCTAAGAATGAGTGAACCTATGCTGCACTTCAATACCTTCTATTGCTCACTTCTGAGAACAGTGTTAGAGCCAAAAATGAAAGTAAGAGAAGGAATTTGAAGAAAGAAATAATTACCAGCCTAGCCATCAGACCAAACTAGAAAAGTTTTCAGTTCCACTGATACCTGTGTGCGCACTATATTTTATCCAAAGTTTTGGTAGCAGGAATTAATAGCTGTGGTGCACAGACACACACAGATGTTTAAGGTCTGGGAGCCTGGCTCCCCGAAATTATGAGCTTTCCAGCTGATAGGCAGGTAACTGCAAAAAGAAAGTCAAAATCTTGGAGCTGGGCAAAAGGCTGGAAAGAACGCTGTCTTTTGGCTTCATTACAGAAATGCCTGTTCTGTAAGGGTTTTTTTGATTCATGCAGCTAAACATTACTCAGCCGTTAATATGTAAATCTTTCAAAATGCAAGAAATGTTAAAACATGTCATTGGTGATATAACTTTAAGAATATTTTTTCTTTATTTTCTTTCTCTAGAGCCCAGTGAAGATAAATCAGATCAGCCTGGATGAAAGTGGAGAGCACATGGGTGTTTGCTCAGAAGATGGCAAGGTACAACAAATCTATTTTTATATTTGCTGAGGTAGCAGGTAGTCCTAGTATTACACTAGGATAATTGTGGTAACCTGTGGAGTTGGTTCCTGCATTTAGCACCACTGTGACTATACATTTTGAGAACTGAACTCACCTTTGAATACTCAAAATTAAAGTCAAATATATTTTGCACAAATATCGTGTAGGAAAACTAATTGCAAGAATGTCAATAATGTAGCTGCTATTAAGCTGATTAACAGCTGTGACAGGGGGACATGTCAGCTTAATCATTACTGCTGTGCCAGTTATACTTCAGTGACTACTCTGCTGTACCTGCAAGACAGTAGTTTAATGCTTTTCTGCTATAAATCCACAAAATTGGATTTTGTGGACATGATTTCTGTGGACTGGTGGTTTTCATTTTCACACGCTTTATGAATGTTTCTCTTGAATTGCAGAATCTTTTGATAAACAACCATAGTTTATCAGAAGAATAAAGTGTCTTACAACAGCCACATTAAATAAATGTAAAATCAATATATGTACAGTTTTCTAAAAAACTGACACCTACTTCCTTGACTGAGGACATATATCATTTGTGTATAACTAACAATTATCAGTGCTTCTCTGGAATGTTGAGCTGTGACATTTAGTGGTTTTGGCGATTGATTTTCCAGTTATAAAAATGTCCTTTTGTTTTTTCAGTTGATGACAGTTTTTTCTAATGTTGGTTTGCAATGATAAAATTCTAATGTACAGAGTGTATTTAAGCTTCATTTTTAATACAATGCCCATATACAAATGCAGTGCATTAAAAATAATTTAAATAATTTCTCAATATCCAACTTACTTACTCAGGAGAACATTTCCTACACAGTAGACTTGGGGGAGGAGGAATGTTGGTAATCCTTATGTTGCATTCAGTAGAAGTTTATTAAATTAAAATACAGCTTGATTTTACAGTAGGAAAAATGGGGAAACAACCCCTTTAGACTGTATGCATTTGGGTTTTTTCATTCCCCTCAACAGGCAGGCAGTTTGTGCATCCAGGCCTTTTATTTCTGAGAGATATCTTCATGTCAGTATCTTGACACAGTAATTGGGATACTAGTGCCTATCAAAGCGGTTGTAGAATTTTATATCCTGTTTGAAGCACCACAACAGTATCCTATTTGTCTAAGCAAGATCAGGCATGGGTCAGTAATTGTGCAAGCTAATAAAAACGTTGAGCTAGCATTGTTGGTTTAGGTTTTCTTATGGTGCTGGGGAGCAAGCACTTGCTTTTGCTGTAAAGACTCCTCAGATGTGACTGTGGATTACGGACTCAAAATACCTATGCTGCAGTGAGACTGCAAGCCATACACTTTTTTTTGTGTACTAAGTTAATATTAAATATACTTATTTAATCTCAGAAATACTGAAAAATCCATAATCCCTACTCTGGTGTGGCTTTATTTGAAAAAACTTCAATACTTTAAATGTTGATTGTCTTCATTTAGTGAAGTCTCTATTGTGGATCTAGTGTGTGACATTACATACTATACGAGGCAGTCTAACATATAGTCCCGTGGCCACAGGAATGGAGTATCACAGGTACAACATTCAGCATATTTGTGTTCGTAGACTCCAGGGACATTGGATCATCATTAAGTTCTACACTTGGGAAAAACTCATCTGGAGCTTTGAAAGATCTGAGTGTTGTAGAAGTTAGATTTTCCACATGATCCAGAAAGCCTTGTGTCTGTGAAATAATCCACCCCTAAAACTGATTAAAATATATACTTGTATGTTGTGCTACTGTATAAGAAAATTCCTGACTGGAACTTCTTGGTTCTGGTCATAACAAAAAATGTAACTTTCATTCCTTATAGCTCTTTCCTTACTACAGTGGGAATGTTGATATTGTAAGAATAAAATGAGATACTTCTACAAGTAGTTACAAAATCTTTAGTAACTTGATTAAATACGTAAAAGTGGTGAAATCCTTTTTAAAAAAAAAACAAGGGGAAAAACCCATAAAACAGTTTCGCTTTTTTAAATCAGTTTGAAACTAAAAAGCACATGTAATGAAGAGGCTTGGGAATTTTGAGTCAGCTGCAAGTATATTTTACCAGTTAATGAAGATATGTTCTCTTTTGCGATAAGCAGAGTGCATTTTCACATATTGAAGTGGGTCCAATATGATAGAGATGGAAACCATTAATTTTTTTGAGGGAAGGCCTTAAGATGAGAACCTCCTCCTCATATCTGTTCTGCTGGCTGATATATTTTATCTTACTACTTTTTTTTCCTGACTCTTAAACTAGATTTGATCTAGCTATATGGACTGGAGGGAGAGCACAGAAGCACAGTACAATTTTTTACCCTCTTCTTGACAGTCAGCATCCAGACCCATTGTCAAAACCTGTCATGTGTTTGTCATACATGTCCAACAAATGGTTTGGGAGTCACTTGCAGCTTTTCTGTACTGTACATTTGATTCTTTGAAAACCGTTCTTTCGAATGAACTCAGCTGCAGCTGATCGCCACTGGCATGGAAAAGAACAGAAACCATAACCAACAACAGCCCTCTAATCTAGCTACTGGATATTGAAATGTTAGGGTATAAGAGAATTTTAGTGCTCAAATAAAAAGAATGGGAAGCAGAGCATTTCAAGAATTGTGGAGATTTTTAGATTTTTTTTTGTGTTAGTTTTGTGTGTAGTTAATTGTACACTGTCTTGGAAAACTGGATTTTACTCCTGATTTTGCTAAAGTTCCCATGTCGTTACATAAGGCTTTTTTATATGAAGAAAAATAAATTATATTGAAAACCCATGTGTTCTAATGTCATCTCTAATGCCTATAACAACATTGATGTTAAGAATATCCATGAAGTATTACGTTGATAATTTTTTAAGAAATGTGACTTGTTTTCCTGCATTTTGATCACTGAAAGTTGATTATTTCTTCCACACATGGAAGCAAAGAAACAGCTAAGTCTGGATACACTGGAGTGGTGGGTTCTGAACATGTAAAATCAGACAGGACATGCAAAATGGAGTGAAATTGTAAAATCATTTTACCACCAGCCTAAGAGCATTGTGAACAGAGTGGGCATGGAAAGTAGAAATAGATAAATCCAATATACAATATTTTGTAATAGCAAAATAATCACTTACTGTCTGAAGAATATTAGACATTAAGAAGTAATAAACTGTTAGATTATGTCCCTAGAGTAAACATGATAATATGTATTTTTTTGTAGAGTTGTTTTTTTCCTTTTAGCTTGCTCCATTTTGTTTTCATACTCTAAAAGAAATATCATATTGCCATATTCAGTGATACGGTAGGAAAGTTTTGAAGGCGCTGTTTCTAATTTTGATTAATTACTTTTAATTTGAGAGGGCTGTTTTGTAATTTTTCAGGATTCTGCTTTCGCAGAATTTGCAGTGTTGTGTTTTAACCATGTATTTACCTTTTTTTTTCTCTTTTTTTCTGTCTTATTTTCTCTTTCCTCTGTTTCTTATTCTTTGTAGGCTGTTGTATTGAATATGATGTGCCAACTGATGAAAACAAAAACCCAGAAAGCAAAATCCTCTAGACATCGGCCCAAAGGTTTTCTAGGCTTACAGCCAGGTCCAATACAAATACAACCCTTTGGCTGGCTTACATAATCACAGCTTTATGATACATCTCACAGTCTCCAAATATTGATTTTTCTAATCCGTTGGAGTAGTAGCTCAGCTCTACACAGTGCACGCAGAAGTATTTTTAAAGTGTGCTGTTAGAGGCAGTATATTCGCTAATCAGTAATGGACTGAGCTGATAATGCTGCTTAGGAGATGTATCCAGGAGACAAGCTTGAAAGGAAAATGAGGTTGGTTAGACTGCTGAACTTTGAGGCACTCTAAGGATGTCCTAGTTCCTTGCTGATGGCTTAGTTCCTCTTGTAGTTTCCCTGAAGTTTAATATTTTCAGTCTGTCTTCTTAACTGTCTGCAGGAATTCTTGTGCTCAGAATTTATCTTTTTAGAGAAATTAAGCCTCACTTTTTGTGGTACATTACTGGTATTTACTGACTTTATTCTTCAGGTCTTTCTCTAAGGGGATTTATATTTTCCATTATTATTGCTATTGCTATTGCTATTACTATTACTATTACTATTACTATTACTATTACTATTACTATTACTATTACTATTTTTAGTTTATTTTTCCCCTGAAGGAATCATGATGGGAAGAAGGTTAAAAGATCTTTTAGAACTTTAGCATGCAGAGCAGAGTTACTGATGGGATTACATTTTCCAGAAAATTCTCCTGAAAATAATGAGAGCCTGTCTGAGAGCCTTCTTAAGTAGATTTGCTGTCAGATACATTTCCTCACTGACCGCTCCATGGGATGCTCTTTTTTCTCCTTTCTTCCAGTGGGGTTCATCCCTCCTCAGATTAATTTGTTTCAATAACTTCTGACAGTGGGTGGAAACATCTTAAAAACATAATGAAAAAGCAAACCAGTTATTATTCTTTCTGGGAATCATAGTTGGTAAATCAGTTACCAGTTCCTGGCCATAAGTCTTCAGCCCCATTTTATTTCTAAGTTCTGCAGGATCTGGGTGTCACCTGTCTCATCTGAGAATTAAGAAAGGGATTATTATGTATTGAATGAGGAGACATGAATACAAAAGACGGCTGTACTTAAAAAATTCTTGAGATACCTTATTCTCAAATCATATCATCTAATAATATTTCATAAACACTTGATATCTCTGTACTTGTTCTGAACTAAAGACAAGGAAACATTTTAAAAATCTGTTAATTCTCTCGTCAATAGAAATTTTGTTTTTTAAGTTCAATGTTGACTCTTCTTCAGATGGATTAATTCTGATAGATATTACAATTGCCTATGGGTGCAACTCCATTGCTGACTGTTAAATGTACCAAGACCACGATATAAATGAGGAATATTCAGAGAAAGACATTTCCAGTGATCATGAAATAAAACAAAATAGCACTGTATGCACTTGGGAGAGGAGAGAATGCCTTGAAATATATGGAGTTTGGATTTCAGTCTGGTTTTGCTGTATTGTCACAAATTTCTTTTGTTATGTAAACCCTCTATTGCTTGGAGGGAAAAAAATCCTACCATTCTTTCTCAGAAAGGAAGAATTTGTAATTTATTTTCTCCTGAATGTTGTTCTGTTGCTCTTACCATAGTTGGGTTGCTATCTGTTAAACAGATTTGATCAGCAAAAGGAACTTACCATTTTTACTGGATTGTGATTGAAAAAAAGGAAAAATATTCATAAAAGTACTTCTGTACTGATGCAGATATTAGAGATGTGTCACAGTAGAAGACCAAGCCTTATGAATTAGCTCTGTATTGTTAATTGTGTCTTCTTTCCCATTAGAAAAAAGATGTCACTGTTACCATTCAAATTAATCTTCTAGTTATTAGGTTTTTACTTTCAGTGTAAATTAGGTAAATACTTTTGTTTTTTCGATCTACTTTTTCAGGTGCAAGTGTTTGGGTTATATTCAGCAGAAGAGTTTCATGAAATGTTTGACTGTCCTATTAAAGTAAGTGCTTGTTTTAATCTTTAGTAGTTGTGGTGGTGGTGTCTTTAATAACAGAAAGGTCACATTCAATCTAAATGAAGGAGAGGAATACCACTTCCTTACAATGTTATTGACGTCACCAGAAAATAGTTTTCTATCTCAATAGAAAAGCTTTTGATCTGGTTAGGTAGGAAGAAAGCCAATCTTGGTTTTGTAAGAAGTATTACTGAGTTTTTCAAATACAAAAGGGAAAGTGAAATTGTCCTGTTTCAGATGTTACCCATCTCAACATATTTCTTTGCAGATCTATGTATCAAATTCTGAGGGTTCTGCTAAAACGTGAAGTCAATATTTTGCAACCAGTTCATATCCATTAAATCTGCCTCAAAATAAGGCAATGGGCAGTGATACTGATATACGATATCTGAAGGGTTTAACTGCTTTAGAGAAGTGTGCCTGCCTGGCTGTTGAGAACAGGACCTCTACTAGATGGATGGGAGAATCTAGTACCTTTTAACAAGAAACATTTATTGCAGGAGAAAAGGCGATGTGGGCAAATGCTTGCATTTTTGTGCTTGGGGTTTTCTGTGTTGTAGCTGCTCTTTAGGGTCGGGGTAAAGGAATGAGATTGTTAAGTTTTCTCACAGGCCAGATGTGACTCACTTGCCTCCTAGGGCCTTTATACTACTTGTACAGCTGGATCTCCACACTTGATACGTAACGCATAAGGCAAAAAAGACTGTGTAAGATGCTACACAATGTTGTCATCTGACAGGGCTTAGGTGTGTGTGCCCTTTAGGCAGGCCCCAGACCAGATTTAATTGGGGTAACTCTTCCTTACAGCAGTCCTGTTCTGTTTGGTCCTAATTCTGCAGCCTGCTATAGAGAAAAGTAGCTATTCAGTTTAACATGGCCCTCAGTGTCATGCTTGTCATACAGCATAAAATACGAAGAATTCTTCTAGGAAAAATAAACAAATGTCTGAAACAACTAGGCTTTACTTCAGAGAAAGAACTCAGCTGTAATACTTGATAACTGGCAAAGGGTTATCTAGTTTGAAAAGGGATGAGGTGCTTCACGTAAACTCTTATTTAAGCCACAATCCTCTCTTTCTCCCTTCCCGCATCGTACCCAGATTGTTGCTGTTCACCCTCATTTTGTAAGATCCCACTTCAAGCAATTTGTAACAGGAGGAAAAAAGGTAAGCAGTCATAATGAACTTCAACTACCTTTAAATAGCTCTTTGACACAGCTCAGAAGGCTATGCCTGTGACTTTTAGCACCTAGAACAAAGACTTCTGTTATTTCCTTCTCTTTATGCAGTGTACTCTAAAGCATTGTTAATTAAAGTAATTTCAGGGGAGAGAAAGTGCAGTTTTTATGTTAAAAACATAAAAACAAGTTGAGATTCGGAGTAGAAGTACCATTCTGTCTACATAGCCTGAAAAAATGGAATTTGTATTTCCTAGGCCAGATTTTCTCCATTTTAATTTGTCGAAGTGGGAGCAGAAGTTAGAACTTAATACTGATCTTTTCAAAGCATGTTGATCTTGGGTTACCTGTGGGTGATTTTTTGGGGTAGGGATTTGTTTGTTTGTTTGGGGTTTTATTTTAAGGAAACCCAAATATCTTCATCAGCTGTTGTCCATGGTGAGGAGTTTTGTTGGGGTTTTTTTAAACGAACTAAGGGAAGTTCTTGGTATAGTAGAGCTCTCCGCATTCTAAGCGCTTATATCTCTAACTAGGCTTCTGTTTGGATCAGCTGGTGTTTCAAATGTGCATTAAGTGTCTTATTAGTGTAGGATACAATTCTGACTTCCAGATTGCAGCTGTAGTATCTTATATAACATGGCATATTTTCAGTCAAAATATGAAAAGTTCTATTGGAACAGTTTCTTGAATTCACAGAATTTTCTGTTGCCTTCTGTTATGAATTGAGGATGAACAGTCCTCACAGATGCATCAAACCAAGTGCCATTGCTCTCTCTAACCTCCATGCAAGGACGACGGTCTTCTAGTGCTGAATACATCTTAATTTTCATTAACAGTTCAATATGTTTCAAAGCATAGCTATGCTGTATTTATTTAAGTGGCATGTGTGCTTGACAGCATTTTCTGGCTGGTAGAAGTTGATGTTGTCCTTAAAATAATGCACAATCAGTGTGTGTCTGTGTCAGCCATCAGTTTGTGAAGCTTTTTAGTGGTGATAAAAGGGGGAAAGAGAGAAGCAAGGAATTAATAGAACAGAGCTCTGTCAGGTGGTAAAAGATCTTGCATTCACCTGATGCCGAACAGAAAAAAACATCAGGGAGTTAACACATTCTCTTTGTTTATCTTTGATTACTTGACAGGTTGTTTTATATTTTGTCCTCTGGGGAATGGTATACTCATTCTTAGTACATTCATGCTTTCCTGAGGAACTTTCCTCCTCAGGAAAACTTTAATTGACATCTTAACATAAGGTATTTAGCATTGAAACAAATGTCCTTTACACCTGTAATTTGATTTTATTGTTACAGAAAGCCAACAAATAAAACCTCTAGCCTCATGATAGAAACCTTTCCCTTTCTCTCCTTTCCCATGAAAGGAGCATCTGTACTTTTATAAAAGCAACAACAAAATGCTTTTTGAACATTCAGGAGGCTAAATTCCACCTACTAATAAAGCTACTATTTTTTTTTTACTTTTTCTGAACATTTGCACCTCTCCTTAACTATAAAGCCAAAGAGTAGTATGGAGGTAGGGAGCTGAAGGCAGGAGTGAGGAGAAGCAGGCTGAAGCATACAGCCTTAGGCTGTGGACCTCACTGCTCTCTCCTTGTGTCTGGAGATTGTGCACTTGGGTGAGCTCCTTCAGGGGGGAAAGGTCCTCCTGTGGCTCCTGAGGTCTGTACACTTTTAGCTTTTGCATGTATACAGTGACTTCATTCCTGATAGATTGCAGTGGTGGGAGGCATTTTGCCTGTTCTCCTCATCCATACCAAGGTAAGGGTAACAGTAAGAGTATTCTCATTGTGGATCAAACTTAAAAGAAAAGCTTTGCTCAAAGCTCTCATGCTATGCTCCTTGCCTGAAGTGCTTTTAAAAAGGACAGTGTGTATCATGTGAATTCTTAATCCGAAGGCCTGCTGGGTCTGTCTTTGTTTTTGTTTCTGGGAATGGTGACACAATGTATATAAGCATTTTTAAAGTTGAGTGAGTTTTTTTTGTTTGTTTCTCCTTTATTTCTTTAGAAAAATATTCTTCATAACAATATAAAATGTGTAAAAAATACATTTTTCAGTTCAAACATCTACTCAGGGCATCCTGGAAATAAATATTCAAGAGACAGAAGGGGGAAAGAAACCCTAGCAACATGCTTCAGGGATACACAGTGCAGGTCCTCAGTTCCCCACACAGGTAGATGTCTGGAACTTGGGTGAATTGCTGTGTAATGCTGGGTTTTGCTATGTCTTAGAAGCTTAGCCTGACCTAAAGCTGACTTAAGAGCAGTGTTCACTGGGGTAACTGAGGTAACTGGGGTTATCATGTTGAATTGTTTAGGCTTAATTACTGTGTGTATGTTTATATGGTTGCTTAACTTTACTTACGTAGGCATATAGAGAAGCTTTTCTCTAAAATGTATTATGAACTAATTAAATTGTTTGCTTAGTAAAGCACTAGTTTTTAAAAGAAAATAACTTCTTAAGCTTGAGATAATATTTTGGATTGGAAAAGCTTATTTACCCCCTTTTCCTAAGCGAATGACTAACACTTATGTCTAGAAATAAGACAGGTATTGTGGAAATTTACACTATTGCGGTGAGAAGCAATAGGTACCATGCTAAAAGAGGTGCTTCCCTATTCCCCTGTTCATCTCTGCAATTAACTACAGCATCATTGGGCTGATTTGGCAGATGATGGTAAACCTGAAATAATAATACTGTATATTGTAAATAGCAGGGCATTTCTGTCCAGAGCAGACAATAGAACTTCAAAGCAAGGGAAAAGACAAATACTATGCTATTGAAGGCTATAACCTTCTACCTTTATAAAAAGAGTCTAATCTCAAAAAATAACAGGGTAAAAGCCAACTAAATGAGGGTGGTAGAGCTGAAAACAAGGTGTTCTTGATTTAACTGTTAGAGTGCTGGTCTTTGCCAATACATGAACTACATGGACGTTAGTGTGAAGTCCAAGTATCCATTATGTCATGAGGGTTAAAGAGACAGAATTAACAAAGAAAGAAGACTGAAGATTATTTCAGTTCCAAAGTCAAGGTATCAGCTACTGTGACTTATGTAAAGATAACTTAGGAGAGCAGGACAAGTTGAGATTCGTCTCTTGGCAGAGAAATCATCCCGATTAATACCAATAACTAGACACAAAGGCTTTTGTAGTGGAATCTTAGGAGTCCTCTGCTGAATGTGTGCTAATGAAGGGTTTTTTTGAGGCTTCTCTACTTAGCATGGTAGTGAGGACCCAGCACAAATTAAGCAAATGTATTCTGAAGTATAGGAGTAGAATATTCCATATCATAAAGGATTTGGTCTCCTCATTTGCCTAAGACATGCATTTGTATAAGCATGGATTTTCATATCTAATCAGAAACATTTTAAGGGCAAGAGAACGAAAATAAAACTGCTGATTTACCCTGTGACTATCAATAGTCTCATCTCTATGTATCTATCTGTGTCTATATCTACATAATATATTAATGAGTTTATATATATGTTGAAAATATATATATATAAATATTTTTATAGGTCTGTGTTTCTTTTGCTGCAGAAGATACAGTATAATAACTGCTTTTCAAATATGGATGTGTCTGATCATGTTTGTCCCATTTATCCTCCCAGAATTAACATTTAAGCATATCAATGCTTGTGCTTAAACATTAGACTCTTTTTTCTTTGTCTACTATTAAAGCAGAGAGAACTTAGTGTTACCTGGGGCAAATTTCTCATTTTAAAAAGAAAAAAAAAACTCTTTCAGAATTCTGACCTGGACCTATGGGTGCTCTTGCCTGAGGTGCAAAACAACAATCTAAATTCCTTTCAATAGTGCACAAATGGGAAGAGAAACAGCAATCTTGGGGATCTGTGACTGCTGTTGTGGGTAGTGGAATTTGTATGTTAAAGTCAAGTCTGCCCAGGAATTTCTCAGATAATTTTTTTTTGATTGTTGCCTTTTCATGTCAGCAGATGCACTTTGTGTGGTGAGTAGGTAGATGACCTTATCTCTGAACCCTATGATATGTACTTCATAATAACTCAACTACTTTGACAAATTATTAAATTGTCAGGATGCTGTTTGGAGCACAGTCCATTTTTAGAAAGCAGATAGTCAGCTGTTTGGCATTATATTGGGTAAAAGAGTACCAGGCAAGAAAGGCAGATTGCTTTGTAAGCTATAAAATGTCAGTCAGTAAATACTCAAAGGTCTGATTTAAGTGAAGAAGGAGTAAAGACTGTGGCAATTTCTGTCCATGCATTGGATAATTTACCATAAGTAGGAAACAAACTGTAGCAGCAAGCAAACCACAATAATACTGGTCTGCAATTTCCTTGCTGCGATGTATAATGCCTTGATGTGTCCCATATTATTGAGCAGATGAGATTTTGATATGTAGTATGTCCTGTTGGCTTAATAAGCATTTTTTTTTTGCTTACATTTCTTCTTTGTGGGTATTTGGATATCTGTTTCTTATTGCTAAAACAAAAATTCTCTTTGTGTTCTAATAAATTTGGTTTGTGTAAAACAAATGGATCATAGTCCTATGTGCATGTAATCTATAGTTGTGTGTTTTACAAATGTCTGTGTAGAACCCTTTTTTTCATTGCCTGAGGTGGCAAGCAAAGAGGATCTAAGTATATGAAATCTGTCTCTCTGCCTGCATGACCGCAGGATTTGCTTTTCAGGGTGTTAATTCTGTAGCTCTTTGTGAATAGGCAATAGCTGGAATGTGTCAGTTGAGTTATTAAAAATGAAGCCCAATAAAAGTCTTGTGACATTTGTTTGTATTAAACATCTCAAATTTCTACCTTCCCTGTCCATGAACTACAGCAGTACCTCCTGTTTCATCTCTCACTGTTGCCATCGCATACCTCCCAGAGCTGCTGTCCGCCTCTGCCTCCTTGCTTGATTTCCCTTTACTGCACTTGCTGCCCTCCTCTCTGTTCACACCCCAGCTCCTTAGACAACATTTTGTAACAAAATCTTGAAAGCTCATCTTCAGCTGAAGGCTTGAGGTTTACATTATTCTCTGTCTTGTTTGAGCTCATCAAGTCCATCATCTGTTTCAAATACAAAGTATAATTTTTTATTGTTGCTATATGTTTTCCAAGGGATGAACTATTAAACAGTACGTCTTCATGCAGCATGCTGTTTTGTGTTACCCTTTGGTATCTGTTAATCTTGGCTGTGCCTGTAAATACTGGTTTTATGCTGAAAACAATAAATGGCTGTAGTGATCACTTGTAACCATGGAAATAGCATTGTAGTCTTACCTAGCTGAGGTGAAAGTGGTGACAGAGGCGCCAAAACACAGGACAAATGCCACATGTAGGCTCATTTTCACACTTAGACGAAGAACAGGACAAGGAAATAACAGGGACTTGGTTTTCCTGATTTTTATTTTGTAAAATAAAAACTGATTCAACAATTCTGCAGTAGGGAATGGAAAAGTGGCTCTTCAGTTACAAATTGAAGTCTTAAGCCTTTTTTTCTTAATTGCACTAAAACTTCTTCAAATCTTTACATAGAAGATGCTATGTTGAAACAAAGTGGTGATGCCGGGCATCATTAAAAGGGTGTTTCCTTTTAAATGTCTTTGAGAGCAGACATCTGTTATTTCAGTATATTGAAGCTAGTAATTTTTAGCAAGAATAAATTAATTAATTCACCATGTTGATACTACCAAAGTTGCAATCCTTCATCTCTTTGTTCAGAGGATTGGGAATTCCTGTACATAGTTTAAGACTGGGATTACATGTAATTAGTGTTAATGCTAATTGCATGACAGGCTCCATTAAGTCCAAGCACTCATCTATTCTCTTTAGTGGATGCACTCTATTTTAGAGTTTTGAGCTCTTTTTGGTGTAGGTTAGTCTCCTGTTAGTGAAATATATGAAGAGATGTATTCACTAATCCAAGAGAAATATATCCACTTATTTTTAAAATCAAAAAGTGTCCTGCTCCCTCCTCTTGTCTTACACATTTCAGTGTGTCATTTTTCTTCTGATCTGGTGGACAATGATAAGCAGTCAAGAAGACTCGTAAAATAATTAAGAGAGCTAACAGAAGACTGCAATGTACTATGAAGCAGTGTGTGTGGGGATCTTGAAGTAAAAGGTTATTTTAGCGGTATTATCAAGTTGCGTTGTTTGCAAGATACATGAAGAGTGTTCTAAGCACAACTGTATCGTATATAACAAAGGTCTAGAAAGTTTTATGAGAGCAAATGAAAAACAGGGAAAACAAGCTCTGTTGCAGAGAAGTCAAGAAAGTGGGATTTTGGCTGCTGTTGAAATATAAGTACTGTGAATGCTGACTACCATAATATAGGATTTATTTCAAATAAAGTCCTAAAATATTTTTGTCCTACCTAAAAGAGAGGGAAGTGGTAGGAAGAGCCCCTCCGGAAACTGTGGATTTCTTCTTACAAGTCTTCTTTTGAAGTTTAAAATTTATTTCTGGTATGATAAAGATTTCAATGTGGAGACAGAAAGTAAGAATAAGAAAGAAATTAGTCTGCTTATTTTAAGAGAGATGCCTTCAGTAAACAACAATTCCAAAACACATAGGAAAGTTCTGGGTTCACAAAGTCAATTTCCAGGTGTTATTGCTTTAAGAAATAATAAATAAATCACAGTATGTATATCAATAGCATGCAGATAATAGCACTGAAGATAACTTTGTTAAGCATGTTTTGAGATTACGTATTATTTTTTTGAAGCCACAGTGTGGAGTGGCCTTTGGCCTCAGCCTTGGACCTGTTTAGTTGCTGATCTGAAACAGGGAATTCAGGGTGTTTCAGTGATTCAGATTCACTTTTCATCCTTATTATAGGTGATACCAGCCTGTTGTCTTCTATTGCCTTGATCTGAAAGTTTAATTATGTTCTTAGGGTTGAGCATAGATTGAAACAGGATTTTTCAAATTATCTTCTCTCTTCACCGGTTCTTTCTCAGATCACTTAAGTTTCCTTGCAGTTTTTTATTCAGAGTAACGAAAAAGCATCGTGTTCACAAACCATGAATAACAAAAAAGATGCAAAGTGTGATACCAAGATTGCTCTGGATCTTTAGTATAATAAATTAATTTAAATCATGATTCAGTCACCAGCAGAAAAAAATTCCAAGTACAAGTAATATAACTGACAGCAGCTAGATTTAACCTTTCACATCATCCACATCAGTTTTTGGAGCTTTGTCCACTAAGTCTCAATACAAATACCATGTATTTTGCTGCTGTCTTTATTGGATGATATTGAAAGAAACATCCAAGCAGCAGTTCTTCTGTCTAGGTTCTCCTTAGGTGTTAATAAACTAGGAAAAAATAATTTTCAAGTCTGAATCAGCACAACACTTAGTATTTAATGACATCTTTAGCATCTGAGTGGAGATCATTCATTTGGGCTAAGGGCTGCTCCTGTACTTAACATCTGCCTCCCAGTCTTCTGATGGAAATCCCTCCATATAGCGCTGCTTTATGGGCATAGATGTTACCCTGCTTTCAGTGGCTTACCCTGGTAGCTGTAAAATAGCATGTTCTGTGAGAGTTACTCAGTAGCCTTTTCATATGTGGGGAAAAAAAAAGCTGTACTGTCTAAAAGTTGGACCTCGATGTGACCTATGTTAAGGACACAAAATCAGTTTGCTTGAATTAAAAGTTTGCTGTCTGCAATGCAATTCACACAAAAATTTCTCAGTAGACTTTCCTACCTGGTGCTTGCTTTAAACTCCTGGAGAAAATACTTGTCTTCTGGTGCCATCTGGTGGCTTTAGGGCAGAGAGGCAGTCTGTTAATTGCCGTTAAAATCTCGTATTTTGCTAAAAGTAATTATTTTAAACAACTAGTGTCCTAACATTTGATGTATTTATCCAAATATAAGTGGAGGGAAACTGTATGTTTAAAAGTGCATAAAGCTGGAACTTAGATAGGAAATATTAGCAACAAGAGTACTCCATTTGGGTTTTAGCATGGTAGAAATCCTTGCAGGCAGCTATTTCGCACCTTCCAGTGTGAGGTGTGAGCTCAGGTTCAGGTTGTGCATATGTTTGTATGTGGGTGTACTCATGCAAAAGTTAGCAGGAGTGGTACCTTAGAGTATGATCTCTGTAGATGCATCAGCTTCTTAGTGCTGCGCTTTGCATCTCTCAGAATGATTCCACGTAATCCTGTTGAATAACTTATTGAGACATACAGGATTCCACAACGATCATCAAGTCCAACTCTTAATGGCCCATAAATGGGTCAAACCTGCAACCTTGGCATTGTTAGCACCGTGCTCCTACCAACCAATATGGACTGTCTTTCTGTGCAGAATTTCTGCATGTAGTTGGGCTTTTCTTTGCTGCTGAAAAGCATCTTATAACATCTCTTATGCATTTAAATACTCTAAAATACCTTCCTTAGTTGCAGAACCTGAGATTACCGATCACACAAGTTTTACAATCAGCAGCACTTGTGGTACATGTGGTACAGTTTGCGCTTGTGGGACTAAAACACAGCATCTCTAGACCCCTGTGGAAGGCTACGTAGTTCCACATGGAACCAAGCAAAAGGTCACAAGCTTGGGGATCTTTGATAATTTTCTTTGACTACCTGTTTTTTTTTGGAGGGAAGGAGCCTATCATGAGATCAGTGGGTCTTGAGATCAGTGAGGTGATATGGTTTCTTTACCAATTTGCTGAAGTGCTGTCACTAGTGCTGTAGACTTAGGTTCTGAAATACCTTGATTTCTTTATCTTTAAAAGGTAAATAATTATGTTTACTGTTCTTTGGAGAAACTTGATGAAAAGCCTTCTTATTAATATTATTAAAATTTAACAGGAATTCTGTAATATACAAGATGCTCTATGTATATATGCTGTATCAAAAAACCATTTTGTTTTGTGATAGGTGACTATTTTACATTGCCATTAAATCCAAACAGAGTAAAGAATAATGAAACACTGTCTCACAGAAATATTTATTGTTGCACTTCTTCATAGTTGCTGTTATATGAAAGAGGCTGGATGAACAGATGGAAGCCTTCGGTTTTACATGAAGGGGAAGGAAATATAAGAAATGTAAAATGGAGAGGACACTTAATTGCTTGGGCTAATAATATGGTAAGTATTTTTCACCTCCATTACATGAACAAAAATATCTCTATGTTATACTGTTTATTTAAATTTTTCAATACTAATTACCAGAATATTCAGTTGAAAAACTGTGCATTTGTAGAACTGGGTAAAAAAGGCACTGAAGGATAATTGTTTATATGTCATTTCTTTGTAGAAATTTCTTCTGTTGTTTTCTGCTGCTTAGTTAGAGTTCTCCAATATATTTGCCACTTCTGGAGAAATTAGGAACGTAGCTCTACATACTACTGCGGTGGTCACTACTGTACACTATTATTAATTATAATTTTGATTGCTGCAATTTATTGAAGCAAATTGAGGAAAGAATGCCAATGTAATTCTCCTCTATATAAATAATAGAACATCTCCACTCCCTACCACCCCATGAAAAATAATAAACAGTCTTTTTTGTAATTTGTACTGAAATGACGTTGTCATATGCACTTTCAAATACAGTAATAATTTCTCATTTTGTTAGGGCACTAGAAAATGTTAGACTTAGGAGAAAATAGGCCGCTTTTGTTCTAAGTGTAATTTTAAAGGAAACCATTGCATTCATTCTGAGTATTACATTTCACCTATCACTGTATGCCTAAATGATGGGTGAAGCTCTATGTTTTGAAGCTCAGCAGTGAGGGATACTTTTTTAAGTATGTATCATGTCTAAATTCCAAAGTATGTTTTTTAATGTAGTGAAAGTGCTTCAGAAACATTGGCTTTTTTTACTTCTACTGTCCTTCCATCCTAAAGATAAGCGTTTATTAAAGTATTTTAAAGCCATTATTCTTTTCTATCTTTCAAAACCAGTTTGATATGAAATTGTTATAGGTGGACCTTTTTTTATTTGCTTCCCATTAATAACTCTTATCAGAATGGAAACTTCATTGTGGTCTTGATTGACATAACATTAGGTTTGTTGAAGGTTTTATTCTTTTCAGATCCGTACAATTAAAGTACATATTGTAGGTATCTGCTGGGTATGGCTAGGATGAGAGCTATCCCTAGAGATGATGTGCCACATCGGAACACAGAATACTAATAAAACATTGTGAGCCGTCTGTCAGAGACAAAAAGCCATGGTCAGGGCCTATCTTTCAAAGAAAAATTAAATGACACTTGCCCTCCAAAAGGTTAATATATTTGGTGATTGCCCTTTCTCTTCCCCTTTTAACTTTTTAAACTCCATTCCCAAGCAAGGCTTTGTGTTACCTTCTTTTTTTTTCAAAATCAAAGAAAAATTTTATAACCTTTCTTCTTACTATGTATGCATTGCTCCCTAGTTTTTATATTTAGACAAAGTCTGCTTTTCAGATGTGTAGGTAATCCATGTTTGCTGCTATGCCCTCTTCTCCTTCCTCCATGGCTAATAGTGCAAGTTTTACAAACTCAGACATCTGAGAACCAAATCCTTAGAGGCATTTAGCTGGTGGACTTCCATTTGGACAGCTTTTGGCTCCTTCATGATAGGAAGTTGACTGTGGAAGTCCTTTCAGTTCATTATGCAAGTGGCATACCTTAGAGGAGAAGCCGCTGCTCAAGCAAGCATTCTCGCACCATTCAAGGAATCACATACACACCACCCCAGACTTTAACTGCAACAAATTGAGTCCTTTTACAGTTGACTCCAAAGAGCCAGCAGGTGCCCCTTTTGACTCCTTGTACACTTCTTGTGCACCTGCTTATGGGCAGAGGATGGGAAATTACATAGCAATAACTAAAACATCAGTGAGTCATCAACATTATTCTTACAGTAAATCCATTTCTCAATACTGTACCAGCTATTAAGAAGAAAATTAATTAATAATTTATTACCAGCCAAAAGTATATCTAGGTGTAAATTCACAGCTTATAGCCTAAGACTTAAAAAAAAATCCAGGTACTCATGCTAAGTGAGTAAACCAAAGCAAGCAGCATACTGTATCACATGATATTATAACTCTAAATAACTTACTCTTATATAACCTTATTATATTAAACAATTGTCTCTCAACACTTATAACCAAAGAGGATCCTACACTGTTGGTTTGAAAGCCACTTTAAACAGGAGCTGGTCTATCGCGTTTAAGATTTGTTGCCCTGCAGAAAAATAGAAAGTGTGATATGGGTCACTGAAAATCATCCCTGGAGACAACGTAGTAAAATTTATAAAAAGCAACTTTATTAAAATACAATTCAAGCAAGATTAAAAAAAATTATCAGATGAACTCAGGAAACACAGAGGGTAAGATCCTTGTTTATGTCACCTAGAGGTCTAGACTTTGTACATTGCAGATGCTATGTGTAAGTTGTTTGTTTTTGAAACCTTGATGTTTGCTAACTGATGAGATGCTAGTAGAGGTTTCCATGCTCACAGTTCTTTAGCAACAAAGATCACTGAAAAAAATCCCTTTCACCTACTCTCATACCACTTACTGTTCCTCGTGATTAAAAAAAAAGGCAAAACTTGGCTTAGACCATGATCCCCGATGACTTCTAAGCAGTTGTATCTGAGTATTAGTACAACTAGGGACATAGAAACTCATAATGGGGGGAACAGAAATAGGCAGGGGAACCTTTTAATTCAGTATTGCCACTAGGAAGATCCTAACACAGCATGGCATCATGGTACCTTTTCCGTACCCTTTTGTGTGATTTGAAGACTCAGTCTCTAAATTCTGTGAGCAGAAAAGAAGTTCCTACTAATATACTTTTTTTTTTATTTTAGAGAATTTTGTTTTAAATTGCCAAGAACAAATCATTACTTAATATGAATTAATCTCCATTTTGCTATTGGAAAGGTTATAGCTTACTTTGTCTAAATGACACGAAAATATCTAATTTTGGTTCTTTTTTCCCTCTGTCTCTTCAGTGACCTTAATCTTCCTGGCTTTAAAATTTTGGTCCTGTTAATTTAGAAGATTTCCTGAGGAGGGAGTAAAAGAATCACAGCATACAAAACCAAGCATTTTTCAAATACGCTTGCTTTTCTATTTTAATACAAGAGTAGAAATGCATATCTTGGGATTAAATCATTTATCTTAATGAGCTGTTGCTTTTCTTTTTCAAAGGTGGAAATTTCTGTGTCTCTACAGTGGCTGTTGTGAAAAAGCTGGGACTCTTTTTATTTCTCCAGGAGTAGCACCAGCACAATAATCCAAACTGGTTCATGACTGGAATTGCTAGTCTGTCACTTATTCACTTATTATGTCTTTTCATTTTGCAATTTTATATGTCTGAATTACTCTGCTCCCTTTACTCCTTTTGTCACCCCTGGGTTAGGTGAGCTTTTGTATCAACAGTCTTTTCTGGTGGTACACTCAACCCTGATCTGAAATTTATGCCATTTATGAAATTTATGCCGTTTATGAAATCTATGCTCTGACTGCCTTAGTGTACAAAATGATGAGTAGGAGTTTGTCATACTGAATAAAGTTCTCTTATTTTTAAACTTCAGGGTGTGAAGATACTTGACATGATCTCCAAGCAAAGAATTACTAATGTGCCTCGAGATGACATAAGCCTTCGTCCAGATATGTATCCCTGCAGCCTTTGCTGGAAGGATAATTTAACGCTGATTATTGGCTGGGGAAATTCAGTAAAGGTGCGATTACCTGTCTTTGAAATAAATGCTTGCTGTTATTAAAGACAAGCAGAGGATTGTTTCTGAAAAGTGAAAACAATCAAAAGAAATAGAATTTGGCTTGACTAGTGTTCAGAACTCTTGCTGCCTTAGAAATGTCATTGGACTGACCCTCACAAGGAGGAGGAGTGATAGGCATCCAGCAGTCAGACAGACCTCTCTGTGAGAGCATGCAGTGAATTTAATCCTCAGGGACATTTCACTCCTCTGTGCCTTGGAGAGATTTCGTCTTTTGAAAGCTTTTAGTGTGCTGTTCAATTCATTTCTTTTGATTAGCATTAAGGAAGAACAACTTACCATGAGGTATTTTTGGAGGGGATTGCTTTGGGGGCTGAGGAGGTTGCTAAAACAGCCGCATGATTTTGGTCAACCATGGGGGAAAAAAAATGGGTGGGGGGAAGGACAGACTGCTTAGGGTTTTGTTATATTTCAGCAGGAAATTGGTATTTCAAACTTGTGTGGTGCAGACTGATTATAATTTGCTTGGACCAATGCCTGATATGAGTTTGTTACAAGCCTGTTAGCTGTTTTCTAATAACAGACTGCTGCATCACTGCACAGTGGGAAATTAAAAGTGCCTGATAGAAATAGATGGAAAGAGAGGATAAAGTGAGGTAGGTAACATGTAAAAGGCTTTTGGAGTGTTAAGCTTAGAGTTTTATAAATGAAGAGGTTTGTCCTAAGTTTGGCATCTGTCTTCCCCTTTCTGTTTGCGTGTGCTTCACAACATTTCATTATTTGCATTTCTTTGTACGTGCATGTTCCCCTCCTGTAACTGGGAGTAGCTGTAGCAAACTTACTGAATAAGAATCAGGTACCTTGAAAGGTAATGAGACACAAAGTATGAGAAGGCACAAAAACAAAACTCATATATAAATGCTTCTATGAAGAAACCATAGTGGGCAGGTATTTTCACATTTCTCTTATGTGGTCCTCTCCTCTCCCAGGATATTTATCAAGTCACAACTTTCCTGTGTGGTTTTCTTTACTGATGCATCATTACTGTTTCACAACTTGTGTTTTTCAAAATAAAACTGAAAATTCTCAGTAAATCCTTTTCTTATTGAGGCAAAGTTAGCATAGTTTTGGGAATTTCGGTTTCCTAATTGTAATGATTCAAATCTCTTTTTCCTAGATCTGCTCAGTAAAAGAACGACATGCCAGTGAAATGCGTGACCTTCCAAACCGCTACGTGGAAATAGGTATGATTGTATGAATGCACTCCTTCTCAAAAAGCTTTAAAGATCTGGTTTTACATTCTAGCCAGAATGAAACTGTTAGACGTCCGAGGCAACATGTACTTGTAACATAAATGTCTCCTCATTTTTGGTTGCTAAGGTTGTCATAATGCCCTCTTGCATAGGTGTGAGAGTTTTTTAATATAAGTTTTGTAATCATCTAAAATCAGAGATACTTATGTGAGCAGTGGATACCTTAACTTTCTGTTCATACAGATTCCTTTAGAAAACTTGAGTTTTTTTCTTGGTTAAATTATTGATGGTCAGTGTAGTAGTAAAGTAAAAAATAGATGCTACTTTATTTGATTATATGTTGTTTTACTACACTACTCAAAACATTTTTCTCTTCCCCTTCCCCCCCTTAAAATCTCTGGTGTAATGCTAGGAAATTGTTCTTAATTTATTTTTGTTTCCTTTCTTGGCTTCTGAATTTATATTTTCATTTGCTTTCTTATTTTTCTAGTTAATCTGATGTGAATAATTTTATTGCTGATTGTTGGAAAAGTTCTTGACAAAATGTGTGTATTAAGTCAAGTAGAATTCAAAGAAGATTTGGAAGGGATGTGGGGATACAAACAAAAAGTCACAACTGTCCCCAGAAGCATCTGTTGGGGAAAGGAAGTACCTAGGAACAGATAGTGCTGGAAGGATACACAGGCCTTCTGACTCTGCAGACCAGAGTGGACAACAGTTTGGAAACCTTGGTGCTCACTTAACTATAGTAACATGAGATTGTAGATAAGGTGTTCAAGCAAGGTCCTGAATCATGTCCGTTTGGAATGGGGCGTGGCATGGGTGTATATATGCTCTGTTTTCTGATTCCAGGAAAGGACTGTTCTAAGATAGCTTCTGAAAATCACCTCGGAGACTTGTTAAACTCTGCAGGGACTCTGGATACTGAGTGATTGGTGGTGTGCCTGAGATTTAACTGAGACCTGAAAGCTATTTGTTGTTTAGATGACATAGTCCAAACAGACAATTTAACTGCAGAATTCTAGGACGTTTGCAAGAATTTTATTAATGAAACTTTTGGTCATGAGTTTTAGCCTCAGATCTTGTATATAATATTTTCTGTAAGTAGCTTTTAGAAAATAACTAAATGGGTTTGGTCACATACTGATAAGTGAACAGAGGTAACTTGTATTTCAGCTATAATATGTTTATATGGATGGTGCTAGTCCTAGGTGACTATCTGTTGGAACTTGATTAAAAAAACATAAACTGCTGTCATTGGGTTATTTAGGTGCAGACATGAAGGATAAAGATTTTTGTGGAGATAACTTTTTTCAACTTAAAATTTCTGGCCTGCAGTTTTCTCTGTATTCTAGAGGACTGGTGTTCTATCTCACTTAACCTGTTAAAGATGTGCTTGACATTTTATTTTCTGGTTTCAGGTCAAAGCACTGAAATTGCTCTGCCAAATGCTATCCACAGCACTCTAGAACTTGGGAGGATTGGGAGGGAAAAGAGAGCGACATTTTTTGTTCAAATCTCAGTATAAATCAATAGTCTTTCATATAGTTGCATAGAAGGTCTTCTTGACAGCAGTATGTCATGCCGTAGCATCTATTTCAATTTTATTTCAGTGTTACTTTTCAAAGTCATAGCTGGAAGGTCTGATTTTATATCAGACTTGCAACCAGTACAGACTTTTTGCAAGACCACAATATCCAGCGTGGTCGCATGAGTTGATATACTTGCATAAAATAAAGAATTTATACAAGGCAAGAATATCATCTTTCAATGCAAGGATAAATGAATATCCTTCAAATATTTTGATTCATAAGAGCTTGTCAACAGACTTACAAAAAATGAAACATTTAACACAGCATTATGTTTGTCATGTTTAGTGGTGTGGGGGTTTTTAATTTTTTTCTCCCTGCTTTTACAATTTTTCACTTGGAAAGAAAACCAGAAGTGGAGCAGGAAACTTCCTAGTTGCTTCTCTGGTCATCAGGGTAATACATATGGAGTCTATGATAAAACAGTGTTTTGTCATGTGTCAGCAGTTTCCTGACTCTTTATGCCCTCAGCCCTTCTGAGGACCCCCAAGTTCCATGGTGGTATCATAGATAACTGTGATGTCATTAATAGAGGATACTTTGCAACCCAGTGAATAAGGAAACAGTATTTCCTGCATTACAAGTTAGGTGCATAGGATCCTGTTTAAGAAAGTACTTCCTCCAAAGTACTTCTGTTTCTGTCTTAAGAATTAGCTACACTTATTCTAAGGGAAATAATTACAGTATCTGCTATGATGCTTAACCAGACACCCCTTTACGTGTGAAAGTTAACGCCACTGAACTATTCTAATAGTTTTATCTTAAAGAGGATAATGCTGTGTTTACCTGTAAGAGAAAATAGATTAATTATACGTCTCATGCACTGAGATCTGTATATGATTGCTAATTTTATTTGCATCTTTCATTATATTAGTGGTGCGTTTCTTAAGAAATCTTGCTGTTGTTTCTGCCACAGTTCATTACTTCTGAGAGTCTTCATTCAGTGTCAAAGATAAACTCCAGTGAGTGTTTCTATTTAGGTTTAAACATGTGTTAGCTGAGCAGATCCTATCAGTTTAGCTCTGTCAGCTACTGTTGTGAAGTAGTGTATTGATTAGAAAGTATTGGTATTGAATTACAGGCTTAATGTGGACTAAATGCCATTGTGATCCTTCTTAAAGAGTGCTTGACCTCTGTGCTCACTCCTGAAACATGTACAAGAGCTGTAATGCTGCACAGCTTCTTGTCTGAACAGGGAACCCTTCCTCAACTGGAATCCATGAGAAGGCTGATTGCTAAATAACTAATTAGACTCTTCAGTTAGTATAATGCCTTTTCAGAGGAAAACAAGCAATTTAATATTCCTTAGCTTTGTCAGGATTTTATATACTTTTATGGAGAAGTACTTTATCTCTGCCTCAGTTACTCAGGTTGTTAATGATAACAGAAAATAGAGATTAACACTGGAAGTACGTAAAAGACTTCACGTTGACAAGAGAATTTTTATTCAATGTATTTTTGCCCAGATTTTGTCTGAGAAATCTCATCTTAGTTCCAGGTACCAGCCAGGCAGCAATGTCTATTGAATACTGTCCCTCTGTGCATTCTACCAGATTTCCAACAAAGCAGATTTCTGGTTTTAAAATTACATGTTTCACGGCTATGCTTGTAACAACACATCTGTATGTTTTACAAGGCAATAGCTTTACCGCCTGCATGACAAGTTAGCATCATGCATTGAGATTGCGCATTTCAATCTGAATACATGGGTATATTTGTTTTCTTGTTTGTGAAGTGAAATTAGTGGGATCTCATTTACCTACATATTTCTCTTTATATAGGCAGAATGTAAGGCTTAATTGATAAATGTGATGATCAGGAAATTAATTTCATGAGGTGAATTATGCAAACATTTCTCTGAAGCTTCTGAGAAGCCAAAAATAAAGAAGAAAAACCCCAAACCTAGTTATATAGTTGATTCTACTTGGACTTTTGTTCATCTGTTTTGCCACAAGCCAAACCTATAATTTATAAATTTCTTCGTAAAATGAGTCAAAATTCTTCAAGATTTTGACTTCCTTGTCATCAAACTTCAAAATTTCTAAACCCCAAAGTTCTTCAAGACTGACTAGTTATATTATACATCAAGTGCAGCTCCATGCACAAGATAATAGCTAATCAAAACAAGCCATTTTGTATTCTGTTTTGGTTTGCACCTAGCACACTAAAGGCATCTGCAAAATTAGTGTTCATTGTTCTAGGCCACAGTGCAGCATACCATTAAATGTTCTCAAGATGGTATTTCCACAAGATGGTATCTCCACCACCAGTACTTTTAGTTGAAATAAGAACTAAAACCCTCTGACTGTAACCAAAATTCCAAAATGGTACTCTTTAAAATCTGCTGTGATCAAGCAGCGGCTCCTTCTAGAGGTTTGACTAAACAAAATGGACTCCTTTTAATTTCAGTGTGTCACATTACGTGTGGATCTTTAAATCCCAGAGAAAGAGGCTTTATGCAGTTTAGGTAAAAAATGTAGCATATATTGTTTCATTTCTGTAGTTTAGTGTATTTCATACACCATGTATTTTCATACATTTCATTTAATGAGCAGCAAAAAAGATTTACGGGTTTCTTCATTTTGCTTCATGGTTTGACATCTGTACATAGATACTGAACATGGAGTAGCTCCACTGTCAGCGTATCTTCTACCTTCTCTTATGACAGGTATAAACTTGTATGACACATGGTCATACCTCAGTCATTTCCATTTACTTCAATACTACATTTGTTTAATTATTTTAGATCCTTTTCAAATTAACAGCATTTCAGCATTGCCTTTATGTTGAATTTGTTTTCTTCCCTGATCACAACACAGTGTCCAGAAAGTAAGTCAAATTAACCTATTATTGTTCTGTGCAGGTATAAGTTCCATCTTCTTCTTTCAGTAAGATTTTTTTGATTAGCAGTATCTAAGGTTTTTATCAGGTCAAGAAGCACTGTCTGCACCAGTTACTCTTTGTTCAAGGCTGTAGCAGCAAAGTGAGAGCATTGTGTTTCAACATCGCCTCTTGAGAAAGATGAGCTGAGAAAGCTGAAAGTGAAACCAAGGAAACTAAACTCTATTCAAAAAACAAAACTTGAAGTGGTGGTTTTTATTTATTTGTTTATTTCTGATTCATAGATCAATGGTTCTGCTTGATCTTAAATACACCATTACATTGGGCATTGCAAGCATTTTTACTGGCAAAGGGACTAAAGAAAGATCTAATATAAGACAAAGAAACACAAATGGATTTTAAAGCTATCTCTATAATCATTATAAATTATAATTTAGCATGCTGTTTTCCTCTTCAAATACAAACCACAGTATTTTACATGCCTTTGAGAGCCTTCTCTTGGCTCTTCTATAAAGCTGAATTTAAAGTTTCTTTGATAGTATTATGGACTTCACTTTGTTTCTTCTTTTCTATGTTTTTCCTCCTGCCTTCCATGTCATTTTAAAACACCAAATACTAAATTGTAAGCTGGGAGTAAGATATGTTGCTAGTTTTGAACTGATTTGTTTAAATCATCCCTGAGAGCAACATGTGACACAAAGTAATGTCATCAGTCTTGTAGGCTACAAGATAGTTACGTACATGGTTAGAGATGTGAACCTCTTCTCTGTGAATGCACTGAGTGTTCTACCCTTGGTTTGTAGTATGGTCCTTCAGTGATGCCGAAGTGTCAACAGTCATTATAAGAAAAACAGTGCTTGCTTATTCATTGAGAGACAGGTATCAGATATATACTCTGTTTCATTGTATTTTTTCTCCTTTTGTGGGAGGGCAGTTATTTCTCCTGTTCCTTCTATTATCTTAACTAAAGAAAATTAGCTTTATTCTTAATGTTATTATGGTGTATTTTCTGATTACCTTGCTAAAATAATTAGTAACTTTTAGTAAATATATATTAGTAATGTAATATGCTAAACAGTAAAGAAGGAAACTTTTTTCTTCCTACTTATGCTTAGATTCTCCTAAAGCCATGTTTTGGGGGAAAATAATGAAGTATCTGATGCTTTTCTAAAAGCTTATAGTTACAAGGCTTTCTAATGTAAACACTTGGATGATTCTTGTTTTGGTCCCTGTGAGAAAGGAGCTCACAAAAAAGTGGTGCATTGTAAATTCAGCAGAATAAAAATAAACACAGTTCAGCACACTGTTTTTCTTTCTCTTTCTTAAAATAATCTCATGAAACTATCTTGGTTTCAAGACCAATTTTAGAAAATTATGTTTTCAGTTTTATGAACAAGAAAAGATACTGTGAACTGTGTTTTCTTTGTAATAAGTGTATCTGTAAATTATTCTGTGATGTTTAAAGTGATGATAAATAAATAATGATCGTAGTGTTTTCATACATACCAATAGATGTGATTCTCATGTGGCCACATGAACGTGCTGTGAATATGCAAACCAATGAAGTTGTACTGTTTATTGCCTGTTTTATTGAGCTTGATTTTGGTTTTCCTTCCTTTTTCAATGTGATTACTGAAAATCAGACTGAACTATCATTTCAAATGTCTCATCCCTATCATATCTTGGCACACAAACATTTCTTTTTGCAAGCTTTAATGTAATTTAATCTGTCAAATGCAGATTTTCATCTGATCCAACTGGGAAATCTTTGGGTTTGTTATATGTATTGAGTCTTTAGTTCTCTGAAGTGCTGCTATATGCTGTTGATTGTCTGAAAATCAGTGAATTTTTCTTAGGCAGTAGTTCATACACATTCATGTTTTCAAGTCTGTTTTTCTTTCTTGTATTTCAGTTTTCCAGTTTGACACCGAATTCTATATCAGTGGACTTGCACCTATCTGCGACCAGCTTGTGATACTTTCATATGTAAAGGAGATCTCTGAAAAAACGGTAGTTTTTTTATCCCAGCCTTTCTTCACAACATTAATTTGGCCTGTGAGTTGGGCCTTAAACTAGTCATACAAATATGATTATCCGAGAAAAAATTTGTAGTCTGCTGATAGTGAACAGTGCTTGAAGTATCTCTGATCCATAAAACAAGGTCAGTGGAGGTAATGTTGAAGACTAATGTGCTTACCTGTCAGAAATCATGTTTGGGTTCCTTTTTTTCTTGCAGAATGCAGAGAATGTCTCTAACTAGATCTTCCTGCTCCTTTTTCCTTCATATCTTCACCTTCCCCACCCCTTTTTCTCTCCTTTGCTCTCTTTCTTCCTGATGTTTCTGCACCAGAAGAAATTAAGAATCCTTAGCCATAAGAGGAGCTTGCTGACATTGCCTCTGAAAAGAAATGAGAGTAGTGAAATTGATCAACTCAAGCAATAAGAGTCACTGTGGGATGGATTAAATGATTGTGAGCAAGTGGCATTATTGTCTCCCTTCCTTCTAAGATCTTTAGTTGTTTACACCCAGATCCACGTGTGGATAGGTAGAAATTAGAATCAATGTCAGAGGTTTTTACTGTGCATAGACAAGTGCCATGTGTGTCTCTGACATTGATTTCATATTGCCAAATAAAAGACAAGGCAGTGGAGGAAATCCTTGAAGCTGTGGTGCGAGAATGGCAAATGCTCTTGATCATCTTTGATAAGCATGTCTGCGTTAGACAACCATCACCATAGTAACCTTAAGAAACTGAGTGCACAAGTTGCTAGGTGATGAAATGCTGTAGGTTCAAACAAATGCTCGAGCCTTCTGAAATCCATGGGGTTAGCTTCTAGTTTTACATCAGGATGTCAGATTATTATTTCTTTATTTATATTAAGGAGAAAAATAATGTCACAGCAATGTTTCCCAAAAGAGTCAGCACAGTAGTCCTACAGTGTGGGAGAGTCAGTGAAAGAAAAGAAAGCAGAGAAATGGAATAAGGAAGGGGGAGGAAAAGGGGTGTTGAAATGCTAGGGAGCAAGGAAATTGGGAAGTCACTGTTAATAAAAAAGTAGTACAGGAAAGGAGCTAGTATAAAGGAGCTAATGACTGCTAAAGGTTAAGGTAATTTTAATTGCTTTAGGAAGGATAGATGAAAAGGGAATTTCAGGTGATATAATGGTAATTGAACATAGGGAAAAGGTTTTTTCATGTATTTGCTTTTAATTAACCTTTTAAACAAATTCCAAATGCTGGACTTCACTAACTTCTCAGTTCTTTGGGCAGCTGTAGAAGGAACAGAAGCCCAGCTGTCCCTGACAGTGCATCTGTGTCCTATTGTGATGGGAACTCCTTTGTTAGTGTCTTGGCTCACTTGTCTTGTTAGTGTGGAGCCCAAACTGCCTGAGCTTGCAGCAGAATTGCTGCTCACTACAAATGCCCTTTAGTTGCAAGGAACACTGGTCTTCCTACACTTGATTTCACAACTTGCAAATGACAGCTTCTTACTTATTACAAATTGGGTCACAATTGAACTTGCTTTGCAGGTTTTTTTTGTTTGGGTTTGATTTTTTTTTTTCATGGAACAGTTAAATTGAGAAAATACCCAAGAGGTGCTGCTTCCAAATGGGTAGGTTAGAGCTATTTAAATCCTCTTTCTATATGTCCTTGCTCTTTCATTTTGCATTTTGCTATACTTCACAGTATGAAGTAGAAAATACAGGATTGTCTTGGATCTTGACTTAATTAAAAATGCAGGTAGTTGAAGACATAAGTTTCATTTGGGCACAAGGTATAAATCCATGGTGTCACCGTAATCACCTATATTCTCAAGTGCAATGTTCATTTTACTCTAAGTTCATCAGAACAGCAAAGGTTTTGTATTGTTCTCGGATTAATTTTTCACTGCTGCTGCTGGCTGCTTAAAATCAAACAGTAGCTTAAAAAAAACCAAATTCATCTTAATATGAGAATATCATTGACTAATAGAGCTCTGTCCTTCAGGGCATGAGCCCAGCTGGGTATGGGTTTTAAATTGTTCTATTGCTTGTTGAATGAAGCAATTGATAATCATCTGTAATAGCCCTGAAAACTTCTGTGACCAAGAGTAGAAAAGTAGTGAGCAAACTCAGGGATAGAATTGGACCTATGTCTTGTCTATACCCCCTTCTTCAGGCTGATGTCTTCAAAGGAAGCAATCCCAGAGTAACTTGGATTACTTAGAGTAACTTTCCTTTGAGTTCCAGATGCATTTACTCTGTGGAGCACAGCTTTGCAATTTGTATGATTTGCACCGAGAGCCCAGTGCAAAATACTGGATCTTTGTGAATATTTGCAGATGTTGAATTTCAGCCTTGTTTATAGTTTACTGCCACTTGTTATTGCTGAGGTAAAGCATGTAGGAAGCAACTAAGATGTCATTTTTCTAGGAAGTGGAGTGTTGTGCAAGGCCTAGACTCGATATTGTACAACCCCTACCTGATTCCTGTGAAGAGATCTCTTCTGATGCACTAACAGTACGAGGGTTTCAGGAAAATGAATGTCGTGATTATCATTTAGGTAGGTGTTCTCAATATTATTTAGTTTTGTTTTCATACCTTGCTTAAAAAAAGCTAGATTTGGGAGTACTTAGCCTCCCACTTCATTTTTATTTCATTTTTATTTCATTTTTATTTCATTTTTATTTCATTTTTTGTCATCATCTTGAATAGCTGTAAGTGCTTATGACACTGAAATGTAGAGTGGAAATTCGCAAGAACCAGTTACATGAAAGAAAATGAATGTGTATATTTAAACATCCTGGTTTTAATGCCATCTGTTAGGGCAGAGATACAGGAGAAGGCAGAAGAGCCTGTCTCATGTAATGTCCTGTATTTTGGAGGGTAATATCTTTGATGGAGATATTACTCAGCTTGTGATCCATAGGAGGTCTTTTTACACAAAAGGCTTCAGGAATAACGAAATGAGTGGCACAATATCTGGAAAAGCTGCTTTAGAGGGAAAGATTGAGTAAGTGTCATTTCAACTGTAAGATGCATATGGGTCAACTTAAAAGGACCACACTGATGTTTAGCTTCCCTGTACTGACAAAGCTGCCACTTATATAACAGACCTCAGAATGGTAAAATGGAATGAATAGGAACTGGATTTTGGTAAGTTCCACCTAGAAGATAGGTATACTTATGTAACAGGAAGGGACATTAAGCCCTGGCAGAATATATGCCGTTTTTAAAGATGGGATACTTTCCTGATCTATGTAGCTCAAAAAAATGCATGGCAAAGCTGATGCAGAATTCCTTTGTGAAGCCTCTGTTATACAGAAGCATTTCTTCTGGCTTTTAAAATCCATGAATCTAAATTTTAAGTATCTCTTCTGACAGCATTCTTCAAATCATAGACTTGGCAAACTGCTTGTATACATCTATGCCCTTAAGCCACTAGACGTATAGTGTATCTCCTGACTTCAAAAACATCGGTGCTCCTATCAATAGAACTGGGGTTTCTTTATACATCTTCCAAAGCAGCATATTGATGTCCACAGCTGTACTTTTATGCTTTCTGAATATTCTAGTTTACCTGAAAAATCTAAATGTTTTGTATGTCTTTAAGACAAACATTATTTTGTGAATTGCTTCTCACTTCAGGAATGTATTTGTATGTGTTTATGGAAACTGATCTGGATAGTGAGTGGTTTTCTATTCTGTACCTACAAAGTATTGGTGTTTCTTCATGGTTCTGTCCAAATGATAACAATTCAGAACAATCATCTTCTGCATTTGATTTTACCTTTTAGTACTTTTTCTTTGAGCTTACTCAAAAATAAAGGCTTATGGTATAAGAAAATGCATTATACGTATAGCCTTAACTGGCAGCATTGCAAATGTATTGTTGTAATGATGTGCTGTGTCCCCAGGGGTTATGACATCTATCATTTATGCTTTTGATGGCCTTGACCTTGATGGGAAGGATAAGTATATTTATTGTAGGCTGTGTAGTGTAATAGTCCTCTAAAAGGATAATAATGGATTCTAAACCATCATAAAGTTTACACATAGTGGATGAATGAGAATTTGCAATAAGTGCTAGTGATTTTTTGAAAGTTATTTTGCCAACCAGTTTTAATTTATTGGAGAATACAGCTTCCAAACAAGTGTGTCATGCAGAAGTAGCATTGCTGTCTTCCTTGTATCTCCTCTTTTTAAATTGCCCTGAAGGGTGTACTAAAAAGCAGAATTTTACTTAAAGAAAATATAATAATAATAAAACCGTGTATGCATTTGCAGAGTATTCGGAAGGTGAATCACTTTTTTATATCATCAGTCCAAGAGATGTGGTTGTGGCTAAAGAACGGGACCAAGATGACCACATTGACTGGCTTCTTGAAAAGAAGAAATACGAAGTAATTTTTACATCATTCTTTCCTTCAGACTTTCCTTGTTTGGAGATTGGAGTGGGATGATGGACTTTGCTAGGTCATTTGGATTGGATTGGTTTCTGTTGCTATGGTCATTGGCTAAGTGCTTGTAAAGGGTGAGAGTTAACTACAGACCCCACCATCTCTTGGGAGTTAGTCTTGCTACTGAAACAACTAATCAGAATTTCACTCAAGTGAATTGGCTGAATTAGATGCTGAAAATACTGCTCTCACCATCAGTTATGAAATGTATTAGCTGACATTGAAAATTACTAAAGCTGGGTTTTGGCTTTAGAATAGTAAAAGAGTTAACTAATGAGCTGTGCTTTTAAAACTAAAATACTGTGTGGTCAAACTGTAGCTGCACATGCTGAAAGTAGTGTTGCTCACAATGAAGCTGATCCAGTATTAAAAGACAAGGGTATACAGCTCTCTTGGAAAAAAAATCTCAGCATTTGAATGCATAAATATTGGTGTGTTTGAGTATGTATACCTAAACACCTAAAACAATAATAATAAATTCTTACATACCATATCAACATGCACACAGTGGTCTGAATTCTAATGTCCTGCATTTATTGACTTAGAACTTTTGTTATGATGCATAAAGTTAGCTTCCAAATTCTTATTTATGTTTGTTGCGTGCCCATTATAGGAAAAAAATGTGGAAAAGTCATTCAGCCTGAATTGCTTTTGCTAATATAATCGTGATATTTCTCATGTAGATTTCTTTAAATCCATGTGGATGCTTTTGCATTTGAATAGTAAACTTGTATGAGGAGTGCAGTTTTGTAATATATGAAAATCACAGCATTTGGTCCCTGAAGACTCCAGTAATTTGCCAGTGACAGCTATGTGTGTGCCTTTATGAAAGCCACTCAAGTTAGTAGATAGGCGTGTTACAATATATCTTAAAGCTTTCATTTTTATTTGTAAAAGTGCCAGCTTTTTTTCTGTCCTTTCGAAAAAAGTAGAAGAACAGCAAATGACACTTAAATATAAATCATTCTGGGTAAAGAAGACATTAGGGCTGGGGAACTCCAAGGTAACCGTCCCCCATTCACCCCTTTTCCTGTTGATTTTTTTCACAGGCTTTGGTAGTGAAGTGATCTCATTTGAAAATTATCAAAAGGGATTGTATTGTGTGTTTTGTTGTAATCTTGTGATTTGATTCTAATGTAATAATGTGGAGTGAACTCAGATGGAAGCAAAAGTAATTTTCTCTTTGCTTGACTGCTTTTGTTTGAGTATGAATTCAAAGCTGTTCATCCAACCATGGCATTAAAAATTCTGGTGCTTCAAACACCCACTCTGAAAAACAGTTGATGTATACAGTTCTAGAGCTTTCTGTATTGCAAGTTTGTGTATTTGACTAGTATCTCTGTTTTTTCCTTTTGAATATAGGAAGCTTTGATGGCAGCTGAGATCAGTCAGAAAACCATAAAAAAGCACAAGATTTTAGTAAGTCTCAAAACTTCTATTCAAAACAAAATATCTTCTTTCATTTAGAATGCTGTAAGATGCAACAAATAAATTCCCTGGTGTTTATAACACCAGGCAATAACTGTTAGGCATACTCCAACAATTTCTTAGTTTCAGCTGCAGAACAGGAGTGTTAGCCTGTGAAACATGAAAGGGTCTGCATTTTATGAAAGTGCTATTGGCATTGAAGGGAAGGGAATTTAATTTCTTTAATTGCTGATGGGGGTTTTGTTTACTTTTACTTTCGTTTTAAATTTACTGTTGTTTGAAGTAACACACATTATTGCACTATTAGAGATTACAGGCGGGAGTGACAAATTTCTCCTTAACTTTACATGTGACAGGGTTTTGAAACAGTTCTAGAGATACTCCTTTTCTCACATATAGTTATTTCCCATGTTTATAGTCCCTTTTACAGAGCAACAAAGAGTATTGATATTTAAAACAAACAGGAGAATGGTGTAATAAACCCAAAAGCATCACCAATTTTAGCTTTTGTTTGTTTTCTTTTGTTTAAATTCACTAATATTGCTGATACTTTAAATTGAAATTTGTACAAAATGTTCAAAGATGTGTTTAATTTTTTGGCCAGATTACTGATGTACTGAGGAGGTATTCTATATATATGAGTATGCCCTGAAAAACTTTTATTCTTGGCTAGTGCAGAAATTGAATCAATATTTAAACGGCATGCCATTCCTTATCACAGAGTTTGTACTTAACAAAGCTGCTCTGTGACCCTTGTTAAAGATTTAAAGAATTGCTAAAGGAGGTCATGGAAATACATTAGGAGGAAAAAATGAAACCCAAACAAATAACAACCAAACTAAATTCGAAAAAATCCCAAAACTTTTATTTGGAATTGCAGAAATTTGCTCTGCAATAAATGATTAAATTAAGTGAAATACAAGCACTTTGAGAGTTTGGTCTCTAAAGCAAAACCCAACGGAATGTGTTGTGGAAACAAAACGTTGTCATCAAGCCCTAAGTGAAGGATTAGTGCTACACTGATTTAAAACAACTGATGATCTCACTGCCTAGTGATACCACACTCAGCATGCCAGCAAGTCTGGTAGCCTTGGGGATTTTTTAGATGGCAGTAAATATCACTGTTCCTCTGCACTTCTTGAGCAGAGCACAAAGGTCCTAAACAACCAGATCTACATCTCTTTTCCTTACACGTCTTCTCTGCTCACTGGGAAGCTGGTCCACAGGAGAATGAAGATTTCTGTCAGCCTGTTTCTTGAGAATGGTGAAGTTGAAAATACAAAGGTTGTTCCTATAGTGTCATGAAATCCTAAAATCTTGTGTATGTGCATTTTTTTTCTAACTTTGTATTAGATTGACCAGTTCAAGTTGTTGCATACCCCTGTTAATATTCTACTATGGTCAGTACTATCCTTGATAGTGATCAAAAAACGTGCCTCAGAAGATGCAAATGTTTAATTTATTTTAAGAAACATGGACTTATTTTTCATTATACAGCTTTGTTTTTTCTTTTTTCCTCTTTTTTCTTTTTTCTTTCTAGAAACAATGTGATTTTTTTAGTGATGTGATTCTTAAGTTATGCAGTGAGTACACTGTGTTGTGTCAAAATGGACACGAGTGTAGACGTTACAACACGATGCACATGCCAAAATTTTAATGTATATTAAATGCCTACCAGCAACATTTTACAACTGACCTGTGTGATGAACTTTGAGAAGAGAAATTTGTTATGTATTAGCAAGGAATTACAGGGAACTTAGCAAGAGAAATCTTGCTAAGTTCCCTGTAATTCCTGCACTTTATTGAGCAGCACGAGGATTTATATTCTCAACCAACTTTTTGCCCTCCTCTGCAAACTTTATGTTGACATGAGCATGTCTTATACAATGAGTGGTAGTTTTTTATAACTAATTCTCTTGTTTTTATTCCCTCTAGGACATTGGCTTAGCCTATATAAATCATCTAGTGGAGAAAGGAGAGTATGACCTGGCTGCTCGGTAACCTAGTATTAAAGATCTTCTTTGCTGGCTAAAGTTTCTATATGGGGAAAAAGCAAAAACAAATTATTGATTCTGAAGTATTTGCAGATGCTAATTTTCTGTGTGTTCTGGAGTTGCTGCAGTTTCAAAACTTAGAGGTGTACTGCAGTGCATATATTTTTTTGCCTGTAGTGACCTAAAGGTAACAGTAAACTTAAACTGGAATTGAAACATATATTTTTGAAAGAAAGCCTTGATTTTTCAAAATCACACTAGATTTTCAAAACTAAGGTTTTCTTTGGATTGTGATAAACTCAATCTATTAGTGTCTCATTGCACATAAGACCATCAGAAAATAATTAGGTTTTGCTTGGGTGTAAATAAAAACGTCAAATATAGGAATCTAAAGTAAGGATAATAAATTATCCAAGGTTTTTGTTTTCATGTACATATAAATGTAAGCATATCTTTTTAAGTGTTCAGTTTTTCTTAGCTGAGATTTAAAAACTTCACTCATAAATCTGATCAAGAGAGTGGAATCTGACCACTGTGTATGGGTTTCAGCTAGATGTTGTTTAAGCTCCTTTCCAGTCGAAACCATTCTATGATAGCTAATATTTACTAAGGGTGAATGCATAATAAGCAGTTAGTCCTCTTGGATGCCACAAAATTTTATGGTTTGAAAGAAGGAGAACCTGGCATACTCTACTTAAAGTGGTGGTTGACAAAATAAGTCACTTTTGCAAGTGTCATGATAGGGAGAAGAAGAAAGGAATCCTTGTAGTAATTATGTCACATTTGTATTACTTTCTGTACCTACTTTTGTTCTCATCTCTTTCATTTTCCTTCCAGAAAGTGCCAGAAAATTCTTGGCAAAAACACAGAACTCTGGGAATTTGAAGTTTACAAATTTAAAGAAATAGGTCAGCTTAAAGTAAGTTAATTTCTGTGTCTGCCTTGCTGTACTTACTGTTTGTATTGACCAAGTATCTAAAGCATCACATTTAATGACCCTGGTCTGGTATTGCTGTCCCAGATCTCTGTTTCTAAACAGTTGTCTTTCCATTTGATGTATATATGTCTTAAAACAAGATTGGAGGCGTAGTGCTGCATATTTTACTTGCTGACAGTCTCTACGTGAAAGACGCACCCCCAAGACTTTTATTTGCAAAGATGCTCACAATTAAATACATCTTTCCCACTTACTTTTCATTTGTTTCCAGTATATCCTAAAAATCCCACCCGAAGTCTTAAGGAAAATAGACTCTGTGGGTGCCAGTCATTCTGGCAAATCCAGGTCCCTTGCAACAGGTAAACAACTTCAAGTGTCAAAGAATTGCAAAGCAACAGTGAAGACCTATGCTGTGTGCTAGAAATTGTGGTGAGAAAGAGGAGCAGTCTCCGCTGTCTGGTGTTTTCCCTAGTGCAAGCCAGTTACTACAACAGTGCACATTTAATCTGAGAGTCTCAGTTAATAAATTGCCCAGGTCATAAAGCCTAGTACTGTCACTGCTAAACCAATTGAAAACATTATGCACACTCCCTTGGTAACATGTGTACTTTTACTTCTGAATTTTATGTCTTCCTATTCGAAGTTAATGAGCCAAAAATAACATACTGTTAAGATCTCACAGCACGCAATCCCTTGCTGGTTTTGAGCTATTTAATTCTCTTCAAAGACCGAAAGTATTTCAGCATTACAAATTTTAGAAATGTCTGAGTTCTGTTTCAGAGCCGCTCCAGAGCAAAAATAGCCTTGCCTTTAGTGTGACTTCTTTGTGGTTTGGTGCATTCTTTACTGCTTTGGAAGATGAAATCCTATGTTTCTGTTTCTTTATTTCAGTCCAATAAAGGACCTGAATGCAGGTACAGGTGAATTTTTGATACACTGCTTTTAAGTCCCTTTGGTTAATTTTGTTTTTTAGCTGCAAATGTCTGGAAGGAATGTTTGTCTTGTCTCCACTTACATCATCCAGCAGACTGTAAAATATGAAAATATATTTTTTATTTTGCAAACAGGTTTGTTGCAAAAACATTTATGCTCAGTTACCGCCTTTCTAAACAGTTGGCTGTTTTCAGCCTTTAGAATATCTTCTTTCTTCTTAGAGCCTAGGCCCAAGAATTCTCAGAAAAACATGAGATCCAGTCCATTACATTATTTAGCTTCAAGTTGCAGTTCTAGAAAATGCCTGCCTTATTTCACAATTTCAGTTGCATGTAACTTTTCTCAGATTTATAAAGATGTCTGAGTATCATAAAGAGTTAAGTAAATTAAGCTAGATCTAAGTGAAGGGGTCCTTGTAATGCTTGAGATTACTTGTGTGGAATTTTTTACCTACTTATGTGACTAGCAGATATTAAACACCATATTGTAACTGGTCTATAATGGCTTTAAGCCCTGATGAAGAGACTACTGAAATGTAGAAACAGAATTTATTTCTAAACAGAATTTTCTCAGAATTTCCACTGCATATAAGTTGTTGCCTGAAATCTGATGTTTCAAAACTAGCGTGATTTGCCAATAACTAAGGTGACAGTAAACTAAAGGCTTGAAATTTCCTTCCTGCGCAGATGAATTAGTGATACCCCAGTGTCAAAGTCTGTAGGATAAGAGTTGTTTGTTTACATGGGATTTTTAGGGGGTTTTTGAGAGTTCTGTACTAAGCAGTCCTGTTTGGCAACCAGAGGTTGCATTTTGATATCTTGATGTCTCTCATCTTCAGTGAATGTCCTCTAGTTGTGGCAGTTTCAAGATTCTAGTGATCTGTTCCTCTCCTCCTCCAGCAGTGGTGGCTTGGGGGTGTGTTAGGTTCTTGTGTTCAAGTCACTTCAGTATAAGACCTAATGTCTCAGCACAAGCAGCTGAGAAAGGTGGATGAATTCAAAGGAAGGTTTCAAACTGTGAGTGCTGACTGTTAGGGCATGAGGGATTGGGCATTGCTGTGACAGCAGTTACAGTTACTTCCAGCAGTGGTGCAGGATGATCAGCTAGCAGCAGCAGTGCTTTAACCAAAACATTGGCTGGAAGACATTTGAAATACTTCACCTGACTGTAGTGGGCATTGCAGAGATCAGCACTATCCTGACAGGATCTTTCATCTCTTAGATATCCTTTGAGGAATAAGTAATTGTTGTTCTGGTTTATTGATGAGATGGTTTAGGCTATCATATGTCAACTTTTATATGGGCTTTCTTGTGTATACCTCATCCTTACATTTATTGATGAAAAGTCTGAAAGCAGATCTTGAAAAGAAACAAGGGAAGAAAATATTTCTATGAATAGTATACCTTTTTTATTTAAAGTCGCTTTACCACATAGTTCAAGAATTGATACAAAGGCAGTCTGATTCAGAAGCTTTTTTGTCTGACCTTGCTCTCTAACTGCAGCTTAAAATAGGAAGAGTTTGTAACCTCCAGCATGGGTCTTAGTTCACCTTTATACAAGTTAAAAATAACTTACATGCTTCTTAAATGCTTCTTATGTGCTTAGTCTTTGCTGAGCATAGTGGTCAAACTGCATGAGGTGGCTGCAGTTTGGGCATGGGGCAGGAGAAATTTCCTTCACAAAGCAGCCTGGCTCACCACAGCAAAGCAACTGCACCTCTCCACAGCCTGGTGTGTGGCCAAACTGTAGCCAAGAGTTGAAACAGTCTGTAGAGGGAGGTTATTCATTTAGGAGATAGCAGGTGGAAGGTGAGAGTGAAAACAGCCATTGGAGATTGTCTTCTACCTTTGAGTCTCCAATTTAATGTTCAGCTTGCTTTCTCTATGGTCTAAAGGGACTTTCTGTGAAGGGGTCATGAATATGATACCCCAGAGCAGCTGGCAAGATTGTGCCCTGAGTTAACTGACAAACTCTGTGACAGCTGGTGGGAGCTGATGTTTGCAGCATTACGTTTCAAAAACTGACCAAGTCCAAACAGCACAGGGAGAGGAGAGGTCTAAAATGTAGTGAGATGTTTTTTCTCCTGCTTTGTTCAAGCAACTTCAGTAACAAAATGCTATTGTACCACGTGCCAATAGTGGGCAACAGGCAACATCTCTTGAATGATTGGAGAAATTTCATTGGTGTTGGTCCCACAGCTACAAACACTACAATCCCCAAAGAGCTGGTAGCAGTAGGATTTATTTTGGCAGGTGGACATTATCTTAGCCTCTAGTTGCATGGAATAGTAGTGCTGATTAGATGCTGTGCTGAAATTCCAAGGTATTAGCTGGTGTATTCTGGTGGCTTTTCATCTCCTGCTTGGTGGAATGCAATTCCTTAACATCTTGTATACAGTAAAGATCACATGCCTTCACCCTTTCCATGGAGAGATATATTTGCAAATTAATTTTCAATTGGCTATGTAAAAGTGGTCCTTAATAGAATGTGGTGACCCAAAAGTAAGTCATAATTCAAAATGACACATATATTGTGCTTGCATGGTCAGGTCCTGCTAGTGAGAGCGCTACAGGAGTAGCTTTTGTGAGAAGCTTCCAGAGGGTTCCCCAAAGTCCATCACAGCCAATGCCAGCCAGCTCCAGGATGGACCCACTACTGGCCAAGACCAAGCCAATCAGGAATGATAGGAAACCTCTGTGATAACAGATTTAAAAAGCAAAAAAGTTATTGCACAGTTTAATTTCGACCAGAGAAGACGGAATGAGAAATGAGAGAGGAGCAACTCTGCAGACACCAAGGTCACTGGAGAAGGAGGGGCTTCTCCAGGCACCAGGGCTGAGACTCCTCTGCAGGCCATGGTGAAGACCATGGGGAAGCAGCTTTGTCCCTGCAACCCGTGGAGGACAGAGGGGATGCAGAGATCCTCCTGCAGCCCATGGAGTAGCCCACACTGGAGCAGGCTGTGCCTGAAGAACTGCATCCAATGGAACAGTGACCTACTTTGCAGCAGTTCATGGGGAACTGTAATATGATGGACTCATATTACAGAAGTTGGTGGAGAGGGACCCCATGCTGGAAAAGGAGAAGGACTCCTCTCCCAGAGCAGCGGGAGAAGCAATGTGTGATGAACTGACCGTAACTCTCATTCCCTGTCTCCCTGTGTTTCTGGGTTGAAGGAGGTAGAGCCCAGGAAGGAGGAATGGATAGGGGAAGGTGTTTTTGAGATTTATTTTACTTCTTATTATCCTGCTCTGGTTATTAATAAATTAAACTACTATCCCAAATGTGAGTCTGTTTTGCTGTGATGGTATTTGGTGAGTGTTCCCTCACAGATCTTATCTTAACCCATGAACTCTTCATTATATTTTTTCTCCTCTGTCCAGTTGCAGAGGGAAGTGAGAGAGTGGCTTTGTTGGATGGGCTGGTGTCCAGTCAGGGTCAACCTACTACAACACATTTTTCAGCTAATGAATCTTTATACCTTTGTACGAGGCCAAGACTTAACCACATGGATTTTGAAAACATTCTTGTTTTCAGGGGTCTTTTGTTTCCTAAATAACTATTGATCTCTTAAGGACAGTGGCTGATTCTCCCATTCCAACTAGTATCTTGCCACCTGTCTCTCAAATGAAAGTTCTTTCAAATGAGTTATATAATTCCAGTGTGTATAATCCTAAAGTAAATAACCTCAGGGTGCTGCTTACGAGTTTATAAGGCTTCCAGTGATTACCAGGGGCCATATTTTGCGTATTGCTTTGTTCTTTTGTTTCACAACAATTTTTTTTCTATTGTGGACCAGGATGTTACATGTCATTCCCTGTGTGACACTTTGTTCTCTTTGTTAAATAGGCTATTAGTCGTTACTTGCCAAGACGAGATCCAGTTTTGAAACCTCTGATCTATGAAATGGTCCTGCATGAATTTTTGGACAGTGACTATGAGGTACTGCAGCCTGATGTGTCCACATCTGTGTGTCCAATAGTTGTTGCCAACCATGTACCCTTAGCAGTGCAGAATTCTGACAGCAAATTCTCTGGTGTATTCAAGCAGATTATCAGTAGACAGTTCCACAATAATGAAAACATTTTAAAGTTGAATTTTAATTTTAAGAGAATAAATAGAATTTTCTTCAGAGCATGCAAATATTGTGAGATTGATTATTTATTGGACTGTTATATTTAGTTTGTTTAATGTAGCACAAGTGATTGAGGTGATGCACAAAGCCTACAGCACCTGAAAGAGACTCAGCTTCATGAATGTTAATAACTTTACCGTAAGAAGAAAAAATTTGTGTTCTGCACTGTACATGTCTGTGGGCGCTTGAAAGTTCCTTAAAGGTTAAGGACACCAGGTATATTCTCAGAGTCATAGCTGAAGCTTTGATGTTTTGAAATGCTCCTTAGACCATTCTTTCTATTTCTGTTACAATCTCTTATACTTTTAGGGGTTTGCAACCCTAATAAAAGAGTGGCCTGGAGATCTGTACAACAACACAATTATAGTTCAAGCTGTAGTGGATCACCTGAAGAAAGATCCACAGAACAGGACTTTGCTACGAACACTTGCGGAATTGTGAGTACAGTTTTAAATTCCTGTTACAGAAAGTACACTTAATATAGGGTACTGTAGTTTATCCATATTTGCTTAGCACTCTTAACAGACATCCGCTTTGCTGCAGTTTAAAGAATATTGGCTTTCTCTCCTCTCCACTCTGCTGATTGTGCGGCTTAGCAGTTCTTTACCCTTCCTTGTAAAGTTCACATTGAGTATGAAAGTAAAGTAAATTGTTAAGCATGAGATTGGATTTCCTACTCCTCTTTCCAAAGTAAATAGCTAGCATTCCTCTTCATGTCAGAGGAAACCTATTTTGTGAAGTGTGTGTTTCAGAATTACCCACGTGAAAATAAAGTGTTGGGGGGCTTTGCCCACTATTTAAGAAGTAATGTATTTAGGTTTACTGTATGGCTGGAAATACATGACTGGAAAATGTGCCATAACTGATCTGGTTCTTAGTCACTTTGTACAGGGATAAAGCTTTTTGATTTTGTCAGCCTGATCACTGTGTTGTTTTCTTACTGCTTCTTTGAAGAAAGAACAGTTACTGTCTATTACTAAGTTACAATGTGCCCTAAAGTTTTAAGTGAACAATGTTTTTTTAGCTCTGAAGAGTGTTCCAATTGGTTTCCATTAATTGAGAGGCTAGCATTTAGTGTGTCGTCCTCTGTGAGTTGAAAATGAAGCTGTAGAAAACTGCAGGTCAGAGCACAAATGAAGACCACTGTAAACAAAGGTGAAATTAATGTTGCCTGATGTTTATTCCCCTTTAGAAAAAGGAATCACAACTCTATTTAGATATTTTTTAAAATCAAGTAATATCCTAACATGTTTTACATACTAGAGTATGTTTATATTTTCTCTTATAGGTAATTTTCCTGCACTTAAGTATGTGACATCGCATGAATTATAATCCTGTTTTTATCAGGTACACGTACGACCAGCGCTATGGCAGAGCCCTAGAAATCTACCTGACTCTGAGGCATAAAGATGTCTTCCAGTTGATCCACAAGCACAATCTCTTTAGTTCTATCAGAGACAAAATTGTTCTTCTCATGAATTTTGATTCAGAGGTATGGTCATCTTATTTTATATTCACTTTCCTCTAGATATATTTTAACAAATTAAAAATAAATGACCTAAAGATAATGTTGAGGCAGAGAGTGTGTTTGCTGCCTCTGGATACATTTTGAGATAAGGAAGATTGTTTGCCTGGATTGCAATATAATTGACTCAAGGATTATATTTTTTCCTTCATGTTTCCATTTGTGTTTCCTTTCCATCTCTATTTGTCACTCTCAGTGAGAAAAGTGGGTGTCCACAGTATTTGAGGTCATTGTTGTGATTCTCAAGTCAAAACATTAAATATCATTTCACACAGTATCATTTTACCATGTTATTCCTTCTGTATTTTGAATCTAATAATGATATTAATAAGCCAAAGAAAGGAGACAGTGAATTTATTTAGGCATATATTAAATGTACTTGCCATTTTCCTTTCACCATAGTCAATCTGCTTCTGAAAGTTTGCAAGGTTATTAACCTAAATTCCAAAAATCAGGAAGTCTTTATTCCATGCTGAATTCTATCTTCTTTATTTCCATCTGGCTATAAAACCTGAGCGAATAAATTTTGATGTGATTGCTGGGAAGATAACCAAGTAGATCTGCTCTTTTTTCAGTGCAATAGCTGTTTAAGCGCTGTAGCTAAAATAAGGATCTCTACTGTTGGTGATCATCTTTAGAATGCCCATTCTAAATTCCATGGAGAAAAAAAAAAGTATATATTTTTTTAATTCAATAGAATAAGTCGTATCAGGAATCTGTTGTTTGGTGTTTTTTGAAAGTGAAGCAAACGTTTGCTCTTGAAAGAGGAACCTGAATCCTGGTGGCTACTTGGCTTACATGGTCTTGTCTGCTTGATTAATGGTATTGGTGTGCAGGTGGTTTGGAGGAATCCAGTAAGGCAGGTTGAATTATGTATTTCTTACATAGCCATCACCCTGCAGTTCCCTTTTGTGATGGAACAAATAGTATTTCTACATCATTCAGCAGTGGCTGTTTGTCCCTGATGATGATTCAGTGGGCATACTTCACCTGCAGTGTACGTGCACAGCATTTATTTCTATTAGTGAGGAAACTTAGGAGAAGTATTCTAGAGGAATGCAATGCTGTGCTGTCAGGGTATGCTGATGTTATTTGCTCTCTGAATTTCTGTGGCAGAAAAGAGTAGGTCTGCAATATCCATCTGACACCCATCAGTGAATAAGCATAATACTATATAAAATGTGAGAAAATATGTGTATCTGTTTCCTGCCTGAGTTTTCTTTCTCTGTTGTAGAAAGCAGTAGACATGCTTTTGGATAATGAAGATAAAATTTCTGTGAGTATAACAAGTTCATGACATGGCAGTCCAATGCTACCTTTTATTACCTGTCCTCCTTTAAATCTTATAAATGTGATGTTTATCACAAGTTTGTTTTCTTTCAGATTGACAGAGTTGTTGAAGAATTAGAAAACAGGCCTGAGTTACAGCACGTGGTATGTATTTCTGTATTCTGTTGATTTCAAGTTGAGCTGAATAAACTCTTTGCTGGACATACCTTTTACAGGTGTGTTTGTCTTGTCAAGGTGCACCTGACTGAAATGTCATAAAGCATCAGAACCAAAGTGCCTACTTCTGCCACTTTGCTCTTTAGCATGGCCATAGGATCTTCACAATAAAGTTAGATGATCTTAAAGTGTGTACTTGTGAGAATTTGATAACATACTGCATGCTTATTAACATCTTCTTATAGCGTTGTAGACACTTGTCTTTTCTGATCAATTACTTCTAGTTTTGTTCCTCCTTTTTTCCTACCCAAAAATGGAGTTGGTTGATGAGTGCAGCTTTAAAATACATTTTGCTGATCCATAGAGAAAGTGAATTGCTTGTCTTTCTGGAGCTGTAACTTCTATACACTGTCAAATTGTTCTTGTTTGTACATTATTTGTATAGAATTACAATACCACTGTAAGGATGTGGCTCCACACTGCTATTCCAGAAGGTCCTCTTTGATTTGAACATGCTGTCAGTGGAATACATAATGTGTGACTGCGGGCTTGGGCTGTATTAGAGAGGGAAGTTTAACTTGCTGCTGGTTACAGATAGGGCCCAGGTATTCATCTGGTGGAGAAGTGATTTATGGGTTAGAGATCTGATTATCTGATCTGGAAGCAGATCAATGAAAAGTACAGTCCATAGCCCAAGAGCTTTGCAAAGGCCACTGACAGTTTACAGAAGTGATGCCTGCAGAGGAAGGCAACGAAGATGGTGAATGGTCTAGAGGAGAAGCCATACAAAGAGCAGCTGAGGTCACTTGGTTTGTTCAGCCTGGAGAAGAGGAAACTGAGGGCAGTCCTCATAGCTATTTATACCTTCTTCACAAGGAAAGCATCAGGGCAGGCAATGATCTCTTCTCTGGTGACCTGTGACAGGACCCAAGCCAGGGGAGGTTTAGATTAGATATTAGGGCAAGCTTTGCCCACTAGAGTGGCTGGGCACTGGAACAGGCTTCTTCTCCAGGGAAGTGGTCATAGCATCAAGCCTATCACAGTTCAAGTAGCATTTGGACAATGCTCTCAGAAACATGTTGTGATTCCTGGGGCTGTCCTGTGCAGGGACAGGAATTGGAATTTGATTATCTATGTGGTTCCCTTCCAATTCAGGAGTCTCAATTATTCCATTAATAATATTGAATAAGTGGGTTTGAATTCTGATTCTTTTTTGATTCCTAGTATTTGCACAAACTTTTCAAAAGAGACCACCACAAAGGCCAACGATATCATGAGAAACAGATCAGCCTTTATGCTGAATATGATCGACCAAACTTACTTCCATTTCTCAGAGACAGCACACACTGCCCATTGGAGAAGGTAAGCCGCAAAAATCTAAACATAGGTCCTTGATTTTTATGTCTGGTGTGTGGCTTGCAGTCTTGTGAATTTCAAGCTGTGTCTGGTACTGCCCTCTACTGCCAGTATGAGGGATCCTTTGAGTTTGTGCACATCACCTGCAGTTTGGTTTGCAGAGCTGATCATACCTGAGACTTCCCTCTCTTCACTCACAGAACAGGAATTGATGGGTATTTTTAATGCAGAAGTTCTGAATTCACATTTGATGTGTAGCTACAGCATATCTAGTCATCAGTGCTTAGCCTGACTGAACAGTAGGTTATGGTTGCAAGAAACTGACAATCATTTTGCCAAAGGAGTTGTCCATGTTAGATCTTGAAAAAGAGTAACTGTAACTGTAGTTTTTCTGTCTTTTTATGATAAAGCCATAAGTTTCTCTTGAATAATATATGCAATATAAGTCACTGAACTAACAGGGCTAAAAGTATTTTGTCTTTGTCCTTTGACTGATACACTTAGTGTTTTACAGAGGACCAGGTTTCCACATTATAATATTTTTATATTTTTTTCTATTTTTCTTCCTTGCTCTTTCTTATCAAATTGCAAAATGCATAAAGGTAAGGCAAATCTTGAGTTGTGCTTGAATTAATGTGAAACAAATGGAAATTCTAAGTTTTTCAATTTAGATGGATCAGTATTTTATTGTTTGTATTCGTTGTTGTTAATGGCTGAGAGATATGCAGCTATAATGATGACACAGTGGAATAGTTTTCAAGTGTAATATTGAATGTTATATTTTACATGTTTAACATTCTAAAGAAAGATAGTACTGTTCCTGGTTCTTCTCTTGTTTTGCATGCTTTTGTCTACTGGAAAATATGTTCTTAGGATTGGAGAACCGTGAGTTGTAGAAACCATTACCTGAAACTAGACTGACTAGTTTAGGCAGTGAGCCTGAGAGGTTTCCAGCCAGAAACTTTGGTCTACAGTATTGACTTACTTTTTTTTAACTTTCTGATTCTTAGTTTCTGCCTTATGTATTATTCATGTGATCATGGTTTATGTATAAAACCTTACCTGCATTTTTTTTAATTTTGAGGCAAATTAGTTTTAGTTATTGCACATCCAGCCTCCTATCTTTATGACAGGTGGTGCAGAAAAGTGCTTTGTGAAACTGATGCTCATTGCTGGCACTGCTTTGCTGAAGATACAGGCTGGGAGCAAGAATAGGTCAAATACCCATCAGCTTCTGGAAGGTGTGGTGCAGTAATCACCAAAGTCAAGAGAGAAGGATGTCAGAAAATGTGTCCTTCTAACCTTAATGTTAAAATACTAACATCTATCACTAATAAGCTAAGGAAGAGAGGAAAAGATACTACTACTAATTCTGTAATTATACTTTTTACCACGCAGGTTCTTGTAACATATAGATCTTTGTTCTAAGAAAATGAAAAGGGGACTAAGAATTTGCCTGTTACCACTATTTTCAGTTCCTGTTAAGCAAGTTCCACACAGTGTATAAATTGCAAAAAGCAATTTCTGTTTGAAAAAAATCCACTCTTATTGTTGCTGTAATGAAATTATAAACTCATCAAGAAGAAATTATTTGTGCTGTCTAGAAGTAAGCCACTTCTATTCAAGTGCTGTTTTGCAAGCATTTTAAAAATGAGTTGAAAGTGAAGTAGGAATGCTCCCTGCTTTCCTCTAGAGGGAGCGTGATAGTCAGGAAATGTGCAGTATCTATAGCTACTGAAAACTGGTGCTTTGTAGTTTACCTTCTAAGTAGAGAGGAAAAAGAAGGCTGTCAGCTGTGTATATAGCTTAGTATTATTCATACCTTCATTCACCTGAAGTATTTGGTTGGTAATTCACTTACCCCTAGCCCAAAATTTGTTGTCCATATCTCTATTCTTCATAGTAACCCATCTGAAATAATGGGAATTGGAAGGAAAAATTAATTCCTACCTCATCTTTGATTGTAGCTGTACTTTATGTATTTAAAGTTTTGATTTGCAAGTGTAAAGTTTTTATTGGTGAGCAGTTGTCTTTACAGGAATGCTATGAATCTTGAGTTTGCTTTGTTTCCAAATTGGAAACAGACTTGGAATCATTTATGGCATACCAGCCCTGCCAATTTCCTGTTACTACAAACTCTTGGTATTTGGTAGTTTTGATAAATGTGCTAGTTTCCAACTACACACAGATTCTCTATCTGCTAAAGATACTTAGCCCTCAGGTCTTTAAAACACGTTTACAAAAAATGCTTCCTCCATATTCTTGCATATTTGTTATTTTGCATTGTCTTCTTGGTACAAAATTTGGAGGACACTCTCTCTCCTGAAACCATTCTAGTTACCCTGAGATTTTCAGCCATGTGTTATTTATGAATGACAAGCAGACTTCCATCACTAGAGACCACATAAGTCCACCGACAGGAAGCAAGTCTTGATAGCAAATAACCTTAATGTTTTGTATTAACCAACTTTTGGAGGCAGAATAAAGAAGTTGCCTGTAGAATTAAAGGCAGAGATTGACATAGTCCAGACTGAAATACCTGTTCTTTCCCCAGATTTATTCAGTCTCAGAGAAGAATTTTAAAATGAGTAATGGAAATCATGGAGTTTCTCTTCTTAATTAGGGCCAGAGGACTTGGCAATGCTTATTAAGGGAGCTGTGTTCCTGTCAAAATTAATAATATTACTTTGTGGAAAAACCACTCTAAATCTCTTGCAGTGTTTGTGATCAATAAAATTTCATGTTGCATGGTTTCCTGTATTCTCTTTTCTCCTCTCTTCCCTTAAATTTAAGGCTCTTGAGATCTGCCAGCAGAGGAGCTTTGTAGAAGAGACAGTCTATCTTCTGAGTAAGTAACTCTGAATAAATAACTGTGGTAAATTACAACACTTTTAAACTTGTAATAAAGTTTATGAAGTGAAAATATATTGTCTAATATCTAAACCAAATAACATGATTTATAAAATAAAGCGCTGGATGGATTTGATGTTAACTTCATATATTGTGTTACTGTGTTTTTTACTTGTTCTTCTGGAGTTCTGTAAATGTTGCAGAGACTTTGGGGAGCAAGTTGGGTGGGCAGGTATTTTTGATACAATCTTCAAGAAAAGAGTAATACTCTCGGTTTTGAAAAGAGAGGAGAAATTAAACAAGTGTTTTATCCTGAGTACATCTCAGAAGCTTAGTATTATCTTTTGCTGAGATCAAAGATTTGCTTATATTGCTTTCTATAATTTTTTTTCCATAAAATTAGTTGTAAATTACTCCTTCAGCTGACCAAGAATTCTGCCTCTGAATGAGAGGCATTGGAAGACTGATATGTATGTTTATGTATTAGTCATGAACAGAATAATAAGCATTTTTTAAACAATCTCTGGTTTAGTAAGAAGAGTATTTTGTGGACCATTTCAGTGGAGAGTAGGATTTATTAATAAATTTATTTAAAGAATAGTTCATAATTTCTGCTACTTTTTCCTGTTTCCTCTTACTTTTCATGGGTGTAATCTGCGCTATACTTACTGCAAATTAAGAGCGCCCATTTGGGCCCTTGAAGCTGGTATTTCATGTTATAGTTTATGTCTATATACATACACACACTCTCCCTTATGTTAGATGTTGCTGCACTTCAGAACCCCATATATGACCCAACAGATCCTTGAGAAAGCCTCCAGGTCCCAGTTCAGCACAGTGCTCCGAGCACTTGTTCAGATTATATTAATTTGCATTCCTATATCTGAATAGACTAGATATGGTCGTAGTTGAATTCGTTTGAGTCAGCTTCACATTTTAAAAATTCTTACTGAAAGAGCACTGAACACTGATGACCAATTAGTATTTCTAATCTCTTTTACTTATTTTTCCTTCAAGGCAGAATGGGTAATAGCCGCAGTGCCTTGAAGATGATAATGGAAGAATTGCAAGATGTAGATAAAGCTATTGAATTTGCCAAGGAACAAGATGATGCAGAACTTTGGGAAGATCTCATTTTATACTCTATTGACAAACCACGTAAGTGCAATAGTTTCTGAGAAGTCTTACATGTGTGGAATGCTATTGTAATTAAAGAATAGAATTATTCATATGTATGTTAGAGAAGACATTTATGTATAGTCAGGGATGTGTTCTGCTTTGTGAAGCACAACACAGCTGTCCTACTGTGCATAAAAACTTGCAGTAAGGCAGCGTGAGGGTAAGCTACACAATGAATACTTGGAGGCTTAACATTGAATAAGCTCTGCATAGTTATGTCCTTAATGATAAATCAAGGGGGATTTGTCCTTAATGACAAATCTGCTTTTAGTTAACAGAATGAGACTTTATTTTTAGACAACCTCAAAACACAGTCTGCAGACTTGATGGGGATTTTGCATACTATGTTATTACAACTGCTTCCCTTCAAGATTCTGAAAATTAAGAGCCTACATCTTTCTTCCCTTCAGTAAAACAACTAATTTATTTTGTTTCTGTGTTACAAAGGTAAGATTGGTAATAATGAGTGCATTTTGCCTTTCATCCATTATATGAATAAGTACTTCAAGTTAAAAAGTTAGATGGACCCAGAAACAGAAGCATGAGTGTTGTCAAGGAGGCAGATTCAAAGAAGTTCAAATTACTAAGAAAACAGAATTTTCTTATCTACTTGATTAGTTTTTGCAACCTCTTCTGGGGTTTTAAATCAAGACGTTAAAGTCTCTCTTGGGATCTCTTTTCTGGGGGATTGAAAGTCTTGTAGAATTAGTGTTAGAAAACATATCTTTTCATCCCTTGGCTGCCTATTTTGACAGGAAGAAGTGACCAGAATCTGTTAATCCTCAAGCAGAATGGCATTCTCCAATTACCCATACTTGAATGCATCTCTAAAAGTGATGCTACAATTAGTGACATTTTTAGAGCAAAAGGGATTCAAAGCATACAGAATTCTCTCAGTTCTTCTATATTACAGTTTCTGCCTATATGCAGAGCAGGTCTAGAGATATTCCTCAGTTATAGGGGTTGAAGAAGAAACACAGCCTTGGGTCATCATTCTAGTGGGCTTTTTAGCCAGATGGTCTTCAGAAAGCAAAAGACTTCTATCATGTCACTCTCACCAATTTTTAGAAACACATTGAAATCAGGTTAGGTGCTTGAAAATTCGTTTTTAAACCTGGAACTGGGAATGGAATTACCACATAAAGTAGTTAATGTTCTCACTCTTATTTGCCTGAGTGCTCTTTTTATTGAATCAAAATACATTATTTACTTGTGAGTTTGTGCTGGAAACGCAGTTCTTTGCTGAATACACTGGAAGGTCTGTAAATTGCCAAACTGTATCTTCCTCACTTTCCCAAAGACTTACATTCAAGTAAATACAGCTGCAAGAAACAAACAAAGGTTGTAAAAGAGACTTAGTGTTTTCACTTAGTAGAGAATTGTCAAGAAATACACCAGAGTCTGTAGCTTGTCACCAAAGTGTCCTTTAATCAGGTATTTTGCTGGATTGTTTTTCTTAATTTCTTTGCCTCTTGATTTTTACAGCTTTTATTACTGGCTTGTTGAACAATATTGGAACCCATGTTGATCCTATTCTTTTGATCCACCGCATTAAGGAAGGCATGGAGATTCCTAATTTGAGAGACTCACTAGTGAAAATTCTTCAAGACTACAACTTGCAGGTAGATGTTGCATTCTTTATGAGATACTAATTTTCAGAGAGACAGCAAAACCTCTTTGTCACTGAACAGCACAAGAAATTGCTGTCATGATTTGTTCAGTCATGGACACTGTGGGCCAGTACAAAACTATGACAGAAATAGTGGAAATTTGCCAAGATCTCTTGATGCCTTCTACACGTTCTGAATGTCTTTCATACTGTCATAAGCCTGGTGGATAAGTAAAACTGGAAGCGTCTTGAGTGATTCAGACTATTTTACACTGCCCAACCGTCCAGTATTGGAAAGTTTCATGACCAGTACTTTTCATTCTGTTTCACATGAATGCAGAGGCCAAATGGAGGCGGAATGCAACATGCCATCACTGAAACATTCACCAGGTGTTAGAACCATATGTTAAGTGTCATACTAACTGAAGGAAGATGAACTATCAAAATCAAATTCATTTCAGTGGTGTAGAATCAGTTGGTTAGAGCATGGTGCTAATAACGCCAAGGTTGTGGGTTCGATTCCTGTATTATTGGACCGTTCACTTAAGAGTTCGACTGAGTGCTCCTTCCAACTCAGAATATTCTTTGCATGTGTTGCTGTTAATGCATTTTTTTTTAAAAAATGGACTGTTCACTGGATTATGGGAGTTCTTACCCCAGCAAAATTATACAGATAAGTGCAGTTTCCTGTATGGTTGGTCCTGACATGTGTTTGTAAGAACATGCAAACATGTATCTATTTATCTGGGGAGGTTGCTTGCATATAACAAGTGTAGGGAGATGAAGAAATGTAAAATGCTTCTTTGTAATAGCCAAAGTCATAGTCTGAAATTCATATGAATATAAAATTAAGGTAGAGCCTTATAAAGGCTTAAACGCTGCCCTGAAGGGAGATATGGGCTTTTATTGGCCTGGCAAGATACCAGCTGTGACCTTAATGTAACCATCTAGCCCATCTATTTGCTCGAAATGTTGGGAAGACTAATAGCAGATGAACAAATGTTTGAGGCTCACAAAATTGGAGTTTTAGCTGCCTACTGAGCTGTTTTCTTGCACTCTGCATAGTCACACTGGAGGCATTTGAACTCCTCTCTATCTTTGTTTCAATAGAGAGATGCAGAACAGCATAACAGAAAATTCAACTTTGGAACCCCTTTTATAGCAGGGAGGTTTAAAATATGCAATGCACTCACTGTTGGCTACTTTCAGGGAACACTGAAGGGTATGTTTGTAAGAGTATGCTTCTTGTAAAGTTCTTAGATAACACTTGTTATATGCAAGAACATATATCACTTGTTATATGCAAGAAACCTCCCCAGATAAATACATGCATGTTTGCATATGATTTATGTTGTAACATTACTTCAGGTTTTGACTTCATGGGGTATTGGAATCCTTCCAAAATGATACTAGCTAAATACCATGCTGCATTTCAACAGTAGCATGTTAGTCTTGCTGCTATCAGTACCAGCACTGGTCTTCCCATTCCTGCATTCTCACGAAATCAAAATGTAGTATCTGTTGTGTTTGCAGGCTGACTGAGAAAAGGCTGTAAGCATAACTTCAGCTTTACACATATACAGAGTATCTTGCATGGATTCAGTCAAAGCTGATGACTTTGGGGATGTTTTGGAGATGGAAGTACAATTTTTTCTTCAAATACCTTTAAACAGAATGTCCTGGGTTGGCCATATGACCTGTTTGTATCCCCAGTCGTCCTCTTGCTTATGCTGGACATTAAGTTCTGCAGCTTTAAGTTGGTCCAAGAAAGACAGTGAGAGTGAAGGTGGAGGAAAAAAAAAAAAAAA